>CM077248.1:7516927-8011927 GCA_039654775.1 Spinibarbus caldwelli
TAAAGAATTAATTGTCTTGACTGCCATCATTTGTGGAATAATATTAGGAATCACAAGAAAATGTATTGATTCGTTCTGAGGGATCTTTCAAAAAACAAAAAGTTCATTGCCACGTCATCATAGTCATGACCTACATTATTAATCTATTTAAGATTCAAAAATTCTAAATGTAGAATGAGCTTCAAGCCAGACGTTTCTAACAGTAAAGTGATATAGTGTGTTTTTCTCTCCCAGGTATCATTTTGTCTGTTCAGACAAGAAAAATAAGTTTAGCCAAAGGGCTAATGCTGTATAACAAGCTGACAAGTCAAGATCATATAGCCCAACCTAATGCATGTGAGTATATTACAACCAACCTGTGGAGGAAATCCGATCCAGTGTGAGCGGGGCAGAGCACAGCCTCAGGGGAACAGGTGTATTATAGGAGAAGACATGTCTAGAGCAATCTATTACTCCTTTTCCCCCAAAGTATGGCAATTAAAATGTAGGAAAAAAATGAGTCTGTTTAATGAGATTTATAATTAAAGGGGCCATTGCAAAAGATATTTTCTAGACAAGTAGCTCCTTGCTAAAAAAAAAATAATAATAATAATTAAATAACTCACCCTCAGGTCATCCAAGATGTAGATGAGTTTGTTTTTTTAAGGGAACAGATTTGGAGAAATTTAGCATTACATCACTTGCTCACCAATGGATCCTCTGCAGTGAATGGGTGCCGTCAGAATGAGAGTCCAAAGAGCTGATAAAAAAACATCACAATAATCCACTCCAGTCCAACAGTTAATGTCTTGTGAAAAGAAAAGCTGCATGTTTGTTAGAAACAAGTCCATCAAGACATTTTTTTTTTTTTTTAAATGTTAAACCATTGCTTTTGGCTAAAATATGAATCCTCAATGCATAATATTGGTCTCTCTATATAGTGAAAAATATGCCCAGATCAAGCACCGTGAAAAGTGAAAACAGTTCTAAACAGATATTTGGAGGATTTTGATGTGAGAGGACAACAGGGGATGGACTTTTTCACTTGAGGAAGTGTTATTATGGATTTTGGACTCGCATTTTAGCCAGAAGTGACTTTTACAATTTGATATAGTATAAATTGTCACAGTGTTTTCTTACAATCTTTTGTTGATTTCTTTGTCAGATTTCTGTTGGTTCTTTTTCCACTCTTTTTGTTTTTCACTCACCATTATTCTGAAGAAACAGGAAATAACATTCAATTCAGGATTTCAGATTGATTGACAGTTTGAGCACCCTGTTTGGCCTTTCTGTCATTTCTGAACCAGCGATTCAGCTCCACATGGACTCCAGTCAGCAGTGCAGCCACACACACACAACTTAGTCAAGGGGTCACTGACCCAAAACAGGGCCCACCTATGGGTAAAGGTCAAAAAGCCCTGGATCTGCCAGAGTTCCACAACAAAACTTTCTCTTATAGAAATATAGTGGACAACTTACCCCATATAATGTACTAAAGTGTAATCTCCTGTTGGGACCTGGTGTCACAAAAATTCAACATGTGTTAAATGAACCATCCCATTATGTAATAATCTTTTTTCATGCTTTAAATAAGTACACTTATTTTGAAGAGTTGACTAATATACTAAAGCACACGAAAAGTACATTTAAAAAGTTCTTTGTAAATAATTTTATCTGTAATCTAAATGCTTGTCAGTACATACACTTTAACCATATTTCGAAGACAATAGAAGTAATTATGAAATGACTTATAAAGATGCAATTAAGTCCTACTTAAGTGGGTCAAAAAAGAACTCTTAAATTCAGTAACTGTATTTAATGGAAGCCCATTTCCACCACTGAATAAAACAAATTAAAGAATGCAATTGTGACTTTTTCTCAGAATTGCATGACATAAACGCACTTCTGACTTTTTTCTCACAACTGTGAGTTTTACAGTCAGAACTGTGAGATATAAACTCGCAATTGTGAGACGTAAATTCAGAATAGTGAGATAAAAAGTCACAATTATCTTTTTTATTTTAAATTCAATGGTGTAAATGGGCTTAGTATTTAATAAAAACTGAATACATTTTATTTAATGGCAAATACTATGCAACTGTGTCCAAAACATACATACATTCAATTTCCACTTAAGTATATTCTTTTAAAGTATTTTGTTTCTCTAACAAGTATGCTAAAGTGTAAACTTCTTTTTCACAAAGAAACAACTAAAGTAAATCTACCACCACAGACCATAAACACTGTGCAAGTATGAACACTTTCTGTACATTCAGAACTCATGCAGAAACCGTAAATATGTCTGGGTTTGTCCTCATCTGAAGTATTCAGTGAATAAACAAAAAATCTCTCTTTCATGAGGCCTTCATCTAGAGAGCAATCTGTGGCTCTTTGAAGATTAGAGATCCCTAAATACCCTCTTTATCTCCAAACCCTACATTTTCCTTTTCAGAGAGTAAAGATATCAGAGACTGCGATAAAGACCCTGCACTCCACCCAGTAAAGACGCTCTGTTTCAGTCAGAGATATCAGATTCTCCATGGACAGGTGCTTGGATGGCCTCAATAGAGGAGAGCTGCTCATTTATTTCTGTTGCTTCTGCACAACACCTTGGCTTATTAATGTTACGAATACAGAAATCACAACTGCTGACTGGTTTGAGAGTGTCCTTGCTTGACCGAGTGAAACACTGCTGACCGTTTGCTGAGTCTGACTGAGTGAATGATGGTGTATGGGAGGTGTAGGAGACAGGACGTCAAGAACAGCCTCACATAAATTAAGTCCTGTAGAAATAAATAAGTAGAGCAATGAATCAAATTTAGTAAACAACACCCAGCAAATATTTGTGTCTTTTCACCAATAGGGCTCACACTGATGTTCAATTTGATTTATATACACACTGTTTCAAAAGTTTTGGATTGATAACATTATTTAATGTTTTTGATTTAAATTGACTGCATTTATTTGATTAAAAAGTAAAGCACTATTGTGAAATATTATTACAATTAAAATAACTGATTTCTATTTGAATATATTTTATAATATAATTTATTCCTGTGATCAAAGCTGAATTTTCATCATCTTTACTCCAGTCTTCAGTGCCACAATCCTTCAGAAATCATACTAATATACTGATTTGCTGCTCAAGAAAAATGTCTTATTATTATCAATGCTGAAAATAGTGTAATGCTTTTTTTATGGAAAGTTACAACAGAAAGCTCATTTATTTGAAATCTGATAATGTTTACACAAATTGTAGTATTGACTACAGTTTGTTATTGTTATTGCTAAAAAAACACATATGTGGAAAAGTTTATTATGACTACAAATCAATATTTGGTCCCAAACTAGTTAGCCCCTTCTCGTAACCCTCTTAACTATTTCATTAACTTTTTATTTTTAAATTCAAAAATTAAATGTTTATATAATTCTTGTTTGTGGAATGTTATTTAATTCTTTTAAAAAAAAGAAAAAAAAAAGAAACAAATCAATATCCAAACATGTTTCAAATTTTACGAAAACATTACATCTCATATAAAATTAATAGAAAATCTACTTTCACTGACCCTTCATTGAAAAAGAAATGTTTGTTTTCACATGATTCAAGGGAAATGCCATTCCCTCAGTGTTTCAAATGGCTTTATAATCACTGAATAATGCATTTCCAAACAGTCTTACCATGAATAAACCAACAAATACACAACTAATGTTCCAACTGCTGCACTAAAACACAAACTATTAGGATACTCTGATTTTTTTGGCTGCTCCGAGTAGTTTGGCCCAACACTGTGCACTTGCCCTCTCTGTGACACTTAATGCTTGGAAGTACACAGCTTACATTGGATTCCCTTCAACTTTCTGTGCTGAAGGCTGAAATTTTGCTGACGTTGTTGAGTTAACACGTACAGGCTCAAGCACAGCTGTCCTGCTCCTGCTGATGGCCCCACTTCCCACCATCTGCCCAATCTGATAATACAATTCACTTTACATCCTCCCCATCCACCCCCGCTATGAACTCACCCTTTTCACACACACAAGAACATAGATGCTTTAAGACAGAGGGGTCACTGTCCTGCAGAGTTTAGGTCCAGCCCTAATTAAACACACCAGAACCAAAGTAATTAAGGTCTCCAGGCTGAAATTTGCTGCTCTTTTTTATACAATGAAAGTGAATTGCAATCACAGGCTGTCAGGCTACAAAAATGACAAAAAGCACCAATAAAGTGGTGTTCCTCACTGGGTAGGGGATTTGGTTCAAAAACACTTTTTGTTATGCTGGTTGAAAGTCTCTTCACATCCCGATAGCAATCACTAAGTTAAGTGGTCTAAATGTATTTATATGTATTTATTAGGTCTGCCCTCGACTACAGATTTTTCTGGTCGACTAGTTCATTTTAAGCATTAGTCGACTAATCATGCATTTATTAATAAACCATTTAAATCAGTAATAAGAGCCTTTAATTGCTGACAAAAGCACTCAAGCAAATGCATAAAGTTTGCCACAGTGCACCGCAGAAGCAGTAAGGAGGCTGCATTAACATTTTAATAATTTATTGATAAACTAGTGCTGTCTTTGTTTTCGGCAGAAGAAATGAAGTCGGTGACAGTGACTCGTCATCTCCGCAGAAGTGGATGCGCCTGTATGCATGTTTCATAAGGATTACATAATCGGAGAATATTTGTTTTCCATTTGAATTGGTTCATTTGAAAGTAGACATTTCACTCTCTATAGATATATTTTCATATCTGTAAGGAAAGTATACACAGAGTTTCGGAGTTTTGTGCTCAAGTTCACAGACCGAGACAGACAGAAAGCACATCCTGTTTGCATTCATTATTTTAGAAAAGCGCAATGTTTAGTTGTTATTGCACACAAATAAACGTAGAGTCTTTACAAATTTGAAAGATGCATTACTCTTATCTGTATGAGCAAAAATGAGGGAGTATTTTAAGAGCAAGTGAGCGCACCGGCGCCTCCATCTGTCCATCAATGAGCGCGCACATTTCTCTAGGTTAACATTAGATTGAGCGGCCATGTAAAGTTGCTAATACTTACACATTTCAGATGATAAGCCATATTTGAGGTCGATGAATGATTGCGAGTGTTTGGATGTCCTACCCAATGTACTTTATTACTATAGACCAGTCGTTAACGATCTGTCTGTCACGGACAGCGTGACTTCGCCTGTGGATTTTTTATTTTTCCTGCATCTAAGCAACTAATAAAATTAATGGTTAGTAGACTATTAGGGGGCAGCTCTAGTATTTATGTCATCTGTGGAAGGCATAGGAACATAAACTGTTCGTCCAATCATATCTCTCGGTCCGAGGGCTACGATAGGCTGTCCTACCTGCCTGTCATATGTATTTGCATACCTCCGCGCACCCTGTTCAAGTAGACGTGATGTGTCATCAGTGCGTTCATAAGGCTATTGCAGACTGAGTGAGAATGGAAGGCGTTATTACTTTAATACTATGCATTTTGTACTGTAATGCTTTCTCACGGTGAATAAGACGAGGTAATCTGACAGTGTTGCATTCAATCCTCCACGAATGCTGTCTCGTATCACTGGTTAGCGTCTGGTCTGTCTGTGCACATTCATGTGTTTTGGAGCAGGCGTGGCTTTGGAGAGTGATTTGCAGGAAAGGTGGGATCTTATGCTTTCAAAGCTAGCCTCTCCGAAATCACCTACCCTACTTTTAAAGCTATTTTTGGAGTATTTGCAATGTGTTAAAAAAAAAAAAAATTTTTATATATATATATATATATATATATATATATATATATATATATATATATATATATATATATATATATATATATATATATATACACACACACACACACTATATAAATAATAATAATAAAATAAAAAAAATTAAGATAGTAAAAATTCTATGGTAAAAACCTGTTAATTGGTTAATGGTAAGTTCCTTTACTACATATAGTAAAAAACAAACAGGACATTTCATGTAATTTTACAGTAAATTAAGTGAAAAAAACATGACTTGATATTCCCAGAATTCCCTCTGTGACATGTAATTTTATGTTTTTTCATTTATACAATAGATTCTTTTTATTTTTTTGTTATCATTTATGTACATTAGGGTCTTATGTTAAATCTTATATTAAATTAATGTTTATTTTATCATTTTAGCTATTGGAAAAGCTACTTTTGATGATATATTATATTATACTATACAGTTTAGAAAAAAAGATTTTAGTACTTTAACAGGTTAGTATATTGATATTTTATCAGTTATTATTATTTATTGTTTTACTGTTGAGCTATTATAATCTGTAAAACCTAAAATGTTACCATGTTTTATGCTACTTTATGATACAACATTGTGTCTAACAAATCCTTCTTCAAAGAAACTTCGAAATATAAGAAGTTGAGTATCACAGAAGTTTAATTTTTAGACAAACTACTCACGTTCAACTCAGAATAAGAATTCCACCCAAGCTGTTGCATATAAAATAAAAGCGGATACATTTATTGATGCATTTGAGCCATAAATTTGGTGTTGTCTAAACCGCAATGCAACAATCCCAATCATAATTGTATGCCTTTGGTGAAAACAGACATACAACCAGTGTTTCACAAGTCCATATCCGCTGACCCACGCTGCGTCTCAGAACAAAACAATGTTCCGCAAATTAAAATTGACTGCAACCGTCCCATAAACATGACAAACAGCGTTAAATTTAAACTGCTGTATACTCTGCAACCTTCAACTACATTTTCAACCATATAAATCAAAGCTGGTACTTTTGTCTTGGCTGCGGGAGTGTGAGCTGGTAGTGGGCATCAGGGTTCACAAGTGCGCGTCGCCAAGTACGTGTAGCTGAAGCAATGCATCAACCGCTGGCAGGGAGCCAGTGGCCACTGTAACAGTGTCTGCCGTCTGATGCATTTGTAGCATAGCACCTCGTTAAGAAGGGTCATTCACACCACTATAAATAATGCGCTAACGGCTACGCTCGGCTTTTACACTGTAAGCTGTGCATTATAATATTTAATCACCCCTACTAACCTGCGGTAAATGAGAGAGTCAATTTCACTGTAAACACAATTTACGTTGTAAACTCATCAGCAAGAGTGATATTTACAAGGTTCTTTATGCGGTATGAAAGGTTTCATGACAGCATTTTATTGTATGTCATTTTTGTAGAGTAACACAAGCGATTTGTTGATCTTACCCATATTTGACCATTGTTTTAATGTACGGTCATCTCATTACATGAAGATATCCATTTATAGCTTCTCTCTGAGGTACATTTTAGGTGATTTATATATTTGTGTTCATCGAGAATTTAATTTTTTCCTACGATCTTTCCAAAAATGCATCGACTTATTACAGACTTGCTTAAGACGCGAAGAAGAGAACCTTTTCAATACATATATTATATAAAAGCTTAAGTCTGACGCTGTACTGAGTACCATCAGGAAGATAGCAGCAGTTTTTGAGCCACTGCTGCCAAGCTGCATCAACGAGAGAGGACAACAACATTAAGTAACAAAACTGGCCATCTATCAGCTCTTAATAATATAATTTCATCTACAATTCTCATGGATGTTTTTTGCCGTCCCTTTCAAAAAAGCTACACTTCAAAAAGTTCTACATAAACGCATCCTGGTACAAAAAGCAACAAAATTCAAATAGTGTAATACAAATAACGGTAGAGTGTAAATATATATTCATATTTATACATTTCTAGATGTATATACAAGAAAGGCTGTCAGTCAGATAATCTTTATGCCCGTTGTAAAAAAATACATTCGGGCAGAGCATTTAGTGGAGTACATTTTTTCTTATGAATTTGGTCAAAAGAAAAGTCCTTGTTTTTATAAACACTCCCAACATCCATCATTCTGTTCCTCATTTGATGACGGTAACATCTTCAAGGTTTTCTGTATTATAGATGGCAGGAGGATATTTCATATTGACGAGTCTTGAGAAACACGCGTGCACCACTTTCTGCTCAAGTGCCCTGTAGCTTTATAGCAACAACAGGTAATGGGGTCAGTGAAGGCCCAGTTTGTTCTCTTCCAGCTGTGAAACTAGCGTCTCATTATGTGAAGTCCGTGCCGAGCTCTTCAGCTCTTGGCCGCTCTGTAGTGTGCTATGTGGCAAAGCATGGTCTCCTAGAGTTCATGAGCCAAGTCCAGCCAGGTAGCACACTGGAGAGGAACTGAAGGTGAGGGAGCTCAGCGCTTTTTAAACGCCACTCCGCGGTTGGGATGAGGGGGGAATTTGGGCAGGCATGGTTCATCAGCGCCGGGGTCATGGGAGAACACAGAGTCTTCACCGGAAGAGCATGTCGAGCTGCGTGTGTCGGGGAAATTTGGAGAAAACTGGTCCAGAGACACAGACAGGTCCAGATACTCCTGAAAACGTAAAATACACAGAAAATTTATTATTGCTGTTAATCCAAAAAATAAATTATTGATATTATTATTGGTCACACTTTATTTTAAGACCCAGTTCTCGCTATTAACAAACAATTAACTATGAATTTTCAATAAACTCCAAATTTGCTGCTTATTAATAGTTAGTAAAGTAGTTAAGTTTGGGTATTGGGTAGAATTAGGGCGGTAGAATATGGTCATATGTGCTTTATATGTACTAATAAACAGCCAATATATTAATAATAGGCATGTTAGCATGCCAAACAACAATAGTTAATAGTGAGAATAGGTCCCTGTGCTAAAGTGTTACCTTTATATTCTATTAATATTATTTGCTAATGTGTTATTATTGACTATTACTATTATTATTAGATCATTTTTGTATTATTATTGTTGATGATTAATATTAGTAGTAGTAGTTATTTAACAACATTATTATTATTATTATTATTATTAACTACTCAATAACAAATTTTTTGTTATTGTTATTTATCTTTTTATTTGAATTTATTATTTGATCATTTAATTATTATTGACTATTAATATTATTAATTATTGAATTACTACAATACAACTACTAATACTAATTATTAATACTACTACTATGGAAGAACAACAAAATATTTGTTATTGTTATTTGTTATTATATTGCTATTAAGTTATTGTTATTTGATCATGTATTAATAGTCACTTATTATTATTATTATTAACTGAACAACCACAATAATAATAATAATAATAATAATAATAATAATAATAATAATGATAAAAATAATAACAACAACAACAACAAATTATTCTTAGATCATTTATTTTTTTCTTGATGATGATCATTGATGATCAAATCATTATTATCATTATTATTGACAAATTATTGTAATTATTAATTACTGAATAATAATAATAATAGTAATAATAATAATAATGTTTTATTATTGTTATTGTTATTATTATTATAATAATTGGATATATTATTTTTATTATCCTTGATAATGATCATTGATGATTAAATTATTATGATCATTATTAATGACTAATTATAATTATTAATTACTGAATAATAATAATAATAATAATAATAATAAAAACAACTAAAAAAAAAGTATCATTATTATTTAATATTTCTATGCTGTTATGGAAGGTCACAATTACATTTTATTAGGGGAACAAAAACAAAGCTTTTTTGAAGCACAGTTACAATGCCATGTAAAGCATTGAAAGCTGATTTGTGGATTATCCAAGTGTTCTGATGTAGCGTCAGCGAGGGCTCACCTGATTGGACGTCATACAGAGAGTGCGGTCTAGATCCTCCACCAGCTGTTTGAACGTGGGTCTCTGAGATGGGACGGCATGCCAGCAATCTCTCATCATCATATACCTGCGAGAGGAACACGGGTTTAAAAACTGTAATAAGAAACCTCTCCCATCATTACAGAAGATACAGCATTAAAACAGTCTTACAGTTCGTGGGTACACGTGGAGGGGCGGTCCATGCGGTGGCCTTCCTTTAGCAGTTTGAAGAGTTCCTCGACAGGGACACCTGGGTACGGTGACCCGCCAAGAGTAAAGATCTCCCACAGCAGCACCCCAAAAGACCACCTAACATGCAAAGAATGACTATTATTAACAGACAAATGCATTTTGTATGCGAGTGAGTTTGAGAGAATATATTGAGACGTACACGTCACTCTGATGGGTGTAAATGCGGTCGAACAGAGCTTCAGGCGCCATCCATTTCACCGGTAAACGACCCTGTGGAAAACACAAGCACTTCATTCACTTACTCATCACCTGTTTGAGATTAAAGAACTGAGATTTTCTGCTTGTGACAAATGCTGCCTTCAAATCCTGCTGGGAAGAAATTGTAATTAGTTTTGCTTGCAAAGCATCTCACTTGTCTATTATTCTTCTTTTTTCTTCCACACTTTTTCCTTCCACTCAACTTTCTGTTAACATGCTTCGATACAGCACTCTGTGAACAGCCAGCTTCTTTGGCAATGAATGTTTGTGGCTTACCCTCCTTATGAAGGGTGTCAATGATTGTCTTCTGGACAGCTGTCAGATCATCAGTCTTCCCCATGATTGTGTAGCCTAGTGAACCAAACTGAGAGACCATTTTGAAGGCTCAGGAAACCTTTGCAGGTGTTTTGAGTTGATTAGTTGATTGGCATGTCACCATATTCTAATTTGTTGAGATAGTGAATTGGTGAGTTTTTGTTAAATGTGAGTCAAAATCATCACAATTAAAAGAACCAAAGACTTAAACTACTTCAGTCTGTGTGCATTGAATTTAATACACGAGTTTCCCAATTTGAGTTGACTTACTGAAATAAATGAACTTTTCCAGGACATTCTAATTTATTGAGATGCGCCTGTATGTAAAGCGCTTTGAGTACCCAGAAAAGCACTATATAAATGTAACAAATTATTATTATTATTATTATTATTATTATTATAATATAGCTACACACATAAATTTAAAAAGGTATTAATGGCAACCCGTCAAAATAAAAGTTTATCTTAAAGACATTGTGCCAGAAATATATTACTATTATTTAGTACAATGTATGTGATACTATTACTACTGTTGAAAAAAATTAATAAATATTTATTTTTAAAGAAATGATCTCACAATATTTCTTCCATATTTTAAATTTTAATAGTAAATCCCCTTTATTTACCAAAAAAATAAAATGTGTTTAAAATTTCATTAATTAAAAGACAAATTAAATTTGGGTGAAACTTGTTTACTGTTTTTCATACTTTTATTACTTGCAGAAAAACTTGAAACACAATTTAAATAAGCATAAAGAATGGCATTGATTTTTGTACATTTTAATTTTGTTTGACTTTTTATTAAAAATAGTGTGTTTTTTTAATTAGCATGTGGTACCGAAATTGGTACCGTGAACCGTGGATTTTCACTGGTATCGGTACCGAATACTGAAATTTTGGTACCGGTATGTGTTTTTCCTACAATGGTAACTTGCGTAGGAATTTTACACTGAACGTAATTCTGGATCAAATTGTCATTGAGACATGGAGGCGGGACTCTCAGGATCCAGGACATGGGGGATCCAGACTCTCAGGATCATCATGAAGCTATCAAACCAAGCCCTAGCAACCATTTACAGCACCCTAGCAACCCAAACCTAAAGAGGCATATCTTTAAATCTGAATGTCATCGAGGCATGGGGGTTGGTTTTTATAATTTATACGGACAAGTAGCCTTTGGAATATCATCACTGCCAAGCCACTCCCTAATAACCAAACCGAGTACCCTAGCAAGAGTTTATCAATACCTACATCTCTGTATCAGAACATCGTATAGACAAGGGGGGTTGGCTCTTTTGACTCATGCTACCAAACAGGACTCCCAACATGCTACACATGCTAGCACTGAATAGTTACATGCTAATAGCAATTAGCTTAGTGTTCAAATGTGCTAAAAAAATCCTAGCTAATTGGTAAAACATAATAAAAAACACGCTAGTAACTGCACAGTGCGGAGTTTTGCCACAACAAGCACTACTCACATTTACTTCAGAAAATGTATCTAGTTATGATTCAAAGTCGATGTTCAAAGAAAATCCCACCGGTAACTGCAACAAGAATCATCTCATAAAGCATGATAATTCAGACAAGCAGCAGCTGCTTGAACATGTTCATAGTACTTTAAACAGCAATCAAAGACCAAATTAACATGATTATATTTTTAATAAAGTGACTTTTCTTATGTCTCAGTCCAAAATCTTACATTGGTGGTTTTCTTGTAGTAATCAATATGATGGATGTCTCTGGCCAGGCCGAAGTCTGCTATCTTCATAACGTTATCTTCAGTTACCAGGACATTACGGGCAGCCAAGTCTCTATGAATACACTACAATAGAGAAAACACACATGCAAATTAATCAAGCAAATAAATAATCAAAATCATATGTTAATTTGACTGATATGAGAACAGAAGCATTTGAGATGCCCACCTTCTTGGATGCGAGGTATTCCATGCCACGTGCCACCTGGTAGGCGCAGGACACCAGGTCTTTGATTGACATGTTCTCCACAGGCACCTGGTCGGGGTTGTAGCAGTACTCCATCCCAGGCGGACGACGCACACGCAGATACTCCCTCAGATTGCCCTTTGCTGCAAACTCCACAATGACGTAGAGTGGACCTGACAATGGACATATGAAAACATTTCAGTCACAATTCATGTAGAAATATAACACAACTGATCAAAATTAGTGGTCGAACGACATGAACTTTGCAATGGCTAATACTAATTAAGGTGTCTAGAAAGCAGCTTAGTGAAAAGCCATTATAATGCCAGTATTTCTATCATACAATATAATATCAAATGTGATTTAAATAAACATGTATTTTAGAGCTTTTTCCCCACAACATTTATTTTACAAAGGTTGGGGTAAGATTTTTTTAATGTAAGTCTCTTATGCTCATTAATGCTGCATTTATTTAAAATTCAGAAAAATATGTAATATTGTGAAATATTATTACAATTTAAAATAATGGTTTTCTATTTAATATAATTTAAGATGTAATTTATTCATGTGATGCAAAGCTGAATTTTCATTCCAGTTCATTATTAATTATCATTACGCCAGTCTTCAGTGTCACATGATCCTTCAGAAATCATTCAATATGATGATTTGATGCTCAAAGAAACATTTCTTATTATTATCAATGTTGAAAACAGTGGTGTGGCTTCATGTTTATGTGGAAATGTGACAGATATTTTTCAGGATTCTTGGAATAAAATGGTCAAAAGAAATCCTTTTTTTAAATTTTTTAATTTTGTTTTTAAATAAAAGCGTTTCCTGTCACTTTTGATCAATTTAAAGGGTTAGTTCACGCCAAAATGAAAATTATGTCATTAATTACTCACCCTCATGTCGTTCCAAACCCGTAAGACCTTTGTTCAGCTTAAGAACACAAATTAAGATATTTTTGATTAAATCGGAGAGCTATCTGACCCTCCATAGACAGCAACGCAACTGAAATGTTCCCAGGTCCAGAAACGTAGTAAATACACCGGTAAAACAGGTCCATGTGACATCAGTGGCTCAGCTTCAGTTTTGCCATGCTACGAGAGTACTTTTTTTGCGCAAAGAAAACAAAAATAACAATTTACTCAATTCTTCTCCCCCGAGTTACGTCTTCCGCCATTTTGGAAAGTACCCAAGAACGTATTTGACGTAATCAGCGTTATTTACGTTCGGGGGGAAAGCACGCATGAACGTATAATCTGCGTAATAAGCATTGTTTACGCTTAGGGGAAAGCATGCATACGTATTGTGATACTCTTAAATGGCGGAAGACGTAACTCGGGGGAGAAGAATGGTTGAGCAAATTGTGTTATTTTTTTTTTTTTGCGCAAAGAAAACAAAAAAGTACTCTCGTAGTGTCGCAAAACTGAAGCTGAGCCACTGATGTCACATGGACCTGTTTTACTGATGTATTTACTACGTTTCTGGAACTGGAAACATTTCAGTTTCGTTGCCGTCTATGGATGGTCAGACAGCTCTCCGATTTAATCAAAAATATCTTAATTTGTGTTCCGAAGATAAAAGAAGGTCTTACAGGTTTGGAACGACATGAGGGTTTGTAATTAATGACATAATTTTCATTTTGGGGTGAACTATCCCTTTAATGCATCCTTGCTGAATAAAAACATTTTTTCTTCCAAAAATAGTAAAATTTTTGAACAGGATTTTGAAAGTTTTGAACAGTGTTTTTATTTAAAACTATTAGAAACCTTTTTCATTATAAATCTGTAAATAAAGCCAAAATAAATAAAATATAAAAACTTTTTTAAAAAATGTAACAAAAATGCTGCCTTGGTAAATTACTGAAATAAAATCAGTTAAAAAAAAAATGAGTTACAAAAATTACTAAAACTGAAATAAAAATGAAATCTAAATAGAAATATGAGAAAAGTAACTCAAAAAAAATACAAAAATTAAACCAAAGTATTTCGGTTATTTGTTAATATATTATATATAAAAGTATTTGTTAATATTTTGAAAATAGCTTTTATATATTATATATATATATATATATATATATATATATATATATATATATATATATATATATATATATATATTATATTATATTATATATATATATATATATATATATATATATATATATATATATATATATAAAAGCTATTTCAAAATATTAACAAATACTTTAACAGTACATAATACTAAAAATTCTAAATAATACAAAAAATACTAACAGTAGTGTACTTAATTCACAAAAAATTAAAACAAATTAGCATTTTATTTTATATGGGGGTAGCCTTGAAGAGGCTGCTGTTTTTAATCTAGGATTTACAAATGATTCAATAAGGAAGCAGGGTTAAATTTATCTAGCATGTACAATCCCAATAGCTGGACTGATGACAACATCCTGTCCTTTTGAAGTCAAAAAACAGCATGCCTAACAAATTGATTTTGAAACATGAAATGATTTACGCTCGTATTGCATTATCTCTAAACGTCTCCATTCGCCCACCTGTCTCCCTCCCTCCTTCTTAATCATCCTTTACTCACCATCTTGTGTGCAGGCCCCCAGCAAGTTGATGATGTTCTTGTGTTTGCCAATAATCTTCATCATTTCCATCTCGGAGATGAGGTCTGATAGGTCCTTCTCTGTGGCGTCAGCTATAAAAGCAATATTGATGAACACACATATATCTTAGTATGACAGGTCACGAAACCTTCAGCCTCTAAACTGTGAGGGACAAATGGGCCGCGCAGATGGGTGATTTTATTTATGCTTTCTTTTTTCATTTATTTCTGGTGTCAACTTGAAATCAACAGTTTGCAACATTTAATTTGCATAATCTGATGCATTGTTCAGTGAAACTGAATTATTGGTAGAAAATAATGTAGAGCTACACTTGATTTGAATGGAAACTAAAAAATTAGGCTATGCTATTACTGGGAATTTCTATAAAGTAATGTGTATTGATGAATTGTGTAAAACATGTCCAGGAGCATTTATTATATTTGTTCAGGGTAATTCAGTTTGCTACAATTTATAATGGTGTTGAGAAAAATACTGTCTATGTATGATGAATAACAGATCAGTAAGTGCGTCAGATGTTAATTAAGTGAATGAATCAAATGGATAATGAGAGTTTGGGAGTTTGTTTCGCCAATTTATCTACAGAATCAATTCATAAGAGTCATTTATTTGTGAATCAGCCAACGCAAATGTAACAGATATGATTAATTATGTAGTAGTGCTATATATTCAGCGATGCAGGGCAGTGTTTTTATTAACTAAAACTAAATTTGTTAGAAATATTTTTCATTACAAAGCTGTAAATAAAGCTAAAATAAAACGTAAATATTAGAATAAAAACCTAAACTAAAAAACAAAAAAACTTAACAGAAAATAAGTGAAATATTACCTTGGTGCGTGCGTGCGTGCGTGCATATATATATATATATATATATATATATATATATATATATATATATACACACATACACACACACCCCACACACACACACACACAGTGGGTACGGAAAGTATTCAGACCCCCTTAAATTTTTCACTCTTTGTTATATTGCAGCCATTTGCTAAAATCATTTAAGTTTATTTTTTTTCCTCAATGTACACACAGCACCCCATATTGACAGAAAAACACAGAATTGTTGACATTTTTGCAGATTTATTAAAAAAGAAAAACTGAAATATCACATGGTCCTAAGTACTTAGACCCTTTGCTCAGTATTTAGTAGAAGCACCCTTTTGATCTAATACAGCCATGAGTCTTTTTGGGAAAGATGCAACAAGTTTTTCACACCTGGATTTGGGGATCCTCTGCCATTCCTCCTTGCAGATCCTCTCCAGTTCTGTCAGGTTGGATGGCAAACGTTGGTGGACAGCCATTTTTAGGTCTCTCCAGAGATGCTCAATTGGGTTTAAGTCAGGGCTCTGGCTGGGCCATTCAAGAACAGTCACGGAGTTGTTGTGAAGCCACTCCTTCATTATTTTAGCTGTGTGCTTAGGGTCATTGTCTTATTGGAAGGTAAACCTTCGGCCCAGTCTGAGGTCCTGAGCACTCTGGAGAAGGTTTTCGTCCAGGATATCCCTGTACTTGGCCGCATTCATCTTTCCCTCGATTGCAACCAGTCGTCCTGTCCCTGCAGCTGAAAAACACCCCCACAGCATGATGTTGCCACCACCATGCTTCACTGTTGGGACTGTATTGGACAGGTGATGAGCAGTGCCTGGTTTTCTCCACACATAGCGCTTAGAATTAAGGCCAAAAAGTTCTATCTTGGTCTCATCAGACCAGAGAATCTTATTTCTCACCATCTTGGAGTCCTTCATGCGGGGTTTCATATGTCTTGCACTGAGGAGAGGCTTCCGTCTGGCCACTCTGCCATAAAGCCCCGACTGGTGGAGGGCTGCAGTGATGGTTGACTTTCTACAACTTTCTCCCATCTCCCGACTGCATCTCTGGAGCTCAGCCACAGTGATCTTTGGGTTCTTCTTTACCTCTCTCACCAAGGCTCTTCTTCCCCGATAGCTCAGTTTGGCCAGACGGCCAGCTCTAGGAAGGGTTCTGGTCGTCCCAAATGTCTTCCATTTAACCCTTTGAGCGGTACGGTCCCAAATATGGGATTCTTATTTCCGTGCCCCTGGGAGTACGGTCCCACATATGGGATTTAGAACGTTCGGTGACGTCACATAACTGCCAAATTCAAACTGTGGTTTCGCGCGTTTACTGGCGCTGAGCCAGAGACAGACGTGCACTGCGACTGTAATATTATCACAACAATGCAGTGTTCTTAACCGCATAATGCATATTTTAGGTTTAAGACATTTAAATACACATAAGTACTAGTAAAACAATACATTTAGAGCTTGTAAAATACACACAGATGTCTATGGAAGCAACAATAACAATCCATTCCAATTTAATTTGCCGATGTGTTTTATTCATATCAGATACACATAGTGTAAGTACCTATAAAGTTCACTCTATTCTTCACCCAGTTCACCGGCCACTTACCTGCATATATTTCGGGAGAAATTGATGAATTCACGTGCTGTAAAACTGACTGACAGGACTCTCTGAACTGCAGCGCGAACAAACATGGCGGCGCTCGTCTCACGTTACAGATCACGAACAAGATCATTTATAAAGGTGTTTAAAGGACAAAACACACTCATTTACGCATATTTGTGAATCGGAATATCAGATTGTCCATGCCATGGTAAGCAAGTTTGTGAATATGTTAAATAAAAAAGGAAAAACGAAATAAAAACGATCCATCTGTCATACAGTGTTATTGTGGCCGCGGTGTGTCACGTGACAATCATGACGCGTCGCCATGGAAACAGTAAGGGCAAACGTTCTAAAATAACGGTCGCCTTAAATTTACTCACTCTGGGGGGACCGCTAGAATATTTTAAACTCACCACTGAAAAGGTTAAGGATTATGGAGGCCACTGTGCTCTTAGGAACCTTAAGTGCAGCAGAAATTTTTTTGTAACCTTGGCCAGATCTGTGCCTTGCCACAATTCTGTCTCTGAGCTCTTCAGGCAGTTCCTTTGACCTCATGATTCTCATTTGCTCTGACATGCACTGTGAGCTATAAGGTCTTATATAGACAGGTGTGTGGCATTTCCTAATCAAGTCCAATCAGTATAATCAAACACAGCTGGACTCAAATGAAGGTGTAGAACCATCTCAAGGATGATCAGAAGAAATGGACAGCACCTCAGTTAAATATATGAGTGTCACAGCAAAGGGTCTGAATACTTAGGACCATGTGATATTTCAGTTTTTCTTTTTTAATAAATCTGCAAAAATGTCAACAATTCTGTGTTTTTCTGTCAATATGGCGTGCTGTGTGTACATTAATGAGGAAAAAAAATGAACTTAAATGATTTTAGCAAATGGCTGCAATATAACAAAGAGTGAAAAATTTAAGGGGGTCTGAATACTTTCCGTACCCACTGTGTGTGTGTGTGTGTGTGTAATATATATATATGTGTGTGTGTGTGTGTGTGTGTATTTATATGTGTATATATATACACATACATACATACATACATACATACATACATACATACGTATGTGTGTAAATATACACATATAAATACATATATAAACAAACATATATTTTCTCACACACACGTATATATATATGTGTGTGTGTGTATATGTATATATATATATATACACACACACACACACACACACACACATATATTCATACACACACACACATATACATATATACATATATATATAGTAGTAAGATTAAATCTATTACAATTAATTACAATTACAATAAATCTATTACAAAATAAAATTTAAATACGTACAATAGAGTATTAAAAATGATGAAAGCACAAAATTACTAAAAACTGAAATGAAACCTGAAAATATAAAATAAAAGCTAATTCAAAATATTAATAGGCCTAAGTATGATATTTATAATATTTAGAAATAATAACAGCAACAAAAATATAATTATATTAATATACTGATTTAATTAATACAATCATATTAATATTATTATAATTAATTATACTATAATTATACAATAATAATAATAATAATAATAATAATAATAACAATAATAATAACAATAATAATAATAATAATAACAAAATATATTATTTCAATAAATATAAATAAGTATATAAATAATACTAAACAATACTAAAATAATACTAGAAATAATACTAAAATTCTATTAGTTCAAGAAACAGTAGTCAGAGTGTTTGCTAATGTTTGCGAGCATTCACTCGCTGAGGAGAGGATGGGAAACAGACAGAATCTGAATCAGAATAAACAGCTGCTCTGGTATGGTATGTGACACAAGAGCTCGATTAACATGCTTCAGGGTCAAGCTGAAATACAGACGAAAGCTCAGCAGACCATCAGATTCCTCATGAGACACTGAAATCCAGACAGAGTTTGCTGGCATACTTCTATTTTTTACACCACACACACAGAACCGTCGGCAGAAAACACTTACATTTGAGCATCTTGACAGCCACTTTATTGACACGACTGGGTTTGTCTTTATCCATCCCGATAGCCTCGGCCATCATCACCTGCCCGAAGCAGCCCTCGCCAAGCGGCTTCCCAAGAACCAGCCTGAGACACAAACATACACAATATTAACCACTGTTGAATAGCCAACATTTCTCCAGGACATTTTAGCATTTTTATGCGTCAGATGGTCAACAAATGACAAGTATAGTGTGTGTATTACCTGTCTCTGGCCACCTCCCAGCGAGGGTCCTGGGGCAGTTCATATTCGGAGACCCCTGAGAGCATAGGGGAGCCGCTGGAGGACAGACGCGAGGGGCGGACCAGCATCCCACCCGAGTGCATGGATGAGCTAGAGTCCACAGACACCTGTATGGAAACACTTACAACTTACTCTCCATACGAGACAGCAACAGAAATGCACTCATGAAGTCTCGTGTGTATGTGAGTTACTAGCTCAAGAGGCACCGACAGATGCTGATGCAGCTATATGAGATGATACTCACTGACATTATCCAACAAATAGTTCTCAAAGAAAACAGAACTACACAATCAAAACCCAAAATTCAACAATCAGCTCAACAAGAAATTAAAAGTGTGCCATTTGTGACCTACATAAAACCTTTTTTTATTTTTATTTTTTATTTTTTTTTACAATGGGTTCAAGCTGGTCTCATAGATTCGCCTCTGTTCGGTTTGAAAGTGACTTATACATTGGTAGACTATTGACAACAATTTTAAATTCAAGATTATTTTAATTCTGAGATTTTAAAATGTATATTCATTTCTGCATTATATTAAAAAGCTTCTTTTTTAAGTGTTGTCATATTTATAGATATTTGGAGAATATTTGCAAATGAAACTATTTCAATAGGATCCACATGAATGGGAATTTCTCATGATGGCGAACGATTTCCTCATGCAGGTTTCGCTACACATTCAAGTTTGTCACATGGATTCAGAGTTGCTAGGTTTGAAAGTGACTTCATACATCACTGTGGGCAAAGTCCAATAAATTCAGTAGGAATCTACATGATCTGGAATTTCATGTGACAATTTTCCCATGCAGGTTTCATAACGGGTTCAATATGGTCACGCAGTTTTGCTGCTGCCTGGTTTGAAAGTGACTTTATACATCACTAGACTATTGACAATAACCTTGAGTTTAAATTACACATCATATTCAAAGTCTTTTAAAGCCATATGAAAGCTTTATTTCATTAGGAATCCATGATCTGAATATTCGCAAATAATTTCCCCACGCAGATTTCACAACAGGTTCAAGTTGGTCATGCAGATTCACCTCAGCCTGGTTTGAAAGGGACTTCATACATCTTCCCAGGTAAAATCAAGTCTTTTCAGTAGGAATCCACATGAATTTCACAATGAGTTCAAGGCGATCATGCAGATTCAGTGCTGTTTGGTTTGAAAACACTTCATACATCAGTGCAGAATAAAAAAAAATGATTTTCACCTTTTTTGCTCATGACATTTCGCAAATGTGACCATACCTTAAGGAACAGAGCAACACTTTAGTTTAGGGACCAATTCTCACTATTAACGTGTTACTTATTAGCATGCATATTACTAGCATATTTACTGTTTATTAGTACTTATAAAGCACATATTAATGCCTTATTCTGCATGATCATGTTTTAGATCCTTTAATCTCTCCCCCATACCTAAACTCAACAACTACCTTACTATCGATTAACAAGCAGCAAATTAGGAGTTTACTGAGGCAAAATTCATTTTTACTAATACTTAGTTCATAGTGAGAATTGGTCTTTAAAGTGCCACCAAGATTTTATTTACTGAAAACTCTGACAGAATTTTCATTGCTTAGCAGTATAATTAAATATTTTCAAACAGTATTGTGAATCTAGACAACCTCTGAAGGTGATCTGCACTTTTTTTTTTTGGAGAAACACTTCAGTATCCATCACATACTACAACACATAACAGTAACATTAACACGAGAAGAAGCTGTTGAAATGAGACGTTAATGTTTAGTGGTAAAGAGATCAAACCCCCTATCTACTTTCTGTCACCTGTCTGCGCAGCGGGATGCTCTTGGCCAGCTTGTGGACGGCCAGCTGGCTGTTGAAGTCACTTTTCTTGGCTGAGCTGTGCATTTTGGCCAGCACGACGGTCACCACCATCACACAGATGAGGAAGAAGCCCACGCAGTAGATCAGCACCTCCAGGTAGGTCTGGTTTGGCAGTGGAGTCGGAGGTAGGGCTAGATTATGAAAGAAGGGAGCAATGCAAGCTTGCTGAATGTTGAAGGAATGATGATGATGATGATGTGTTTATTTAGCTTTGTGAGCTAAAAATGAGAAATGCAGTCTATGCAGGTGCAAACAGAGCTCAAGATTCTGTACCAGCAGAGCTTGAATCTTTGACAATCCAGCCTTAATGTTACTTAGAAATCCTTATTCAGTCCGCTCTATTATCAGACAAGCTTTTGTGCTTTCTAAGCTTTTAGAAACCTTGTGTTTCAACGGTTTAAAATAGATTTTTGCATAAAATATGCTGAGATTTATAAAACGTTGCTGGGGCACTTAAAATAGTGCCCCAATGTATCCAGAGAGGACACACTGGGTTTTTATTTATTTATTTCAAATTCATTTAATAAGTCTTGATGCAGTGGATTAAAGTATTCGAATCCCCTCATTTCCAAATAAACATGTATATATCAGTAAAACACCTACATTTGCTCTAAAGTCAATTAAACTTATTAACTATATTCATGTAATAATTATGGAAGTCCATTTCCAATAAGTTTGCAATTATATAAGTAACTTTTTTGTGACTTAAATCACAATTCACAAATTATTTCTTGCAATTCTGAGTATATATCTAGCAATTTAGATTTTCAAGCAGCAAGTTGAAATCTCCTTTCTCTTTCTGTCTTTTTTTCTATATATACTTTTTTGCACTTTTACTTTTTAAATTTTACCTATATAGGTCACACTTTATTTTATAGAACAATTCTCACTATTAACTAGCATGCATATTACCAGCATATTGGCTGTTAATTAGTACTTATAAAGCACATATTAATGTCTTATTCTACATGACCATATTTTAGATCCCTTAATACTACAACATACCTAAACTTAACCACTACCTTACTAACTATTATTAGGCAGCAAATTAGAAGTTTAAGACAAAAGTTGTAGTTAGTTAGTTAATAGTGAGAATTGAACCTTAATATAAAGTGTGACATAATTTTTCATTTACTATGTTTTTATTACATGTTTGTTAAATATAGCAAACATAGGTGGGATGGAGCTTAGCAAAAGGTCAGTTGGAAAGGATACTTTGAACTGTGACCCTAATGGTGAGCCTGTTTAGCAGGTATGAAGATGTACGAGTATCTGCTGGTTCAGAAGATTGAAGCATATCATATTAGCAGGAGACCTCTTTTATTCTAGGCCATTGTTTTTAACATAAACCTGAATACACGTGCAATTCTTTGCAAAAGCACAAACACACTGATGCACACACATACATGCACAAAACAAACCAAAAAAACTCTTAAACCAATTCTGGAGAAGTCGTCGTTCACATGAGTGGCGCATTGCAATGAACACAAACTCCTATTGTAGCATGATAATTACTTCTTTCATGGATCGGGTTTCATGGCACATTCTTCTGCTTATGTGACTAGCAGTTGAAGGAAACCACTGCTCATGATACTTGGCAGCTCTCGCTTCGAGATTAGGCCAAAAAATGGCCTTATGTAAACTCATATGAGACATTAAATTTGCAACACAAATACAAATGTAAATTGAGAGGAATGGCTTATCTGGGTGGGTAGACAAAATCTGAGCGGGTATGCATTTCAGTATAAATGGAGAGCTAGGTTATGAGGGTAAAATTACATGACAAGTCTGGCTGATACAGATATTTCCTATGCTATTTGGTTGGTGTTTGTCTGCCCCAAGGCTCTGGTTCATAATACTGGGTTTCTTTCACACAATTCATGCACACAAAAGATATTATTGTGTCATGTATACATTTCACATAGCACACAACAATATACATGCAAATGCATCTCATTGACAGATAACTTCTCTTTGCCTTCTCTTTTAATAACTAAATGAACAATCAAATATGAATATTGTAGTGTGAACATGAAGCTCAAATGTTAAAGTTATTGTATTTACAAAATGGGTTTTGTAATGAGACTTAAGCCCAGAATTTGCTGACTGCAACATGCAAATGCAAGAAAACCAACATTCAACAGTGAGAATGAAATTTCATTCTCAAGTGTTGAATGTATTTAAGACTTAGACCAACGAGCATCTTGATAAATTGAATCTACTTAAATATATTTAAACAGATTCACCCTCTGAGTGAGGCATTTATCAAACCTGAGCCAAAGAGGAAATGATGTCAGCATAGCCTTTATGCTTAAAATCATGCTCTTTGGGATGCTTGTCCAGTGTTCAGGCAAACAGAAATGTTAATTGGAAACAGGTTAATCTTGAAAAACTAGGAAAAGTGTTTTATAATGTAAAAGCTTATAATGGAAACAAAGCATTGCCAAACCACTAGACACAATATGTCATCTGTTCTCGGTTGTTATTTGTTATGCTTTACATAACTTATTTTGCAGTTAAATTACAGTTTCTGATGTACTTTGCGAGAATAATTAGAGATGTTTGCCAAATGTCTCTAATTAGGTTAGCAGTGCACAGTATTTTTGTTCATGTTGCGCTGGTCAATATATATACTCTTAGTTATATGTACTACAACTAGGTACTAAACCTAAACTTAACTCATATGAAATCCATGTAGTGAACTTTAGTATTTCTGTAAGTACTTTTTAAGTACATGTACTGTAAAATAAAATGCAATTGCTCTTTACCAATGCCAGTTGGCCATGATTATTTTATTCCGCAAGTGAATAAATAACATGGGGTTACCAAAATAAAGCAAGTATTATACGGTTGGTCATGTGAGCTCAACATTGGCACTATGAGGCGATCCATTAGAATGAAACTGCTTTAATAAGTCCACTGTTACAGTCATCAACTCGCATTAGTGTTAACGATTTTTCAAAAGTACCGTTCCTGTCTTTGAGCAAATATTTACTTTGTGCTCCTCTAAAAAGTTCAGTTTTACTCTGAGATTGTGGGAGGTTTGGCTTCGCTCCGATTCCATTTTTCTAAAGAAAGACTAGAAACATGTCATTTTGACATGCTTCGACTGACATTTTGAGTGTCAGTCAACACCCAGATGAATAAAAAAAAACCACAAAGCAGACACAAAGGGGTTGAAGAATGGTGCGGTTCACAAAGAATACGTTTTCATTGTTATTTGCTACAAAACCACTGCATTACTTGTAATGAAAGTATACTCAAGAGCAAGTGTTTACTGGCACTGACAATGGGGCTCTGGGGCCAATTTAATAGCTTAAAAAAAATGAATGACATTCACATGTTAGAATTCTCTTACAAGCTCAGTATAATGGTTTGCTTTTTTATTGCATTTTTGTCAAATTGATTGAACATGAGTCACATTTATGAAAAGTGAGTCTATGTGCTGAGTAGGGTTATTTAGTGGTCTAATGGACTCCAGTAAAGTAAATTTTAACAAAGCATGAGGGTCAAAAACAATACTTTGTGCTTTCCATTAAGTCAAACCTTTGAACAAAGTATTGTTTGATTTTATGAAGAAACAACGCAGTCATGTGACCGAATTCAACCCACAGTGTGAACTGCCGCTGTTAGACAGAGAGAAGAAACCAGCAACCAAAAGAAGCACCACAAGATACCTTTATAGACAGTCAACCATGCAGAGTGATGGGAATTGCCGATAGAGTTCCCAGCAAAGCAGGTGTACTCTCCAGCATCCTCTAAAGACACATTCCTTATCTGCAGTAACTCCATCTCCTTATCCGTGGTGTTGACGCCTGCCGTCTATAGAGAAAAGAACCACAGGATGAAGCCGAAGAGCTCCGGGAAAACCCACCAGAGAGAGAGAGCGAGAGAGAGAGGTTTTGGATAAAGAGCGGTGAAGATCTGACAACATAAGAGAAAGGCGTTGGAGAAACACCCTTCAGCACCCTTAAAGAAATCAGGACTGCTCCCTGATTGGATCCTTCGATGACCCTGCTGACAGATTTATGGTTAGATGAGAACGGAGTACATGGCTCCACCTGCTAGAGACCCAACATCTGAAGATGAGGGTGATGTCTACCCCCTCGTCACCCTAGAATCCATTTCCACATGCACAAGACGGGCCACATGGAACATTACCCAGCAGAGACTGTATATTTATAAAAGGAAGCAAGAAGTGATTAGAAATGCCTGTTAAAGAATGTTGTGACAAAGAAAGTGAAAGAGAAGAGCCAGGATGCCAAAGGTACTGGAACTTCACTTACTGGAACGATACTATAGTACCTATTGAATTTGCTATCCAAGTGGTGACAACACATCAAGAAAATGTTCTATTTTGAAAATTGTGGCCATCTTCAGAAGTGAGTACTATTGGCCATATAATTTAAAACAAAGCCTAGGAAAAATAACATTAATTTTTCCGATTGATGTGGACGGTTTAAAAGGTTTTCCTCACTTTCTGTATGCTCACATTAATTGTGGACACATCGCCCTACTGCTTTCTGGAAAGCAGGAATTATTATTTTTGCAGCTTCTTCTCCAAAAGCACTCAAATATACCATGAAATTTAAAATTGTAGCCTTTCTTCACATTTCTAAATTTTTGCTTGAAATCTTGATAAATATATCCGGACTATATGCTTTTAGTAGAATTATGAGATTTATATTAATATTTAGAGTTTAAAATAAAGAAGAGTGTTGAATATCTTTTTTGTGAATTTTTACTGGTATTGTGTTAATACAATGTTTGCAATAATGACAACTCTATGACGAAGAAAGAGACACTGTAGAATTTAATTATGAAAGCAAAACAATAGCAAAGTGGAGCCAGGTAGAGAATAAGCCCCTGAGCGAGCTGAAGGAATTTAGACGGGCACATTCCCAAGGTGCCACTGAAACGCTTTTGAAGTGCAAGAGAGCACAAGTAATCTTCAGAGGGCATGAAACACACCCTTATTAGGAGGGCAAAGTGTAGCACAAAGATGGAGAGAAGGAAACGTCCAGCATAAACAAAGCCAAAATACTTCCAGTTTCTCTGCTGGGATTTTCCATGGCGTCATTTATGGCACCACAGAAATTAAAAAAAAGATCGACGAAGTGGGAAGATGTGTCACGGTCACCTAAAAGCCTGATAACTGCTGTCTCTACCTCCATCTAACTGTGTATGTCTGCCTCTTTCTGCACTGATGAATCTCTGTAGCAGGGGTCGTGTGTTACCTTGCAAGTGTTTAACGACGGTGAGCCATGCTGATTGGTTGGCTTGGCCTATATAATTGGCCACTTTACATATATACTCCCCACTTTCTTCTTCTGTCACGTTGTACAGCGTCAAGACCTGTGTGTCTGAGCTGTTGACCCCAGAGTGCTGCGGAGGTCAAACATATGTCAGAGGTCAAGCACAAAGTCAAACATTGAGGTCACTGTGATCCCAGCGGTCACTGAAGGACAACACCTGCCATTACTGCTCTTATGAAATACATTATGACAGTCTGCCAAGAACATGGCTCATATTTTCCCCAAAAGCTGTTAGTCCTGCTCCATTTGCTCAGGTGCTCTGTCCATAGAGGTGAAGAAATATGGTGATAGTTCCTTTTAAAAAAGACGTGGACAAACATTTTACACAGGTGTTTAACAGCAACAGAAAAGGTAAAGATCAACACAGATTTCTGATATTTGTATTTAAAAGAATGTTCCAGGTTACAATATGAGCAATATCAGCAGTATTTGTGTCAACATCAGTTATCACAAAAAAACAAAAAACAACAAAAAAAAGAAGCTTATAAACACTTGGAAATTGGTTTATGTTTGCTTCATAGACTTCTATTGAAAAACTAACAAAACTAAAACTATTAAAAAAATATTTTCAATAATTTAAATATAGCTGAAATAAAAAAAAAGGATGGAAAAAAAAAAAACTTATTTCAGTTCATTGCAAAGTTAGCATTACCTAAATTTTGTTTAAGTGACAGTTTTTAAGTACTAAAAAACTAAAACTGAAATAAATTAAAGCTAAATAGAAATATATAAAAACACAGCAACATTTCTAAATCTAACCAAAGTTAAAATAAAAACTGAAAATATAAAAGATATAAAAAAAAAAAACTGAATTCAAACTACTATAATAGTATATAAATAACACTACAATTACACTGATGTAGGGTGAGGTGAAATTAGTTGAATCATTGCAGATGATGAAATACGGTAAACTCTGAGGTGTCACTATGTTATTAATAACTCTTTCCCTGCCAGCATTTATTTATTATATATATATATATATATATATATATATATATATATATATATATATATATATATATATATATATATATATATATATATATATATATATACACACACACACACACACACATATACATACATACATACATAGGTGCATCTCAAATTAGAATGTCGTGGAAGAGTTCATTTATTTCAGTAATTCAACTCAAATTGTGAAACTCGTGTATTAAATAAATTCAATGCACACAGACTGAAGTAGTTTAAGTCTTTGGTTCTTTTAATTGTGATGATTTTGGCTCACATTTAACAAAAACCCAACAAATCTCAACAAATTAGAACAGTTCATAAGACCAATAAAAAAAAAAACATTTTTAGTGAATTGTTGGCCTTCTGGAAAGTATGTTTATTTACTCAATACTTGGTAGGGGCTCCTTTTGCTTTAATTACTGCCTCAATTCGGCGTGGCATGGAGGTGATCAGTTTGTGGTACTGCTGAGGTGGTATGGAAGCCCAGGTTTCTTTGACAGTGGCGTTCAGCTCATCTGCATTTTTTGGTCTCTTGTTACTCATTTTCCTCTTGACAATACCCCATAGATTCTCTATGGGGTTCAGGTCTGGTGAGTTTGCTGGCCAGTCAAGCACACCAACACCATGGTCATTTAACCAACTTTTGGTGCTTTTGGCAGTGTGGGCAGGTGCCAAATCCTACTGGAAAATGAAATCAGCATCTTTAAAAAGCTGGTCAGCAGAAGGAAGCATGAAGTGCTCCAAAATTTCTTGGTAAACAGGTGCAGTGACATTGGTTTTCAAAAAACACAATGGACCAACACCAGCAGATGACATTGCACCCCAAATCATCACAGACTGTGGAAACTTAACACTGGACTTCAAGCAACTTGGGCTATGAGCTTCTCCATCCTTCCTCCAGACTCTACGACCTTGGTTACAAAATGAAATACAAAACTTGTTCTCATCTGAAAAGAGGACTTTGGACCATTGGGCAACAGTCCAGTTCTTCTTCTCCTTAGCCCAGGTAAGACACCTCTGACGTTGTCTGTGGTTCAGGTGTGGCTTAGAAAGAGGAATATGACAACTGTAGCCAAATTCCTTGACACGTCTGTGTGTGGTGGCTCTTGATGCCTTGACGCCAGCCTCAGTCCATTCCTTGTGAAGTTCACCCAAATTCTTGAATCGATTTTGCTTGACAATCCTCATAAGGCTGCGGTTCTCTCGGTTGGTTGTGCATCTTTTTCGTCCACACTTTTTCCTTCCACTCAACTTTCTGTTAACATGCTTGGATACAGCACTCTGTGAACAGCCAGCTTCTTTGGCAATGAATGTTTGTGGCTTACCCTCCTTGTGAAGGGTGTCAATGATTGTCTTCTGGACAACTGTCAGATCAGCAGTCTTCCCCATGATTGTATAACCTAGTGAACCAAACTGAGAGACCATTTTGAAGGCTCAGGAAACCTTTTCAGGTGTTTTGAGTTGATTAGCTGATTGGCATGTCACCATATTCTAATTTGTTGAGATAGTGAATTGGTGGGTTTTTGTTAAATGTGAGCCAAAATCATCACAATTAAAAGAACCAAAGACTGAGTTGAATTACTGAAATAAATTACTGAAATAAATGAACTTTTCCACGACATTCTAATTTATTGAGATGCACCTGTATATTTTATATATATATATATATATATATATATATATATATATATATATATATATATATATATATATATATATATATATATATATATATATATATATATATATATATATGTGTGTTTGTGTATGTGGTACCAGCCACTTCCTGGATCATCATTTCATTTGGCAGCATTAGGCAGTTTTGATTAATATGCTTTTTAATGTTTGATAATTGCATTATTTTATATATGTATCTGCTTACGTATGCTATCACATTTTTCTGTTTCTTCTTTGTTTGTGTTTCGATCCAGAGATTCTGTACTCTTTAAGAAGATGTGTAATAGCTCCCTTCTACTGTATAACAGTGAAAATATGGAAAGCTGGAAAATGTGGTCAATGGCACGGAAGCATGGAATTCCATTAGTGGCAGGGAGAGAATTACTTGACATAGACAACACAGAAGCATTTTAATCAAACATTTAGGTTGACAGGTTAAATGGTTTTTACCTTTAAGATCCGAACATATGGCAGTCCATCAGGGCCGACTTTACTGCCATTGACCTCAATGTGCTTCAGCCACTGGATGTGAGGCTGAGGATCGCTGAAGACTTTACACTCAAACTCCACGTCACTCCCCACCACTGCTGTACGGTTAGCAGGCAACCCCGCCTGGAGAATCGGCCTGTGCGGTGAACGCTCTGAATAAAACACACAAACACACTGTACAAAGTTAGTGTTTTGAAATGACCCCATTAAGATAAAAACTGATTTTTAATCCTTTTCTCCTCTTAAAGAAATCAAAATCAGAATCTACATTACAGCAAATGGGATTTTCAACAGATGTTCCATAAACACTAATGTCATATAGCCTGCAGGAAGCAGACTCTTTAACATGCAGGCTAAATGTTTATTATAATTGCTGTAATTTGATGGAAATGAGTGGAAATATTATTTTAAGCCACAGCCCATCTCTCAGGCCTTCTGACTAAAGGACAATCTGCCACTAGCTCTCATTGTGAGTCTAGAAGTATCCAAAATTTTACTACACTGCTTTAAAAAAAAAAAAAAAAAAAGTTGCTTCAACTTTAAATGTTCATGCTGCCTTAAAATTTTAAGTTTAGTCAACTCAAATAGTTCAAAAAGTTCTCACTTAGTACAACTTAACATTTGAAGGTGACTAAGCGTTTAAACCAATGCAAACCCTTAATTTAAATTTAAAAAAAAAAAAATTGAAACTTTTTTTTTTGTTCTTGACTATGTTAAAATTAGTGGTGTCAAAATTAGCGCGTTAACGCATGCGATTAATTTTTTCAGTTTAACGCGTAAAAAATATTTAACGCAATTAACTCAGGGGCAGGGCTAGGGTTGGCCACCCCACTCACAACTGCTGCCTCTGTCACATTTTCTCTTGACAAGAAGTGCATTTATTCAGTCGTAGAACGTCTTTACGACCACATCAAACGGGAGACGTTTCAGACGTGCGCTCCACTTCACTTCAGCGCCAGGTGCGAGTCAAACGAGCGCGGAAACTGTACTGTGCTCAAAGCGCGCTGTCTTCAATTGCACGCACAAAGACACCGGCGTGTGCTATAGCCTGTATCAATTCTTATCAAAGCATGAAATAAACTATGTGCATGCAATGTCGTGGTCAGTTATGAAGTTACAAAAAAGAGATTAAAGCTGCCTTATAACTGTGCATGCATGTAATATATTTTATACGAGTCGCATTTAAGAACATGTCTCTCAAATGGTTTTCAAAACTGTCCTGGAGCAGCCCAGCACTGTCTCACTCATCTAACACCCTCGATTCAACTCGTCAGCTCATTAATAGAGACTTTAAGACCTGAAGTGGGTCAGCAAAGGTAAAAAGAGTTGAGAGAAAATATGATGCGTGTCAGAATTGCGTCACGTTCAGCAGCAGCAGCTCTTAAAGAAATAACAGCCAAAATAACCTAATAACCAGCTGCTGTGATGTCTATTAATCAAAGGACAAAGAAAAAAGATATGGCTTTTATAGCTTCAAGATATCTTTCAATTTCAATTTCTGTAGGCTATATTTCTGCTGAAGGGCACAGGCAGTTGCAAAGACTAAAGTCTCAAATCCAAAGAGATATTCTTTATAAAAGTTAAGACTCAACCACGCCCCCTAAAACGGCTCATTCAAACACGCCCCCACGTCTACGTCACTGTGTGGGGAGATTTGCAAAACACCGCCCAAATGTATATGCAAAGAAAGAGGGCGGGACTTTTATTCTCGCTGTAATGTTGTTGCTGCCGCCGGCGCCATGTTGTAGAGATGCTGTGTTTCATTGTGAAAGCGAAAGTACTTCGTTTGGGCTTCCAAAAGAGGACACAATTAGAAATCAGTGGTTAAGTTCCAGAACAGTTCAACCCAAATATTCGAGTGTGTGCGGCACATTTTACGGAGGACTATTTCCTGAACCTGGAAGAGTAGCCTACAATGCTGGCTTGCACAAAGGCTGTTTCTATAAAGTGGGGCAATTCCAACTTTGAAAGGACAGTCTGGCGCTTCTGACTCACAGCCTGTAAGTACGTATGTTCTACTGACGGTTCAAGCACGAGTTTTGAGCTGTGTAGAGTAGTGCTTGTTGTTTGTCGTTTCTCCGATCACAAATGCAGACATGGTAATGTTTACGCGGCGCGATGCAGCGCGTAAAAAGACAGTATAGGTCATTATAATCAGTAATTATGTCCCCACTGGATGCAACGAATGCCTCGTTTGTAATGGGTTTTATTGTTTTTGTGTCATCGCGCCGGGATACGGTATCACAATACGGTAAGGGGCGTAACATTTCCGTCTCACGCTTGAGGTATTCGGCCAATCACAAGGCACTGGATAGCTGGCCAATCAGAGCACGCCTCGCTTCTCAGAACGATGAGTGCGGCTGTGACGGTTGCCGTGACAACCGTGTCATCGCGATGGTCGGTTGTCACCGCGGTTGTTTATTGCCACCGGCGGTAGTGCACGTGACGTCACACACTCTATAACAAGCATAATAAAGTTTTGTATACAGATGTAATAATATAACAGTTGCCAATTGTTTTATTTAGACTATAAGTCTATGCTAATTCACAAATTACCTCAAACACCATACACAGCGTTTCCTTTAGATTGGCAGGTTTGAGTGCAGGAAAATAGTTTATGAGCAATGGACCTTGTTGGGAAACCAAATACATCGCCGATCTGGAATCATTTCCATTCATGTCACCCGTCCGCATTTGTACAAGTGTCTTCAAGTTCACGTGATTGCAAACGCTCGGCTGGTCAGGTTTGTATTGGTGAGGCTTTCTCTAAACTAGCCAAATACAAACGAGACAGCGATAAATGTATGATGCTACCAAGAAATGTGGCAACATACGCCGCGATTCCTATTCCACACAGAGAGCGCGTGCAGACGAGGACTTAACGCGCCGCTTGCTCGGTGGCGGAACAGAACCGTGTCTAAACCGGACGCGACAGGTGTCACGGCGCGTCGCAACACAACAGGTTGAGTGTCTACAGGACATTTGAACTTTGTGTCAGTACGTCATAAACAGGACGAAGCAGTTTACTGTGGGGATTTGTCGTGTCATGTCGTGCAGCATCCAGTGTACACAGCATCACTGATTATTATGGGTATTTTGTCGTGTCTTGCCGCGCCGCTCGCGTCCGGTTGACAGGTTGTTTTTAACTTTTTTTTTTAATTTAAGACTGCTTTCCTATTTGACTATTATTTGTTTGATATTTATTTTAGTGTTCTGCAGGCTGCGAGTTCACTGACGGAAGTGCTAAAATAAACACGCACGTTTGCTAATAGATGATCGAGCCTCATTTATTTGTTATATATATATATATATATATATATATATATATATATATATATATATATATATATATATATATATATATATATATATATATATATATATATAAAATTTATCATACCACCGCGCCACCAGCGGTAGTTGGTACATTACCACCGCGGTGGTAAAAATCTGCCACCGTCACAGCCCTAACGATGAGCTTTGTAAAAATCGCCGCGTTTCAGAAAGGCGGGCATAGAGGAGCAACAATAATGTACAGTATGTGGAAAATAATGTGTTCTTTGAACCTTAAACCACAAACACATTGCATTTCACCAAATACACAAAATAATGTTCTTTTTAGCAACGTCATATGACCCCTTTAAATTAGAAGCTTTTTTTAAGTAGTCTAATAAATGTTACAATTGATAGCTTTGTAATGTTGAATGGCTAATCAATTATTAAATAGCTACTAGGGGAAAAAACTATTCCAGAGACATCAGAGTGATGCTGGCCTTCAGTCATAAAAAAAGATGCCATTATACAAATATTAAAAAAAAAATGTACTGTCTTTATGTTGTTTGTACATTAATTTGAAGTTTGAATGTGAAATTATTGCAATATAAAAGTATATTTAAAAACTTTAATGTTAAGTGGGATTACCCGTGATTAATTTCAGAAAAATGTGTGATTAGTTATTTTTTAATCGATTGACAGCACTAGTTAAAATGTACATTTTGCAATCAAATTATCTTATTTTCTCTACATTTAAATAATAATAATAATAATAATAATAATAATAATAATAAACAACAACAACAACATTTTAAAACAAATGAAATTAGAAATGAAGATATGCTTCAATAGTAATTTCCCCCCCCTACATTTCCCCCTCTTGTGATAAAGCATGGCAGGCCAAATCAAAATACATCCATGGGCCAACTACTGCCCACAGGTCCTGGTTTGGGTATCTTTGTTGTATTTGGTACCATGCAAATCTGACTTTCAAAAACTAAAATTTTTAACTAAAAAACTACATTTCTCCATCTCTGTGGCTGCACAAGAATAATACATTTTGTGGTACTAGAGGAAAAAAAAACACAATCATGAGGGGAAAAAGGAGAAAGAAAAATTAACTTGTCCAATGTGTCCATTTCTTTTCATCAAAATCAAAATCATGCACGTTATTACATCATAATTTCAACCTCTAAACTAATAAGTAGGACGTTCCCAGGAGGACTTGATGGCACAAATGTGTGAGTGTCTTCTGTGTGCCAAATTCAAACAGTGTCTTCTCATCAATGTGTATGTATGGTGCAAATGATGTCACAATGGGCTCCGTCTAGATGGGTGTAGCACTGATTTATTTGCTACTTAATGAAGGCATCAATCAAGTCCACGTCAGCCAATCAGTGTTTAAATTACTTTATTCCAAATACTCTGATCTCATCTTGAGCCACTAACCGCGTCTCGAACTCATCCACAGCATCAAGTAAACACTTTGTATTTGCAATGGATCATTTAACACACACCATCAACGGAGTCCACATGCCTGTCCTTGACAAGCACACAGACACTCGCACGCAAAGTGTAAAGCCACCCGTTACTTTGGTCCATTTCAGGGAAGTAATGATAACCATTAGTGGTGCTGCGCCAGAGCATTAGCTGCATGGTGAACAACACCCATTTGCATCTGATTGAGTCGAGTAAACATTGAAGTGGTTCTGCGACCCTCTCTTGGGGATCATTTGCCATCTCTTGTGCTTTGCTAAAAAAACGTGAATCGATTTAATCAGAGGTTTAGCAATAAATCATTGCAGCCGAACTAGTGGGGAAGAGGAGACCAACACAAATTTGCTCACATACAAAGAACAACAACAAAAAAAGTTGGACTTAACTAAAACTAAATTTCAAAATGTTGAGGTACGATGAGAAAAGAACCATGACTGACCGACTACGTCCAGCTGGTAGGTGTGATTGATGCTGCCGTATTTGTTTTCCACCAGGCAGGTGTAGTTGCCTTTGTCTGACGGTACCACCGACTCCATTATGATGGTCCACATGTGCCCTCGAACCTGTGCAATAAAATAAAAAGTTGTAGACCTAAATGCAATTAAAGTTATCATATATTGTGGGAACTATTTAGAAAAAAAAAATGCATGTTTGTGTGCACGTAAAAGTAAAACTCTTCAGTTATAGGCTTCTATAGACCAGGGCTCCAGACAAAAAAAAAAAAATTAGTAAGGAGCCATTGGCTCCTATAAGAAAAAAAACAGACGCCAAATTATTTTTTTAGGTGCCGCAGAATAAACATGTTTAATTTATTATTATTATCATTATTTTACATTTTAACATTTCAATCATGTCATGTGTTTGTCTCATTTTTTTCTTGACATTATCAGCATTTTAATCCATCTTGTAAATGACCTGAGAACTAAGGTTCACTTAAAGTGGGAACAATGTCTTTTCCAACTTGAAATACACAGTCACAAAGAATTGTTCGTTACACAGAATCTGTACCAATATGGACCATAAGCATCACTTGGCCACAATGTATTTTGGGCTCCTTCTCAATGCATCCTATAAATGTTGTCATATGTCTTTCACACATTGTCTGTTTTTCACACATTGTTCATTAGTAAAATGCAATTTTATAGGTCAAGTTGAATGATGTAGATAACAGGTTAAGTAAAAATATTAATATGTAATAGTGCAAAAATATAGCAAAATACTCCTCTTTATAGTTATTTTTCTAGCTGACTGATGAGCTTATGGACACCGAATGGTTATTCTGAGGTAAATGTATATAACGTTGCAATGTTTACAAGCTTTACACGTTTCTGCAGTTTGAAACACTGAATGAGCTTTTACGTGAGACATTTCAGTAGGCTAAGTTGTACTGCAGGCTCTCATAAAATAGCCTACTTTTTGATGTTAATTCATGTTCATTATGTACTACAGTACCTGTAAAGATAAAGATATAATGGGTTCACTTGCCACTTGAACTGAGGCGCTAAAGCGATCGCGCCTGCCGCATTAAAGAGCACCAAAACTGTATTTATTGTTTGAATTCCGTTATGAATTTGGCATGATTTTAAAGCCGATACTGTTTATTAAAAATGAACAAAGCACAAAGCTTTTTGCGATTACTGGACGGCAAGTAGCCTACGCTTCAAATAATAAGTTCACGCATTAACAGAACACAGCAGACGAACTTGATAAGAAGCCATATTAGTAATGATTATAAACGAGAATTGTTAATGATATTGCCAATATGCACACAGCTGACAGCTTTACCTGTTGTAGTTTGCTCAAGTTGTGCACGAAATAGACGCTGCTTTTGTGCACTTTTACTTGCACGTCTCCATCATTCCGATCTCTCGCGCTGCACAACGGAGCTGCGTTTAGCAGGTGTGCGTCAATGCTGCTGTGCTGCAGAGATGAGCGCCGTTTGAAAATCTTTTTTCCACCAAAACTTTGATGCGCATCGTCTCAGTTTAATATGTGACATAACAAAAGATGTGATCGGAAAACAATCAGAAAAAAAAAACGCATTACATGCAAATTTTTAAGTCATAACATGTAAATATATATAGTCGCCAGTGGCGACCTCAGCAAAAACTCGCAAATTAATATTTTTGGTCGCAAATGCGACCGTTTTAGTCGCAGTTTGGAGCCCTGTAGACCAAATCTTCTTGGAGCCCAACATGTAAAAGCAGAAAACTGCTAGATGCATTAGAGGGCTGATTGTCTTTTAAGATCATTTCAGTGAAAGGCTAAGGAGCTTTAACAGAGTGAATTGGCAGCAAATCCCAGTCAGGTCAGTTTAACATCAGTCAGGCACGAGATCAGAGCCATGGAGAACAGTGTGTTTCATGGTGGAGAGTGGGAAACGGGCCACTCCATGTCCACTAATACAGACCTCTTCTCAAGCCAAATGCTCGATGAACTGCCAGAAAAAGCCAAACTTCAGTCTATTAAAAAACATATGTCTGCTAAGCAACATGGACCTCAACAAACCAGCAGAGTTTTCAATAAATGTATATTTTTATTAAAATATTTACAATATATTTATGTATTTTGTGTATATTATATTAACTATGGCAGATATTCACAACATTTTTGTTATTTGTGAATATGGATTTATTATTCTTATTAGTCTGTTTGTCACAGTTAAGTGTAATGTTATGGTACTTTATACTGCCTTTTTTGTCCTTGACCACTATCTTATTATGTTTTACAGAAATATGAGCGTAAGATAGGTTTGGAATGACATGAGGGTGAGTAAATGATGACTGGATTTCCATTTTCGGGTGAACTAAACCTATAAAGATCCAGCAGATAGAGCAAGTGTTTTCTACAGCTCTTCTTGATTAAATGAGATTTAGGTTGGGCAAAATTAATAAGAGGTTATGGCTTCTCGGCCTACAGAACCCCAGATGTGAGCTGCTACACTCGCAGTCTGCCTGACTTCCTTTTCACAATCACTTAATGTAAATGAACAATTGTGCCAGACTCTTGTTAAATAAAAAAAGAAATCACGAGAGACTGGGAAGAGTCCTGGGGGAGGTTACTACGGAAAGCTGCAGGGCCCCCTAACGGAAGCCCCTCACACTCCTGGAGCTCCTATGAATGCACTATTTTCGCTATAATATGATTCAGTTAAAAATATAAATACAAAATAAATACTGCTTATACTCAAATGTTTGTATAAACCATGTTGATGCATGTTACTGTGTGTGCGTGCATATGTGTATGCATTGCAGTGGCCTCAAACACACTCCAGATGGTAAAGTGTGTATGCGGTGTGGAGAGGAAGAGGACTAATGTCTCCCAGCTGGAGAACACCTTGATGAGAAACACAGACGCTACAGGTCCACAATGACACAAGAAGAAAACAGCGGAAAATATCACTTTAAATGTTCATGTAAAAGGGAGTAGAATGAAAAAAGAAAAATGTAATTAAAGAAATGTCTCAACCCAAAAATTAAGATTGTCATTTTTTACTCATTAACTCATGTTGAAGTTCTAACCCCATATTCTGTTATTTTTAAGAGAAATTATGAATTTTCACAAAACTGTTTAGTTCACAATGTTTATTTTATAGCTCAAAAGAAAAAAAATGACCATAAAATCATCATGAAGTAGTCCATACAACTCATAAGCTATATTCATACTAAAGGCCTGTTAACACCAAGAATGATAACTATAACAATAATATTGTTTTAAAAAATCATTTAAAATTTTAAATCATTGCAGAATCCACATCACAACTATAACGATAATGGCACTAAGGAATGATAAATTTGGTTTCACTTTCAAAACACTGATAACCAATCAGAGTGCATCCTGTTTTAAAAAGTCTGCGCATTTAAAGTGCAGCACAAGCTTATAATAATCAGTCAGTTATTGTGCATTGGTGTGGACACTAAAATTGTTATCATAATAGCTATCTTTATAGTTATCGTTCTCGTGTGAACGGGCCTTAAGACTGTCAAACATCAGCTCAACCGTGAATGCTTGATGTGCGAGAGCCAACGAGGTTTATTCTTGAGCTGCGATTGACCATATTTGATGTGCTCTAGGTATGTGTATTGATCAATATTTTTATGTGAATAAAAGCCTAAATTAAATCTGTTAATGATATGAAGTGATCGTGTCTCTTCAACAGATTTTGGAACATGCTAGTAAGAAAATGATGAAAAATTTTCATTTTCATTCAGTTTCGGTAAAATACCTATTTAAGTTCTATGCACAACTTTTATAACTTTGATATATTTTGTTTTTGGTCCCTTTTAAAGCTTCGCAGAAGTAATTACTATAAATTGTTGGTAACACTTTTGAGGTCCAATTCTCACTATTAACTAGCTGCTTATTAGCATGCATATTACTAGCATATTGGCTGTGTATTAGTACTTATAAAGCACATATTAATGCCTTATTTTACAAGACCATATTTTAGATCCCTTAATCTCTACCCCATACCTAAACTTTATTAGCAGCATATTAGGAGTTTATTTAGGGAAAACTCTTAATTAATAGTGAATACATGTTTCCTATTCTAAAGTGTTACCAATTGTTTTTATATGGACAACAGGTGCATAAAGAAAATTCTCTTTTTGTGTTCCATAACACAGTACCTGGAAAAATCAATTACAAAATTGATTACTTTTAAATTAAAACATTACTATGCATAACTAGAAAAACTGTGGTCCGAATTACAAATTTAACAAGTGTGAAACAAGTTAACTGAGGCTGAAACTCAAACAAAGCACTACTAATAATGATGCTTTGCTAAGGAATTAAATTAAACGTTTTGTTACTTTGAGTATGTTGATATTCAACATGGTCAAATGAGTAAAAGGACAGAGTTGGTTTATCCTGGAGTTTATTCTCATCTGTCTGAGCACAAGCAGTTGTGTAAAATGAGGACAGCCAAGCAAGAGTAGGCCGCCTCCACCAGAAACCCACGGCTCCAGTGTCTGCCTTCCAGGCACGGCTATTCAGCCTCTGTCATGCTACAGTAAGGTGTCTGGAAGACAGATCTGTTGAGGACGTGCTGCCCTTTTAACCCCCAAACCAGAGTAGCTGGCGAGCAAACCTGGAGTTAGCTAACCAAGATGTTGTATGTTTCATGATTTTAATGGGTTGTGGTGTAGTTCCCTCACCTTGTAGCCACCTATTCGCTGGTCTTTCTTAAACTCTTTGCCGTTCTTGAGCCACTTGAGTGTTGGTGTAGGGTTTCCACTGGCCTGGCAACGGAACTTGACGGTTTTGCTAGCGGGAACCGCATGGAGCTTCTTCTCCATCTTATCAGGTTGAGCCCAGACGGGCGCCATTGCTGAGGAACAGACAGAAAGCACATAAAATAAGATTGAGAAAATCAGACTGGTCATTCAAAACCACGGTTTCAAAAATACAACGTGAACAATACCAAGGCCATGACTATTTTAGAACGGTAATCCAAAGTGGCAGATCAATGTGTGTGAGATTTGGGTGTTGGTTGCTGGTTAAACTCCTGACTGGCTAGATAGTGCCCTTGGGACTCAAAGAGTAATCCATCAAAAGTAATAAAGACTTTCAGTCTAATGAACAAAGGCAAATTCCACAAGATGCCTGTGGTTTATAAGACAAAAATGTGCACGATTTCCTGTAATAGTTCCTACTTTAAAGGAAAATCCTAACAATTTTGTAAGAAACCGATACTGTTATTGGCATTTGCAGATATTTGAGTCAGAGTTTTGAGCACAGAGAGTTTGACTAAGAGAGGAGGGTGACTCACGAAGCAGTTTCTGGTCACTCGATAGCTTGGTCTCCTCTGATGAAGACTCATCATCTTCTTCATCTTCTGAGGAAGCCAGTCCATCTGATTGAGCACAAAAATTTAGGTTAATTTTTTGTTGTTGTAAACAATACAAAAATCAACCCGTGAAAAAAAATAAATCAGTAATATTGTATTCTGTTTATTTCTCACCTGTAATGTTGACACTGAAGTAATCTGTATGGTTGCTGTTGGGTCCCTGAGCAAAGCAAGCATACAGACCAGAGTCGGCCGGCTCTACTGCTTCAATCTCCATCTGATGGTTGCGCAGATGAGTGTGCTCTCCATCAACCAGGGGAACGTGGTCCTTAGTCCAGGTCACTTCCTGTGTCTCCTCTATACTTTTGCAGCTCAGCTCCAGTTTGTCCCCCGGATACAAAGTGTATGGCATTGGCTTGACCAGGGCTAACACTAAGAACAGGATGTAAGAAATTAGTTAGGTTTAATAAAATTAATTAGGGACGTTTAATAGACATCGGGGGCATAATTAGTGCACTATTTAAAAAAAAAAAAAAGTTTTAGTAATTAATTGCACTAAATTAACTATCCTAGTCAAATCAATCAAAATTCTTCTATAAACTCAATTCTTCATTAAATTAATTACTATATACTATCTGAAATAGTATTTCCATTCAATCTCCATGCACACTTGACATACAGTAAACATTTGTATTTTATCTAATTTATTTTATCTGTTACTGAATCCAGGGGCAAGATTTGTGACACATTTTTAAGAATGAAATTCCTCTTAACTTTTTTCTTATTTTCTAACTTAAGAATACAGGTAAGAATATTTTATATAATCACAGAAACATTTCTTAAGAATGTTCTTTTCCTTTTTTCTTGTGGTTCTAAAGGCAAGTCCTAAAAAATTAATTTCTGAAAAAATGTTCTTAAAAATCATCATAACTAATTTTGTTGTTGTTGTTTTAAATATTAAACATTACATTAGTCAAACAATATGTATCACTATAACTAGGGATGCACTGTAGGGAAAAGGGATATCACTGTAACTAGGGATAAGTAAGTAGTCTGAAGTACACTAATGATTGATAATGTAAACAATGATTGGTCATGATTTTGCTTGACATGTCTTTTTGCTGAATTTGAAATTCAGTAACAACAAAAGCAAGTCAAATAGAAATTTCACAAATAAACGCATTAAACCTTTACATCTTGGGACAGGCCCTTTAAAAATCATTTAAAGTACATGGTGCAATAAAAACATTATGCCAAGTATTCCACTCCTATCAAAATACATATGTTGTGTGCTTCATATTTTTATCCAGTCTGTGGGTAGTGCAAAAAGACGGCCTTGTGGAGTTTTACATTTACAGTTGAACAGGGAGTTTTCAACTAGAATAACCATACAATAAGACAACAAAGTCATTTAATATTTCCATTTGAGGTCTTAATTTTTCTGTTCTTATGAACATCTCAGAATTTATCTTAACATTTTTCTTGAAAAGAAAGGATTAATCGAGCCATAGAGTATGTGTTTGGCATCCTATAGATGAGCGACAACACCTTCAAGCATCTATCAAAGATCCCACCTCAGTCACTGCTAAATCAAATCTGAGTTCGAATTAGTCAAGGGTCAATTGTCAGGGCAATTCTGAGATAGAGCTGAAATTTGATTATGGGATGCAGTGTTGGGGGCATTGCCTCAGACACCACCACCTGAGCCCACCCATCGCTCCTGACGACCAATAGAGATTGGGGGGGGGGGGGGGCAAGACTCGGGGGTGGGAAGTCTAAATATAATTACGTTGATTCATTGTCCATCAACATTATGTCACCTGTCTGCAATTGCTCATACTCTTTTAAAGGGGGGCTGCTTCTTGGAGTAGTGCAATGGAGAATTATCCCTGTTGGGGGTCCTCTTTAAAAGAATAGACTGACAAACACATACTGACACCATATGCTAATTGTGATTCTTTACTAACAGTAAGCCAAGGTGAGATTTTCGCATTTACAAAACAAATGGTGTCTGCTTCATATTCAAATGGTAATTGGATTAATTTCCTTTCAATAACAATGCATTTGACTTGCTGAAAGGATATGAATGCTTGGTTTCCTGTAAAAGATGCATCAGGATTTGATGATTGTTCAAAAAAAGGTCAAATTTCTATGAAATCCTGCCACCCGCTGAAGACGACATTTACACTATTGTTTTGAAATGTGAGTAAATCTAAAGAAACAATACTTGGCCTACATCCTACTGAGTCACTGTGGTAAACGACCCAAAAACAAAAAGGTGAATGCAAAGGAAATTACAAAAGAAAACTTCTTCTGAAAAGTCTGGCAAAGGTTGTGAAAAAGCATTCACTTAAGAACGATTTTAAAGAAAGAAAGTGCTTAGGCGATACTGGTATGCTCATAACTGACACATCTCTAATAGTAAACAGAGTGCAAACGTAAGCCAGGTTTCCTCTCGACTAGTTCTGCTGTAGTAACTCCGCCCATCACTACCATTAACTCTGCTAATAAAGGCGAGTGAGTAAGAGGCCTGTAGGAGCAGGTTTTTGGGCTGGTATCCATGGAGACCTCAGTAGGGTCTAGTTAAGGTATTTCCTGCTTCGCATGTGTCTAACAGGCTCTTAATCCTGACAGGAACAGGGGCCAGGGAGGGATCAACTTTCCCCACCAAAACACTGCAGGAAAGAATGAAGGAAGGAGAAAAGAAGATGAGCTAGCATAGTCTTATTTAGCCACAAAATAAGTACATAAGTTTACTTTAAATAAGTAAATACTTCTCAAGGTTGGATTGGTTTCAAGTTTGGCAGGTCAATTTTTATATACCTTGAAATCTATACTACACAAAAAAAGCTATTGAGCATTTTCACTCTACTGAAGCTGAAAAATATCATAATATGTTTGCAGATATTTAGGAAACATGTTCACATACTTGTTTCTCTAAAAATCAATGCTACAGTTATTCTGCTTTGAAATGTGTATTTTGTGTCAGAACGTCTGTTTTTGTTTTGGTCTGTGTGACTCCGCACACTGCCAATTTTGACACTCTCGGTAGCCAGTTGTTGGAAAACAGTGTACTGCAGCCGTGGAAGCCAGCAAATGTACTGGCTCAGAGATTGCAGCCTCTGCATCCATCTAAAAAGCTCTATGACCAGAGGCATATTAAAACGCGGATAATTCAACTCATCAACTTACAGTGCAAGTCTCATTGCCTTCCATTGTCAATTGCGTTCATTCCCATTGCATGCCTTCAATCTGGCAACCATGTGAGCATTAAGTCTTAGGAGGAGGGGGTGGGAGAAATAACGCTCTCCAATATTTTGAATCGGAACTGGACCTTTAATTGGTCTTTTGTAACAACATGCCCCAATAGCAGGCACTATATACAGTAGGGTAAGCTATCACAGTGAAACCTGCCATTCATGAAACAGCGAAAGTATAGTTTCTAGTTATAGTTATAGTAACTAAAAGAATAATTAATGAATTAAGTTTATTTAACCTGTGGAAACTTATCCCCAACCTGACATTTATAAGAAATACCCTTGTCTGGAAAACGCAGTATCAGTCATTCAGTTAAAATCTACCTTCATTATATAATTGCCTCTTGCTTCTGAATGCCAGTGTGGTTTCTTTGTGTTCACCTGTTTCCCAAGAGCAACATAAAAAACAGAATTATTGGTGGGTGGACAGAATTTACAAAAAATTAGTCTAATTTAAGAAGGTTTTAAACTACAAAAAAAATTAAATATAAATAAATAAATAAATAAATAAATAAATAAAACACTGCTAGAGAAAACACATTTGTATACTGGCATGAAAATAGTCTTATTACAACTAACCTGGATCCATTCAAAGACACTCACTTCCACCCTAAAAACAGCACAGCCTCACTTGACCTCAGTGTCAGAGAGCCAGAAATGTTTCACATTATATTTGATGAGAAATTTATAATAAAGACACACTGACTGATCGTAAGGTCATGACAATGAGGTTGTAATTTTCTTTTGGCATTTTTGATTCAGCAGAGCAGATGCCAAAAACATTTTGCACCAGCCACCAGAGAAGCTGGTTACTGTGAGGTATCAAGTGAGAGTATTCTGCAGTAATCACACAGGGAGAAAATTATACAGCTGCTTTATGATTTATAGTCATTAATCGACATGCTTCCTTCCAGGATATTAAATAGTGGCATGTTACCAAGCCATCAGTCACTTCAAAGAACAAAACAACATGCAATACAAGCTGAAGACATGCACCGGTGTGTAAGCTATAGAGTCCAGATGTTGTCTGGCACAACTACTACACTGTAGTAGGGGGGTGGAGTATGATGGGGAAACATATTTAGTGTACAGGTTGTTACTATTACTTAGGGCTGCAACAAAATTATTATATAAAAGATTAACGATTATTAGAACGATTAATCGACTAAACCGATTATTTCACTGATTAATCAATAGATTTTGATTATTCAGCTTTTGCAATTAGTTAAAATATTGAGTTATACATATTCTAACAAATAAATAAAGGGTAATTCAGCTTTTGAAAATCATATGTGACCCTGGACCACAAAACCAGTCATAAGTGTCAATTTTTTTTTAATTGAGATTTATACATCACCTGAAAGCTCAATAAATAAGCTTTGATGTATGCTTTGTTAGGATAGGACAATATTTGGCTGAGATACAACTATTTGAAAATCTGCAATCTGAGGGTGCAAAAAAAAAAAAAAAAAAAAAAAAATCAAAATATTGAGAAAATCACCTTTAAAGTTGTCCAAATGAAGTTCTTAGCAATGCATATTACTAATCAAAAATTAAGCTTCAATGGAACATGATATTTATTTAAAATCCTAATGATTTCTGGCATAAAAGAAATATTGATAATTTTGACCCATACAATGTATTGTTGGCTATTGCTACAAATATACCTGTGCTACTTATGACTGGTTTTGTGCTCCAGGGTCACATATGCAATTAATTAAAATTATTACACAATAAATTGCCAACACTTTAAAATGAAGTTTCATTAGTTAACATTAGTTGGCTACAATAGTTAAGATGATCTAATAATGAATAATACTTCTACAGCATTTACTAATCTTAATATTAATTTCAGCATTTACTAATGCATTCTTAAAATCACAAGTTGTGTTTGTTTACATTAGTTAATGCACTGTGAATTAATATGAACTAACAATGAACGACTGTATTTATTAAATAACATTAACAAATATTAATAGTGTAATAAATGTATTGTTCATTCATGTTAGGTAATACATTATAACACCTTACTGTAAAAGCGTTACCAATTAATTTATATAAATAGATTTGGCACACAAAATGAAATGACAGACAGAGAAACTCTCTTAATCACCATTAATTAGCTATATGAAAAAATAACTGAATGACACATTCTGCCTAACATCTCATTTTGTAAGTCATATGGATAAGAGACAAAATAAAGGTAAGTGATAAGATGCTATATCTTTTTGATAAACTATTTTATTCACAACATATATCTCTCTTAAAATACCTTATAGGGTTATGATAATCAAAACAGTCCTGAGCAAGATCAAGCTTTGATCTCTGCAAACCAAACTATCACTTTAATTAATTTACTTCCCCAACTAATAAAAAGATTTTATCACTAGCTAGCTCCACACTTGAGAGCTGCTTTATAACAGAAAACCAAGTTGTAATTCTAACTGAAAGCGACACTAACTAAACTGCTTGATCTCTTGCATAAAGTACTATATAAATAAACGTGATGTGACTGCTTTACTGAAGTACCGAGCTGAAGAGCTCATGCAAACATCACTTTCTCACCACTGTCAGTTTGTTGTTTAAACTGTTGTTTTGTTTGTTAATTGCATTATTGAGAAGAAAACGCTGTGCGTCTCTTCTTCTCTTTTACTGCATCAGAATTATATTCTTACGCTACAGCGCCACACTGGTCCAACTGCATTATTGCAGGCTCTTACATTAGGTCATATGGGATCAAATGACTACTCGACAACAGAAATATTTGTTGACAATTTTTTTTTTTTTTTTTTTTATAAATTGTCGACGTTGTTGATAATGTTGACTAATCGTTTCAGTCCTACTACTAGTAATACTACTACTACTACTACTATATATTTAGATAGCTAGATAGATAGTAGCTGTGTGATATCACTCTATAATAGCAAGGCTGTGAGTCATGAGTGTATATATAGTTTAGCAATCACCTTATAACAATGCTGTTTTTATTACAATTATTACGGCAAATCTAATTCTAATTCAACTAGCTTCAAGAAAAGCTGCACCCTGCCGTGCCGAGTCACTTCTCATGGAAACTCAAGGCTGTCGATCTTCCAGATTCTGTGACCAGATTAATTTGGATTAAAGTCCATATTTTCGGGAAAGCAACCCAGCTGGAATAGCAATTGCATTTTTTTTTCTTTCCTGCTTCAAGCCATTTGGAAAAAAATGATTGACATCCCTGAAAATCAAGTTAATTACAGTAAATCATGAAAGGGAAGGTTTTTTTGGCGATGGACAAAATGAGAGGTGAGCGAGTGAGACTTAGGCGGCGTGCAGGAAGGGCAGAGGGGCCTTTCAGAGAGAGACTGGAAACAAGAGAGGAAGCAATACAAGAAGAGAATGACCACAGGGATTTCCTTTCACGAGAGAGAATGATGGTCAAGTACAGAGAAGAGGAACATTTATAAGTAGAAAGAGAGAGCCAGAGCAAACTCAAAGAAATAGTCCAAAAAATGACCAGTCCTTTACTCCTTTATCCCAGTGATCTGCAGCTGAGATATCAGAGGTTTAGTCTCAGTGACAGACTGGAATGTGCAGAGTCACAAAGAATTAAATGCAAAGAAACTGGAATGTGACTGTTAAGTTTATTTTGTGACCAAATTTGATTATTCTTACTAGCAGTCACTGATTAGTGAAGGTGTTGGCTCAGTGTGACACCAAAAGAAACACACATACCTCCTCTAACATTAAACTAGCTTGTCTTATGCTAACCTGCATCAATTAAAGCCCACATCAGGACTTGGATGCTAATGGCATTTGTTCACAATGGCCATGGTTGTACAAACATAATCACTGCTTGCCTACAAGCAAATGTGGCCATACACGCACAAGGTCTGCAGGAGGGGCGGAATGAGATCAGCATGCTCTGCTGAATCACAGCCATTGTTTCCCCAAAGTATTTATTCAACTCCTTCTAGAGTCAGATTGTTTTACAGTGAGCAAAAATGATGTGGCAAGAATAAGAAAAGTGTCACACATTAAAATGCATCAGTGGACATTAACCATGAACAACAGGAATCAGACAGATGGAAACACACATATTAACGATACTTTTCTATATCCTTAAAGCAATGTATTACGTATAATGGGGACACTATTGAGTGACAACTCATTGAATGATTTTCAATATACTGATTTAAAACTGGTTCATTGAAACAGGTTTGAAGTATGAAACTGGTTTGAAATCTGTCATAGCATCCATGACTAGTTGGAGCATGTTATATTGCCACAGAGTACTCACCTACCAAAACAAAAACAATCAGCTTGAGTCTTGTAGTGTGCGCTTGGCACTTTGGAGATTAACAGAATAGTGTTGATATTGTTAAACTATTAAAAATACTTTAAAACTATTACAATATTTTTGAAAGAAATTGAAATAAAGTTAAATAAAATTAAATATTAGATAAACTTAAATTTTAAAAATGAAAATTAGAAATGCACTAAATATAGTGAAATAAAATAATATAAAAAATATATATATGAAATATAAAAAAATAAAATAAAATAAAACAACAAAATTATTAAAACATTTAGTAAAACTAAACTGGAAAAGAGCTCAAACAAATACTATATTAGTAAACAAAACTAAAATAACACTAACAAAACCACATTTTGTCAGCATTAACCATATATGAAGTTATAAAGGTGTAACGTATTAATTTGTACTAAAGGAAAAAGTAACAGTTTTGAATGACTTGAAAATAAGTCCAATATTTATATTAGAATTAGATTTTTATTTCCACTTTCAATTAAAAACATTTTGGGCCTTTGAAAGTCTTCAGATCCCAAACCATTTAAGAGTGTTTAGACAAATTTGAAACACTACTTAAGGAAATCCTGTTGTTTGTGCAGGTTGTATTCCCACCTAGGGAAAAAACAAATGTAACCAAATGCTGGAGTGTCAGTCACTCATCAACAGCTGAAACGATCATTTACACCACAGGAGGCCTGAGGGGAGAGAGGGAAAAGTGCTCTCTGTCCTGACAGGAGGAAGAAGGGAGAGGAGGAGCAGAGGAAACGCGTAGAGGGTATCAGCATGCCTGGCCATTTGGCTGTCAGGCATTAAGTGGGTAAAAGGTAATCCATCCCATTTTGGTTGGGTTGGGTTTTCCTCCTTACATTATAGTCACAACAAAATATTTTAGGGAAGTATTCAAACAAATAGCCAGAAACTGAAATATATTACCAAAATAGTCAGAAATCAACAAAATAACTTATATCCCGGACGAGCCCCCAATTTGTTAAACCCACAGTGAGTCTACAACAATAAATCTGCGTTCTTGATAATATTTACCAACTTTCTCATGCAATTCAAGTTTTCATGAAGAGTACTACCCATAGGTCTATGCTCTCTACCCATAGGTCTCGCAATTCTGCACTCAACCACAAGAAAACGTGCTTCGTTTTCCCAGAAACACGATCTCCACTGTGGAATAGCACCACAGGGCGGAGTACTTTCTGTGTCTTCTTTTAAAAGCAGTAATTTATAGCGTCTCCGGTAGCCAACTCTTGACAACAAATACCTTTTCATTACAAAAGGAGGATGGTGAGATAACAGGGAGGGAGAGAGAGATAGTGGGGGAAGAGAAAAGTGATGTATTTTTGCATAGCCGGAGGGTACAGATGGCAGCTATTTCACACCTCCAGCTCTGGGGTAAATTCAAACCTACTGTTTATTTAAAGCCTCCACAGACAGTCAGAGCAGAAGTGACCGCTCGTTTTATAATAGTGGTAACTGTAATGTAAGGCATTTAGAGGTCTCTTGGGAACACTGCATTTCCGAAATCCAAAAGACGATGATGAAGCTACGGAAGCACGTTTGGGCCTGTGAGAGCCACAGGCACTCGCTCAGCTGGAATGTTGCCAAAGGACACATTTTTCAGGGTTTTATTTCAGCTGGTGTTTTTTTTTTTCCAACCTGTTTCCCTTTTTCACTCTCTGTCTATGACTTAAGTGCATGAAAGTCCTTAGGGTTTTAAATGACTATTTTGGATATGAGGTGGAAATGGAGAACGAATGGTATCCAAGTGTAAACTTCCACAGCTCAGTGTAGAATGTGTTTCCCCTTTGGCACACCACTGACACACAGCAAATTAGAGATATGAATATGGTTTGAGAATGTGCATATAGTCATACAACATAGCTATTCAGTTGTATTGCACAATTTCAACATAATCAAACTCATTTTAATGGGGAAAGCATTTTACTTGCTCTTAAGAACAATAAGAACACTGTATACAATTTCTTTTTTTTTTTTTTTTACAATTTTTAAGCATAATCAAACTGGATGTACGAATTGCTTCAACTTGAATTGTTTTAAACACCTGAGTTGTATCTTGGAATTGGTTAAATCACATTTTACAGTGAATACTAAGAAGAAGAAAAGTCTGATGTATTATGCAGACAGATTCCTGCATATAAGCTTAAGGTCACTGTTAAACCTTACTGATGTACATTTATGTGAAGAAATCCTAATGATACTGTTGCAACATACAATCTGTTTAATTTAGGCTCAGAAAGAGGCTGGAAAACAATCACACCTGTTTTTGGTGAAAGAAACCTTAAGCAACATTAAGTGGATTAAAAAAAAAATAGAAAAAAACTGCCATGAAAGTGTAGGATATGACCAATTTAAAAACTATTTCAGGTTGCTTAATTGCAAAGTGTCTGAGACATGGTTTATTATTAACACATCTTCAACCGAGACACAATACAACAAGAGTACTACAAAAAAAGACTTACTCTCATCTTGGGTGGCCGGTCTGCCCTGGGACTGAAGAGCCTGAGTTAGAAGTACTGCGATCAGCAGCAACATGGTCTTTATCATCATCATCATCATTATCAAGGATTCTCTACATCTGAAATCTGCATCCAGCCCAGCTCTCCATAAAAACAGCTAGGACATCAGAACTGGGTGTAAGATGGAGAAAGAAAAGCAGAAAGCAAAACAATTAAGAATATTCAGAACTAATGATTAGACAACATGAATCTTTCATAATGTGACATTTCAGTGAAACAGTATATTCAGTTGGAAATAACATTGGACGGGACTTGAATGCAACCATCTGGATTTGACTGGATTGTTAAACAAAGGCAATGATGTTATTGGTTAATATTTTTCTCCACCCACATGACCATTACTATGCAAGCATTCTGCTCAGAATCATAAATCATAGTAACAAATTTGCTAATTATCTCTTTAGAGTAACTTGCACTGAGGAATTGTACAAATTCACACTGAGGACATTTACTGACAATATAAATCTTACAGTTTTTTTTATTTTATTATTATTATTTTTTTTTTTTATTGTAGACAAAAGTTGATAATAGAAAAGCATCCTTGACAGAAAAATCCTGTAAAACTTCTCTAATGCATGAGCTGCATAGATCAAAGATTTTTTTTTTTTTTTTTTTTATAAACAGCCTGATAAAACTATCCATCCATTTTAGGTGTAGCCATGAGGCCGACGAAAACATAACTTTGCTGTATAAGGTCAATAGTGAAACAGCACGTCCTTTAAGAACCCAAGGATTTTTCCCTCAGACTTTTCCACTACAACAGTAGAGAACATTCTGAGTCTTAGAGTTTGCATCAACTAAATCACTTTGAACAACAAGTTAACATGGCAATTTTTTGATAATTATTATATCAATGTAGTGAGACAAAGCTAATGAAGAAAGCAGATTGCATAAACCGTGACGTAAATAATTTTTTAGTGGAAAGAAGTTTTTCATAGTGCTGTTCTGTGCAGGGTCACTCCATTTGTTTGTTCTTACAAACACACGCAGTAAAATACACAGAAACACAACCACACTCCTCCAACCCTTCACAGATATCGGTCAACCCTGTGCTGGTTTAGACCCCAGCATGACCCCGACACGCCATTTGTCCTACTATCGGAACTCATCATTTACACATTTTATCACACACTCCACTACGAGCAGATCGGTAAGAAAAGAGCAGTATTTCACAATTCGCCAGATGTTATTCTTTCAGAATGTTCAGCTGTAGTAATTTGAGTGTCTTTGCTTGTAATTGGGATTTTGTCCTCCCAAAATGTAAATAAATTGAAATGAATCTTAATATGGTTAAAGCTAATATGTAGCTAGACTTAATAAATTAACTAAATAAAAACTCTACTGACTGTGTGCACCTATTTAACATTAACACAGGAAAAAAAAAAGCTGAGGAAATATCCTGGAGAATTGGGGATTGTCGTGAATGGGTTTTCGATTCTCTAGACAGATAAGAAATGTCATGCACATTCAAAGTGGACACATGCCCTGTCACATTTCTTAAAGCCAAGTAGATTTTAAATTCAACTTATCTCTGAAAATAACAACTGCACAATTCTTTAGGGTTTTATATACATTTATATGTTATTCTAGTTTATTCTTACTCTAGTCTTAAATATCACATGATCCTTCAGAAATCATTCTAATATGCTGATTTTCTGCTCAAGAAACATTTCTGATTATTATCAAGGTTTAGAAACTAGATTGTTGCACACTAAATCAAAACTACAGTAACACATCTTACACCTATATAATTTCTAGTTCTACTGCCCCTGTAAAAAAGGTGGTGCATAATGCCCTTGAGATGAATATTTTACAGAACAATGCAATGAGATGTCTATCACATTCACAGCTGCTCTAATAAGACGATAAATTTGGACAAACATCAAGAATTGAGACTTGATACACATAAAATCGTTCCCATAGAGTTCGTGTTGGTTTCATTTTCCAAGCCATGTCTGCAGCTGGTACAAACCAGAATAACAGACGAATAGAGAGAGAGAGACGAGCGAATGGTCAGACAGGGGTGACGGACTCTGAGCTTGTGCCAACTCCAATCCCCTGCCAGACACTGCAAAAGACACCTACAACATGCCAATAATCTTCCCCAAGCCAAAAACATACACCAAAAAAATCAGACTAGATAGAAAAGCAGCAAGTCACTCTTGGTTCGTCCCTGCAACGTTCGATCATTCAAATCTGCGTTCGTGCTGCCACTGACCTAAAGAGAGCATCTGTCATGTACATGAATGAAAAAGCTTCTTTTCAACCACACAGTATCATTATTTCTGTTACAAACATTCAAATATTCACAGAAGTACTTGGATAAAAGTTTATATTTCGGATGTAAACTAGAGGTGTACGGTAGCGATTAAAGTAGAGTAAATCACCTTTTGACACTTCAAATAAAGATTTATCAATTACATTGATATGCTAGGTGGGTGGCGAAAAGGGGCTGTTAAAAATGTATTTGTCTTTGAATCATTTAAGAGATTACTTCAAAAACGCTGATTCATCTAGTAATGAAACAAGTAAATCTTGAATGACAAGAGTCATTGAATCATTCATTCTTAAATTACATGTGATTTTGTTTAGTTGTCTAATGTTTTTTTCTTCAGAATCATGAGAAAAGCACAATCTCCATACACAACCGAAAACACATATCACATGATCATTCATGCAGGTACAACCATAACTATGTATAATAACTAGATGCCCTATTTTTTAGATGGCGGACGTGTCCGCGTGCTTGGAGCGGTCGAATGGGGAATCTACCCATACATCTATGGGTACAACAATAAGCATGATGTTATTGTTTACACGGTTGTCAAGGATATGCACAGAGAATTTGGGCAGCCATGCCATCGTTTTCAAAAGTCTCTGTTTTGGTCCATTTACACAAACACAACCCCGGAGTTTTCAAACTAAAACGGGGTCTGCAGCGTTTTCAAAAGTCTCCATTTTCGAGGATTGAAAACGCCGGAGTAGTGTAAACAACAGGTGTAACCGTAGCAAAAGTTATGCGTTTTAAAATGAAAATGCACTAGTGTAAACGGGGGCTTAAATGATGTATGTAGCCTGTTGATTTTTGTTCAAGGTACTCAACTTCAACTAATGTTTTGCAAAAAGAGAGACAGAATAGACATGTTTGATATCTAAATATTTGACTTTATTTTTTAATCACATTGGAATTGAAACTGGGAATCGAAAAGAAACAGAATCGATAAGCAGAATCAAAATTGGAATTGATCAAATTCAAATGATACCCAACCCTAAATATGAATCTGCTTTGTGTCCCAGTATTGTACTGAAGTGTAACAATAACAAGACATATGACAAAATCAGAACACGCACCTTATAATAAGCCATGCAACATGGTGTAAATAAGAGATTTAGGCACCATCTTGCACACAAAACTCATAGTTTATATTACAATAAAGGGAAATTTCATATATGTCTAATTCATTTAATTTCTCTACAGTTCATACAAAATTAATTTATGAAGTATTAAGAAAGGCAAACACAGTCTGGGAAACTCCCAACAGGGCAAGTGAGCTAAGTGGAGCTAATTACTTAAAAAAAAAAGCTTGGTAATTCTTTTTTGGAGCTATGGAACAGCTAGTGCACATGCTCTAATATATAAACTTGTGTTGATCATGAAGGAAACATGTTTGAATCTATGACATTTCTTTCTCTGTCTTCATCACATCATTTCTTATCCCCTCTAATATAAAAAGCGTAAGTTTTGGCAAATCTGTGCTCATTTAATCTCTTTAACATCTTGTTTTTTAGTCTAGCCTTATAATGATTCAACAGGTCAAGTTCCAGTAACTTGGGTGGAAAGACTAATGTGCCCTAAACTAGTTTTAGCTCTCAACACATTTAATTAATCAAGAAAGGGAAAAAAAAAAACACAAGGCAGAAGGATGAGTTTATGATCAAATTACTTGGCTAAGATTACACTGATGCAAATGTTTAAACATTTTTTAAAAGAAAAAAGCTCCTTTGTTTACATGAACTATTTCTAAGTAAAACAAACAGCAGAACATTCAGCTGATTATATTTAAATTCTTTCCGCAGTGTTCACTTTGAGAGGGCAAAAGGAAAGGAGGCACAGACAAGTGACAGAGAGAGTGCACGGAATAAAAAGAAATAGACCAAGTCAAGTGGAAAGAGAAGTTAGTTCCCTAATTAATGAACCCCAGTAGGGCTGTCAAAATGACTGAAAAACTAAATTCAAATTTTCGACTTAAATATTATCAAAATTCAAATTACATTCGAATTTATGTATAATTTCAGTTAGGGAGAACAAAGCTTTTGGCTTCTCTCCTGAGGCAACAAGAGGGCGCATCAAGCAAAATATTATGCACGTTTCTTCAAAGCGTAATAAAATAACACGACTATCTTTGAAAAGTACATAATGTTTAAAATAATGTTTATAAACCATATATAATTAATAAAGTTGCTTAAACAATTAGAAAAAAAAAAAACAGCACCATGCATGTATGTATAGTTTAATACATAGGACCGAAAACCAATCACACAGAGTAGGCTACTTTCTTCATTTTAAAACTTGATATGCAGTGGGATGGGGAAAACCCACCATAAAGTCTTGAGACATGTTTTTTAAAAGTTGAACTTACATTAATTTTACATGGCTTTCTAAACATGCGTCTCTCTTGTGCGAGAGGGGAGTGCAACGGTGATAGATGTCCCTATAGAAAATGCGATAAATATGTGTTCTGTGTGAACGGCTTGGTTTCAGTTTTGCCGTAAACAACATCCTCTCCACACTGATGCTCTCATTTTCCGCAATATTTTGAATGAACAACGTAGCAGCACCACATCTAGTGGGTTCAACTGCATTAAAACAAAAGCATTAAAATGCAATGACAGCGACATCGTCGTCACATCTCATGTACCACTGATAAGGCTGCCTGACACACACCTAAAATTTGAATGCAACGTTTTGCATTCGAATGTGGATTTTTTTTTTTTTTTTTTAATTCGACGAATATTCAAAATACGATTTTGTTTTTTTTGACAGCCCTAAACCCCAGTGTGTTTTTCTCTCCCTCTGATCATTGGAGGGGAACATGGGGAGAGCGTACAGCAGGCCCAGCTCATTATGGCTGCCTACTACTGGAGCGGAACATTCCAGAGAACAGCACTGGTTTGTGTCGAAGTCGGGACGCCTGACCTCACTCATTCCAGCGTCGGTGGGAGCCAGAGCAATAGCCGGCCCACTAAACCAAGAGACTGCCACACCATGGGGAGGCTATTAGGGCCAGGCTGATGAATTTTACCAACAAAACTCTTTCCTGCTTCTTTCTGTGTTTTCTGCCAAATCTCTAATTCTACTCTAAACTCACGGTCTCTTGCTGGGTGCTCTTGAAAAACCAAGATCCCGGACGAACCCCCAACCAAAACTGAATCTAGTGTCATCTTGTCCCCTAACTTTTCATACCCCAAAAATCTGATTTCAGACAGCTAAGGCCATTTTGTTTTGCTACAGATGTGTTGATGTAAACAGAATTTCTCCATTTTGAGAGACTCCACCTACAGTTTCATGCTAAAGCTCTCAGACAGTGGTGTAATAGTAACTTTCTTTTTAAAAGTGCTGGGCGATAGTTTACTGTGCCAACCCAACCCTGCCAGCCCAGTAAATTAGAGGGCAGAGAATTCCTCTTCTCTCCAAACTCTCAACACAAACTTCCACCGGAAGAACACACACGGCACAGCATGTCTTTTCTCCTTCATCCATTTGCTCCCTTTCATTTTCAAACACCAGAGCATTTCACTATAAAGCGGCCTCTACAAGATCACCACAAAAAACCAAAACGGGTGTTTGTGACCGTATGCAACACACAAACTCTGACATAAATCACTGCGCTGTGACTCAAACACATCCATTACCAACCTGAAATACTCCAAGATAAACAAGCTTACTGACTTTGATTAATGCAACTCAAACTGTCAATGCCATGTCCCTCTATGAACATACCACTGACGCTTTGCAATATACTCTAACTTCACTGCAAACCAGACGAACTGATGACCTGTCTGGAGCGGCTAACAGTAAAATCACTGTTCAGATCCTAAGGGACGAGCAGCAATAATGATTTCCCCTCTAATTTAAGTAATTGATGTAATTATGGACTTAAACAACTACATTTTCACAAGGTCAGTTACAGTTCTTTAGTATTTCAGGGCTGACTAGAACTAGCGAAAAAACTTTCAAAAGAAAGCACTAAAACGGCTTTATGAATAAAGGAACTAGATATGATTTGAAAACATCATTATCTACCATGAACTTTATGTTTTGTGAAAATTAGTTTTAAGATTCGAATTAAATTACAGAAATACATCTTAACAAAAGGGTAACTCTCCTCAAGCTACAATATGGATTTTCATTAGGAAACATATTTTCAGCAAATGTTCTTGAACAAACTGCCCAAAGATGTTCATATCTAATTGACTTGCTCACATTTCTGCACCGTCTTGTAACAAGTCTGGGTCAAGTCTGCGCATGCATTCGCCAGCCAGCATGTCGCCATTCACAAACCGCTCTGCTCCTCCATCACGTTCTTCACACCGGTGAAAAGGTGGAAACTATCTGTGAATGTCTGTTTCTTTGAAACGACAATGGTCACTTAAGAACGGAGAGAGATTTTAAAAGGCTGAACTGAAAGAAAAGATGTCTGTAACTGTAGTATATGGAACTGGGTAAATATAAACAGTATTGCAATGATCAGAAAACTCTAGACTGCACTACACAGTCCAAGAATGAAGAGGGGGGATACTTTGCAGTACTCTGAAATTATCTAGTGAGTGATGAGGAAGAAAAGAGGGAGTGACACTGTGAGGTGGGTGCAAAATTACTTTGCCATGAACATAAGATCTGAAGCACAACAGCATTCAAGAATGTTGAATGATAAATATATGGATGCATATGCATGTATGTATGTATGTGTGTGTGTGTGTATATACATATGCGTCATTCAACATTCTTGAATATTGTGCTTGAGCAGATTATATATGTATATATGTGTGTGTGTGTGTATATATATATATATATATATATATATATATATATACACACACACACACACATATATATATATATATACACACATACACACACACACACAATACAATACAATAAATATACAGGTGCATCTCAATAAATTAGAATGTCGTGGAAAAGTTATTTCAGTAATTCAACTCAAATTGTGAAACTCGTGTATTAAATAAATTCAATGCACACAGGCTGAAGTAGTTTAAAGGGGTCCTATTATGCTTTTTCACTTTTTGAATTTTAGTCAGTGTGTAGTGTGTATGTTTGGCCATAAAAAAGATCTACAAAGTTACAAATCTCAAAGTCCACTCCAAAGGGAGATATTTCGTTAAAAAAAAAAAAAAAAAAATCCCTTTTCAAGAACTACAACGAACAGCTCGTTTGGACTACAAAGTTTTTCCTGTATTTGTGACATCACAAATTGGTCCATTAGAATATCATTAAAATAAATCCCTCCTCCGGAAATTCGAATGCACGTTTCAAAATCGAAACCCGGTGCGGGTGTTTTTATATCACTGTATTTCTGATGAAAACTGACTGTCTTCAGAAAATTTTGAATGTCATTTTCATTTCATCTTGCATGTAATGTCTGATAAAGCAGCGTTTGTGAGCGGAGCTCTGCTTTGTGTACAGCGTTACCGGGGAAACCTAGCTCTCTACTCCAACAGCGCCTCCCGCTGGCAGAGAATTAATTTGCATATATTTGCCAAATAGAGTAACTCTGTGGGACTATGGTATAAATAAATTCAACTGTATAACAGTTTCACCACAATTCATGTTATAATGTTAGAATTAAAGAACAATAAACATAATACATATTACCGTTGCACTTATCTGCACATAGTAAATGCAGTTATTTTTAAGCTGTTGTTGATATCCTATCTAAAACATGATTTAGCCAAAAAAAACAACAATATCGTTACCACTTTATTATGTCTTGCAATATCCATGCGTGCAAAGGTTCTGTGCGATCCTCTTTTTTAATATTGTCGAGGTCTGAATTGATATGGCAATATTGACGAACTTGCGGTTTTGGCAAGGGGCGGGGCAGTACTGAAACACCATCTAAGCTATTCACCAATCACAACGCACTGGAACAGCTAACCAATCACAACATATTTAGTTTTTTTGAAAGGCGGGCCTTCATCAAACCCGGAACTAATCGAGCCGTTTGTGCCAGGCTGGGGAGGAAGGTATTGTAATAATGTAAATTATGTGAAAAATAATGCAATTTCCGAACCACTAAGCATGAGAGCATGTTCTAGTACACCCCCAAAACAAAATCAAGACTTTGTAAAAGAGCATAATAGGACCCCTTTAAGTCTTTGGTTCTTTTAATTGTGATGATTTTGGCTCACATTTAACAAAAACCCACCAATTCACTATCTCAACAAATTAGAATATGGTGACATGCCAATCAGCTAATCAACTCAAAACACCTGCAAAGGTTTCCTGAGCCTTCAAAATGGTCTCTCAGTTTGGTTCACTAGGCTACACAATCATGGGGAAGACTGCTGATCTGACCGTTGTCCAGAAGACAATCACTGACACCCTTCACAAGGAGGGTAAGCCACAAACATTCATTGCCAAAGAAGCTGGCTGTTCACAGAGTGCTGTATCCAAGCATGTTAACAGAAAGTTGAGTGGAAGGAAAAAGTGTGGAAGAAAAAGTTTCACAACCAACCGAGAGAACCGCAGCCTTATGAGGATTGTCAAGCAAAATCGATTCAAGAATTTGGGTGAACTTCACAAGGAATGGACTGAGGCTGGGGTCAAGGCATCAAGAGCCACCACACACAGACGTGTCAAGGAATTTGGCTACAGTTGTCGTATTCCTCTTGTTAAGCCACTCCTGAACCACAGACAACGTCAGAGGCGTCTTACCTGGGGTAAGGAGAAGAAGAACTGGACTGTTGCCCAGTGGTCCAAAGTCCTCTTTTCAGATGAGAGCAAGTTTTGTATTTCATTTGGAAACCAAGGTCCTAGAGTCTGGAGGAAGGGTGGAGAAGCTCATAGCCCAAGTTGCTTGAAGTCCAGTGTTAAGTTTCCACAGTCTGTGATGATTTGGGGTGCAATGCCATCTGCTGGTGTGACCAGCTTTTTAAAGATGCTGATTTCATTTTCCAGCAGGATTTGGCACCTGCCCACACTGCCAAAAGCACCAAAAGTTGGTTAAATGACCATGGTGTTGGTGTGCTTGACTGGCCAGCAAACTCACCAGACCTGAATCCCATAGAGAATCTATGGGGTATTGTCAAGAGGAAAATGAGAAACAAGAGACCAAAAAATGCAGATGAGCTGAAGGCCACTTTCAAAGAAACCTGGGCTTCCATACCACCTCAGCAGTGCCACAAACTGATCACCTCCATGCCACGCCGAATTGAGGCAGTAATTAAAGCAAAAGGAGCCCCTACCAAGTATTGAGTAAATGAACATAATTTCCAGAAGGCCAACAATTCACTAAAAATGTTATTTTTATTGGTCTTATGAACTATTCTAATTTGTTGAGATAGTCAATTGGTGGGTTAAATGTGAGCCAAAATCATCACAATTAAAAGAACCAAAGACTTCTACTATGTCTTCTACTACTACTTCAGTCTGTGTGCATTGAATTTATTTAATACATGACTTTCACAATTTGAGTTGAATTACTGAAATAAATGAACTTTTCCACGACATTCTAATTTATTGAGATACACCTGTATATTAATCTCTGTGAAAGGTACATTTCTTCAGCTGCCCAAATAAGGACATTAATGTGTCTTTCAGCTAGCGAGTCTTTTTCTGTCATTGAAAATACTGAAATGTTTCCAGGATTTAATGTGTCTCACGTCTTTTTGTGACTTATATATATATATATATATATATATATATATAAATAAATTACCCTTCTGCCACAGTGTCATCCAAACTCAAGCTTCAGTATAGTTATGTTGTTTGTCCATTACTGTGGGAAGATAAACAACTGCAAGAACAAACCTGCCTTTCACATCAAGATAACTTCAGGCATTTATTTTGGCAAAGGGAACCTGCAAAACATCAAGATGGAGGGCCAATATTACATGTACACAATAACAATACAAAAAAAAAAAAAAGTAAATAAATAAATTGCAGTGGCAATGTCTACTCAAAATTATAGGAAACTGTCAGGTCCCATTTCTGACTAGTAATAAAATAAGAATTTATTAGCTCAAAGCTGTTACACAAGCTGAACAAACCAAAACACTTTAAGTGAAACAGGGAAGGTTTTATTTACCTGTATCTACAGGAGAGCTATAATGTCTTAAGCTACTCTTGCTAAAGTTGCTGAGAAATAGTTTTTTGTTGTACTGTACTGGATGGCTTCAAATATGAGATGTTATTCGAGAGCGCGCATGACAGTACAGGCACGCGCATCAGCTTGTTCTCATAACAGGTGAAAGCTAATGAGGTCCCACGGCGTCCTCATACGAAAACCACAAAGAAAAAAAAAAAATCTAGAGAAGATTTAACATTTAAATAAACTCATTAGTCAAAATGACATTTCTATACATTTCAAATTAATTTCAAGAAATGTAAGCTATTTATTAATGTATTAACAGAGACAAATTTTACAAATCAAAATGATTCAAGGCACGGTGCAAAAAAAGCGTGTGCACAAGAAGAGAAAAAAAAAATGGAATAACCTAAATAGTTTCTGGAAACTTAATTCAACTGTAATCTAACTCTTCCCAAAAAGCCTGTTTTTATAGTGTACAAGCGTTTTTATAAAAACACTAGCCTATTATTCAAATTCCACAAAACAGCAAAGCATTTGTATTTTATTACAGACGAACATGCTAGAGTCCATTTATAGGCGTTACTCACCTTTTCCTTTCTGGAACAAATCCTCTCTGAAAAGAGTCAATCCCAGATCAGATTCAGGAGTTCATGAAATACAGGCTCCCAAACAGTCACTGGACGCAACTCCACATTTCTTCCTCTGTCGCAGCCTTTTGGGTTTACATTAAATCACTCGGCTGCTGCTCAGTTTTTCTTTGGACTCGTCCGAGAATCGTTTGAAATCAGTGAAAACACTCAGCAGAGACGCGTGCTCGTCCTCAAGATCGCGTCAAGATGATTTCGGTAAGTAACAAAATGTTGCAGACCCAAGGAAACGATTTCCGACCGAGCTCGTCTGTTTTTCTTCTGAAAATCCCACCCGTGCGGTTTTTGTTTGCACTCGTGCGAAAAGAAGGTAGAGAGAAAAAAAAAAAACTTTTAGCCCAATCTCTACTTCGGTCGGCAGTCCTCTCAAAGTCAAAACTAACCAAAACCTTCAAACGCGACTCGCAGTCCTCTGTATAAATTGTTCTAGGCTCCGGAAACTAAGTTCACTTTACTGGTTTGAAGATAGTCCGAGTGGTCGGCCTCCCCCCGCACTTCAGAGGAGACAGAGAGATTCCGCACTCATGGATGAAGACCTGACTCCCCCTCCATCACTAACACCTCAGGACTGCCAAACAGCTCACCCAGTGCATCCTGGGATTGTAGTTTCTGTCACACCAAACCCCTCTTAAAAACCTATAAAATCCCTCGCTCAAAAGAAAAACAATGACATTCTACATTTTAAATATAGCTACAACATTATTATATAATATTATATTAGCCTATATTATTTTAGCCTATATATTATATTATGTTATGTTATATTTATATTATATTATATTTATATTATATTATATGTAACCCTGGACCACAAAACCAGTAAATTATTTGAAATTGAGTTCATAAAATAAACAAGCTTTCGATTGATGTATGGTTTGTTATGATAAGACAACCTTTGGCCGAGATACAACTATTTAAAAATCTGGAACCTGAGGGTGCAAAGAAATGCAAAAAACAACAAAAAAAATCTAAATACTGAGAAAATCGCCTTTAAAGATGTCCAAATTAACTCCTTAGCAATGCATATTACTAATCAAATATAAAGTTTTAATATATTTACGGTAGGAAATTTACAAAATATCTTCATGGAATATGATCTTTACTTAATATCCTAATGATTATGGGCAAAAAGAAAAATCGATAATTTTGACCCATATATGCATTGTTGGCTATTGCTACAAATATACCTGTGCTACTTATGACTGGTTTTGTGGTCCAGGGTCATATTTATATATATATATATATATATATATATATATATATATATATATATATATATATATATATATATGTGTGTGTGTGTATGTGTGTGTGTCACATATTATATTGAAAAACTGAGACCAAAAAGTTACAGACTTGTTAAGCCAGGTAAATTAAAAAAATAAAATATGTCGACATTATGCATGAACTATCCATTCTAAATGCTTAAAAGACATTGTTAGATATACATGGAATGACTGATAAGTCCTGTTTCTTTATTCTCTGTAGATAAAGCTGTTCCGTCCATTCTTTGTGTTTGTGGCAACAATGTCCACACACCCCTGACACAGTTTGTGTTTGCATAGTAAAGATGACCACAACAAAGTTAAGAGTTTGGAAATCAACAGCAGCAGGAAAAGGTTCGGTCAAACTCCTGATAACATCTCCTGTTTTATTCAAACTCCAATTAGTTTGGAGGTACTATAGCATAGAAAACGTCCGTGAATCCTTGAAGTGTCTGCTTAAGTAGCAGCACGGCCATTGTTGGGGGCCACTGGCCTGGCTTTGTAATCAAGGGGGCCCCACTAAGGTCCTCTATGTTAGAGCCTACTCAATGAGCTCAGGAGAGAGAATAAAATGTTTGTCCTGTGAATTTTTCCAGTGGATCTGAGTAGCAGAGACACATTTGTCAAGCTATATTAAATATGATTAAAATGAAAATAAACATCATAAAAAGTAAAAACAGCAACATTACAATAAAACAAGTCAAGTGATGTATTTCATTCTGAGAAACAACCAAACCGTTTCCTCTGAAATTCCAATTTGAACATTGATTATTTGTTTGGCAGTGTTCTGTTCACAGTTGAAGGGTTTCCTCACAGGGCTTGAGGTGACAATTTTCTCTCTACTAAAACCTTTATTGACCCAATTTGCTCTCCAAACAACAGCAAAGTCCAAGAAGGAGACAGCAGACGCCTCCGCAATGTGTGACACACCACTCATGTTCCAAAAGATCCTCAGGACTAATGTTTCCTTGTCTGTTTTCTTTTCTATTTGACACGTTCTATTGAAACATCAGTTACTTTAACATTATTATTTTCCCAGTGACAGAGAAATGACTGTACCCCTACTGCCCATTAGACCATCAAATGGTTTAGTCATCCCTAACTCCACTTATGAGACCAGATGCTGGTAAGACTCAAAATATACATTCTCTGAAATGAAGAAGTGTTCCTCTCAGCTTATTTTCCACAATGGCAAAGCCTAGGAATAAATCTATCTAATTGTCTGTTAGTCCCCCTCTTGTTCTTTTGGCAAGCAAGCAGGCAGCTGAATCTGAAAGGGTCCCATTGACCTACTAAAGGGGGCTTATCACCAAATACAGCAATGAATGGAGGTGGCAATGAGGTGTGAACCGACCTCAGTGAGACTAATGAGGGATAGACTGCAGGAAAGAAGTGGGGGAGGGTGCAGACAGACGCAGTCTGAGAGATGAAGAGTGAACATGGTCAAAAGCACATTTTTTGGGGTAACTCGTCCTGCACCATTGGTGCTACCCGAACGATATCTTTAATCATGCATCTTGGTGAGGAAAACTATGCTAGCACTTTGAGTGAGCAGACAATTTCCGTCAGAGGTACTTAGAGTACTTTCATATTTGGTACAATTGCTTGATCGGAATCAGAGTTTGATTGCTTCCCCTCCTACTCTCCCTGCTGGATTCTGTTCACATTTGTACTTTTTTGGCTCAGAACCAGTCTTTCAAATGGCAACTGTTTACGCCTTAGGTAACAACAACCCACAAAAAGGCAGCAGAATGGATAGCGTTGCTATCCTTACTTTTGTACTTTAGTTTTTGAAGATTTGGTTTTCTTTCCACAAACATATTGCAAAAGTTCTAAAGAACTTTTGGAGTCACTGTTTACACCTGTAACATCCAATTTTTGTGACTGAATCACAAGTGCTTGGCGCTAATTACAGGTGTCACACCAAAAAACATTTGGTGATCAGATACTACACAGGTAGTCCGAAACGCATGAGATCCAGATTGCAAGTGTAGTGCTCATATGTCCTCAACATGTCCTGGACCACAGTCTGCCCACTTGCACCCACTCATATAATATGTGATTGTTCAGAAACATTTTGTGAGAAAGCACACCAAAACAAATAATTGAAACTTTGCTGAGCTGTATCAAAAGTACACAGATTATAATCAAAATCACAGCTGCCTTACGGTGTGTGCACACCAAAAGCGAATTTAATTATTCACGTGAGATTACATACAAAGTCAATGCAAATTCAAGATGCAAATTCACACCTGGAGAAGTGAATGATGCAAACTGGGTGACACGATTGCCGCGAATGTACGATATAAGCCTCAATCGTGTCTTCCGCGTGAGTTAAAAAATTTCAACTTGAGCAGAAAATTCACATGACGCAAAGAGCTTATTGACATGTCCAGTTTGACACATCCGGTTGTATCAAAAAATGAAGCAGAGCATTACACAATGATTTTATTCACGTGAGTGACACGAAAAACATTTCGTGAGTAATCTAGAGTGATAGCGTGATGCGAATATTCACTTTGCTTTTGGTGTGCACACACCATTATTCTTCTCGTTCGTGTGGGGAGATAAGACTTGGCATGGTAAGCAGCCACACAGCATTACAGAGGCAAATATTGCAAAGGCAAGTTCTTTCTCCAGAAATATGTAAAAGATCTAGTTGTAAAAGTTTAAAGTTTACTAACTGCGCAAAAACAAGTAGTTCAGAATGGTTGTAACTGCACAACCTTTGTCATTACAGCACACAAAGACAAAATATATATCTGGAAGTAATATTACAATAATCTAGTTTGCATATCTGTAATATATTTCTAGTATCCCCATATGTTCCTTTGATGCTCAAAGTGAATTCATTGCAGCTTCATCTTGGATAAGGCATGTGTGCTCAACATTTGCCTGCTAAATGATGCTGGCATTTCTTCAATAGAATCTGCAAATCATCTTGACTGTCAATAAGAGATGCTGTGTTTGAATGCAAATCCTCTCTCTGAAGTAAACATGCTTTAAAGAACAGTGCGATCCCTTTGTATTATTCACTGCTCTTTGTAGTGTAAATTCTTCTTCTGTACAAAGGTAATCATCGTTCAACGAATTTATTGTTCATATTTTTGAGAATCTTTGAATGGATTGTAGCTTCACAGCTGTTTGACCAAAATCAATTGGGATTATTGATCACAAGCACCAGTCAATCCATTTAAAAGGAAAAGCTTCTCTGTTCTCACCTCACCTCTTTTCCCTATGATAATTACTGGCGCTTTTTAATCAAAGAGATTTACAAAGTTAGGGAGAGTGTTAGCATGTTATCTTAATTAAACTAGATCTGTTAGACTGGCCAATTGGAGACAATAAATTGTCCATAGGTGTGAGTTTTAGCTCTACGATGGACTGGCCATCTGTCCAGGGTGTTTCCCAACCTACACCAGAGACATTGGGATAGGCTCCAGCATCCCTGCGAACCGACATATGACAAGCGGTTTGAAAATTGGATGTATGGATGTTAGACATAAGAGCCAGAATTGGAACGAAATGCACAAAACTTGCTACCATATTTCTAAGGTGTTCTGGGTGTCTTGAGACTTTTAAAGTAAAAGTTGAGCACTTGGTGCATTGAATGACAACCAGGGCCCCCACACCCCGCATAATGGGGCCAAATTTACTAACAGTTTGCATCAGCACAAACCGTCTTTTGGCTTAAAAATAGTACTGTCGGGATTTACTAAAGAATTTTTTTGCGCCTGACCTTCTTGAAAATGCATTTGTAAGAGTTTCCCTTTCAGACGCAAAATTTATGGGAGGAGAATATTAAAATGAATCACCCAACAGAATTTACTAACCTTTGTGGTCGTCAGATTACTGGTATTACTGGTCCTGGGCCCCTCAGTTTACAGTGCAAGATAAACGCAGACAACAGTTTTCAGTTTAGGGACCAAAACATGTATTTTTTGTTTCATATCCAAATTTCAGGCATGGTTGTAAGCACTTTATGGGACAAGGAAGGTCCACCTTGGTTGAAATCATGATGACTTTTTGGGCCCCCCAGGGCCCAGGCTCAGGACAAGATGTCAAGTTGACTTCGCTTTTCACGGCCCTGACAGCAGTGGTTGGGTAGCCTCCAAAATACGTATACCATGTGACTTATGAAAAATGTTCCCCTGCCAGGATGGTCCTAAGAGGTTGTTACGGTGTGTTGAGTGGTTGTTAGTGCATTTCTATGTAGTTGATGTTCTAAGATGTTCTGGGTTGTTACTTACTGGTCAATAGAGTTCACCCCCCATGTCTCTATAATACTTTATGGCCTGGGTCTCTCTTAATGTAAATCTATGGACATTTTATCTTCTACCAGGTTAAATTTAAATGCAAAGTTTAATACTTTGCTAACCACACATAATGTATGAATAGTGAAAGTGATGCTTTCCTTAGCCAACACCATTAGCACATCATAATCTAAATACAGTGACCATGCAGCAGCACGTACGGGCTTCCAGCTGTAGTGGATCATGACAATAACCAAGGCCAAGAACCGCAAGGCATTTCAAATGGCCCACAGACATTCCTCAAATCCTCAGAACATCCCCACCATCCGACGTGTTTAATTCTGTGGATGCACATGGAACACATTTGCAGTTCAGTTCTTAAGCTAAGCATTCACACAAGGTCTGTCTGATTAACTGTATGAAATATACAATGCATTTGAGTGCAGTATGTGGGTGAATCATACAAGCCTGTTCATCATCTGTGCAGTAAAAATGTGACTGTTAAATGTGCAATATGTTCAAGATTGCTGATAATGTCATCCCAGTGCACTGGTCTTTGAACTCAATGATTCAGAGTTTGTGTATAACACTGTATAACACCCTGGGTTTGATTTAGAGGCACAGAGGCAACAGCTGAGGCTAAAACTTTTAACCTCAGTGCAAATGCAGCAATAGTTATTTGGTCAGAATCACCTCAAATTAATTGCTCTCTCTTGAGACATTGGGGTTTAGGGGAGGGTTGACATTTTAATGGCTACACAATGATGTAACATTGCATATTATGTGGGGGCTGAAAGTATGGGGCTTCTGTCAGATACAATAAACTGGCACTGTATATCTGGAAATTTCTGGAAGACTTCTGTACACAGAGCCTTAGCCTAGCAGGAGGAAGAACCATAGAGACAACAGAAATGTCCCAAAACCTAATAGGCCACCCTACTGTCTATTGTCTACATAAGCAGCTGCGTTTAAAGCAGTGTCCAATCATGCTCTTAGAGGGCAACTTTCCTGCAAAGTTTATCTCCAACTTACCTGCTTATAATGCTGCGTTCCGTTTACCTTTAAAGACGGATGTTGGATTACCTTGAAAGCTGGTAATGACGTCACACTCAAGTTAGTCTCGCATAGCCAGACCGTCAGACTGACGGCTGAAGGTCTGGGAACTTTGGCCGCTTTGAATGGCCAAGGCCCACCCAAGAGGTCATATGACTGACAGGTAAAGCAACCAATCACGTTTCGTTTTGTTCCGTGTCATGTTTAGGGGCGTGGAAATGTCGCCACAATAACAGACTGGTGTGTAAAACTCTTGGACATATTTTAAAGATTCTATGCCACGAACATTAAAATTTTCACATGCTTTTGAAAATTCAGCATTTTGTTGATCATGACAAGCGCTCATCATCAGTTGTAAAACTTTCTCCTTTCGTAAGGGGGTTTGGCGCCACAGCATTTTTGTTTCCAGGCGGAACGTTAAAGAACACGACACACACGTCTCCCGGAAATCCTGTATAATCTAACCAATCCATTGACGACTTCAAAACTCCTGAAGTGTTTCCAGCTAACTGTGCCATATGCATCAGACGTTTAGCCTTCATTCTGTGGGTGTGACGTCTGAGGCTGAGACTACACTCAAGTGGACCGTGTTCCAGTAGAGAAGTCAGACAACCAAGATGGACACGTCCATTGTTAGCAATACCAGTCAATTAAAAACACATAAAAAGTGGAATTTTGCACAGTTAACGCCATAGTATCATGTCTACAAATAGAGTTTGGATACTACTGTGTGCATGCAGTTAATTGCGACACAGACAAATGTAAGTGCTAATATATAATATATCACTACTGTTTTGAGCAGCCATATTGGATTGTGAAGTTGGAGTTGTTGCGATTCCTCTGAAATTCCAAGTCAGAACTCAGAATTTCCAACTTCAGAGTAAAAATGGAATGCAGCATAAGTTTCTAGTGATCTTAAAGACCTTAGCTGGTTCAGATGTGTTTAATAAGGGGTACAGATAAACTCAAGGTTGCCCAGACCTACTCCTGGAGGAATGATGTCCTGCAGAGTTTAGCTCCAACCTGCTCCAACAGAAGGTTCTAGTAGAGGCCCTGAAGGCCCTGAAAAACCAAAAGAGCAGTACATCCACATTTTTAGTACACAAGAAAGTAGGCGAAAAGTACCTGTTCTTCAGGTCAGTGGCTTTCCAGGAGCAGGAATAGACACCCCATTCATAACTGAAATTGAACATAAGTGAATGATTGGAACATTGTGCATTTTCTACCACAATAGTTTGACATTAGCATGTTGCTAAGCTAAAAGGACAATACTCAATACAATGAAAATAAACATTTAATATATGAATAAATATATCACCCTATAACTCACAAATAACCTGTAAAATTGATTGTCAAGTTTTAATGGGTGGGAACTATTTTACATCTATGGTATTGAATAAAAAGTAAGTATATTTACGTTTTACTTTCCCCGCCATCTTAGATTATTTTTTTATTATTGTTGCAGTGCATTCAGGAATTACATTCTCCACAAGGGAAACATACAATATTGCCTAAAAATTTCAAACATACTCATACAGAATGCGCTACTACTTTTATATGCAAGGTGCAGCAGAATAGAAAAGAATGCAGGGCAGCTGAACTTCTTTTAACTTGACAACGAGTCTTAAAAATGTGATGCTGAGAAAGTAGCGAGACTGTGTGCATCAGTCAAAAAAGTATTGCAATGGAATGAAACGCGCAAACCGGCTCTCAAAATGCTGCCTAACAAGGGAGCGCACAGGTTTTGGAATAGAGCTAGTGGTGGAGATCTGAAAAAAGGGCCATCCAGTGTGTGTGTGGCATGTAAGTGAACAGACAGCTGGGAAGTAAGCTGTAACTCCCAAGAAGGAACTTTGAAGAGCGCGCACACACAAGTCACAAGCCCCCGTAAAGTGGCAATAAAAAAGAAGCCTTTGTGTTACTGGAGGTTTATATAAACTCTGCTCAGACGTTTAATGATTGACCGTTCCCTGGGACCTCTGCATATCCTGGTAGTATTAGAAACGCAACGCAATAGCAACAGCTCTCACCCACTCACATAATCTCGGTCATACGACAGTCACACATTTTTGCATAGGACATATAAGACAGATGTCTTTGTCTTTTCAGTGACAAACACCTGCCACTAAACACCCATACAACTATTTCCCTTTAAAACACAGGCTGTTGACTTCTGTTTTGCTTCACAAAGACTCTGTCCTCCATGCCTATATGCCCACTCCCTCCTTTATCAGCATAAGGAAATTCTGCAGGCACCAGTAAAGACAGAACCCTCTCATCCGTGGAGATGAAAAAAGAGAAAACCCACACAGTGTCATGAGCCGGAGCTAAGAGGGAGAAGATCCCTCTCGGAACAATGGGACCGTGGGATTATCTTTGCATACCGATTTTCATACTCAGCTTTTAGTCTCTAACTGCTCCCACGGTCTCGCTCACCTTTTCCTGACGATTTGCGTTTCCAGGACAATTTTTTCGGAGAAAATACCGGATACCACTATTATCCCTCATATTCTGTTTGGAGACCACTTTTTTAACATCTCAAAAACCATACTTGAAGGGATAGTTATATTATAAAAATGAAGAGTCATTTACTAACATTCATGTTAGTCTAATCCCAACTTTCTTCTGTGGAATGCAAACAGTGAATTTTTTGGGGATAGGGGCTTTAAAGCTCCAAAATGGAAAAAATAAGTGCACTCAATTGTATTGAATGTACACTTGTAGTGTACTTGTCTTGAAATATTAAAAGTATATTTAAAAAAAAAAAAAAAAAATATATATATATATATATATATATATATATACATATATATTATGGTAATATTACTGAAATAAAAGGTCACAAGTGTAAGAGGGACACTTTCATGGCTGTACTTTAAAGTACATTTTAAATCATTGCTTTAATAATATTTTGTCATGTTTTAAAGAAGTACACTTATTTTGATGTTTGACTAACATACTAAAACACATGTAAAATACTAAAATAATTTAATGTAAATATTTTAACTGTTGTGTAATTCAGTATAAAATGTAATCAATTTTAAATGTTCCTAATTGCAACTTTGTAACTGTGTAAGTGTATATACAATTCAATACATTAAATTATATTAAATTATACTTTAGTTTACCATAAATTTGTCAGTACATACGGGAGCACACTTTAACCATATTTCAAAGACAATAGATATAATTATGAAATTACATATGAAGATAAACATGCTAAAGTGTAATTTGTTCGTTAGGGGATGTTAAGCTTTTCAGTGAATATTGATTTAAATATTCAAAGTGCAATATGCTCTTCACACAAAGATATTATATGAGTTCAGAAGAATTATCAGGCACATATCGGGCACAAGTCATATGGATTTCGGATTTTACTGTTTGAAAATCACGTATTTTAAAAGATAACATCTTCATGATACAAAAGAGGGATAGGGAACAGAATATGGGGGTTACATAATAAATGCTAAATGTGTTTTGTAGGCATAGGTGCATGGTGTTGTTGGGATTTGGATGAGGTAACTTGTACCAAAGCAACATTGGAACCACCTCCACTTGTGATAAAGCTCATGCACCTGTCAACACCGCATTGTGCATTCCGTCAGCCTTTCTGTGTCTTTCCGGCATGTCTTTGTTTGGGACAGATTGAGCAGCTCAATGAGTGTGCATGTGTGTGTGTTGGGGGTTACTTTTAGCTAATGCTTGAGGACAGATTTGTCACCAGGAGTGAGTTTCGTTGGACAAAACTCCCTTTGGGAACATTTGGTATCATCCTCATTTCAAAACAGTTTTCATAGTCTGTATTTTTCAATTCTAAGGGGGCATTTACACAACACCATGTTCAGCTAAAAACTTTTTATGTGTTTTGGCTATTCATTTACACAACAATAGCGTCTTGGGGGCCTGAAAACGCAAACATTTGAAAACGGGTTTCAAAGTTTTTGAAAGCAACACCGTTATCATCTCTACATGCGTATTAAATGTAAAGCCCCGTTTACACTACAAGCGACACACAACGACAAAGCAACATGATCCAATTCATTTCAATGGAGAGATGGACACGAGCGACAGCCACCGTTTGCGACCAGTGACATGCCAAAGTTTAGAATACTTCAACTTTATGCAAATGAAGAGCACCTTTTCGGAAGCGACGGCCAATAGTAAATAAGTTCAATTCAATTTATATTTATATTATAATTAGGCTTTTGCCTCCAAAATGCGACAAAAGTCGCTGCTTGTGTGGACACAGCTTACAGTGATGTCAAAAGGTTTTTGCCCCCTTCCTTTTTTTTTATTTTTTCGCATATTGGTCACACTTAAAAGATTCAGATCATCAAACAAATTTTAATATTACACAACGATAATGCGAGTGAATACAAAATGCAGTTTTTAAATGATGATTTAATTTATTAAGGGAAAAAAAGCTGACCAAACCTACCTGGCCCTACGTGAAAAATGAATTGCCCCCTCCTGTTAAATCATGAAAGAACTGTGATTAAGCCGTTTTCGCAGATCTATGTTTTGACAACTTTGCCTATACGCAAAACTTTTCAAAAATGCAAATCAAAAACCCATGGGTTCAACCCATTGTCGTGTAAATGTTCCCCAATAAAATGCATAAAGTTTTTAGGGGTAAAGTTAAGGTTTTGTTTAGGGTTAGTGTGCAATGTTTACAATATAAAAACGTTAGATGTTTATGGTATGTCTTGATCAATAGCTTTATTTAGGATGTGTTAAAAAGGAGAAAGAAATAAAAAGAAACAAATCCTGGAGTTTTTCCAAATCGCATAAGGATTCGCTGTGATGACACCAGTGTGATCTCACACTTCAGACGTTAGGGTTTTATAAATCACACATTAGTGTGCAGGGTGTGGGCTGCTGGCTTCAGAATTAGCATGAGGAAAATGACAGGTCAGGCTTTTAGACCATTTCCCCTGACGGCATATTTTTAAAATTGGGAGGATGACGAAAATTAAAATCTTTAGATGTTTTCTGCACGAGCACATAGCTGGCTGTAACCCAGGTCTGAACAGCTCAGGATACTTTTGACAGCAAAGTTAGTTGTGTGATGTGTGAATACAAGAGCTTTTTCACAGTTGGCAACAGTAAGTTTTTGTTGAATAGGCTTTAATGTGCTGTGGCATGTCTAGTGTTTAGATAAATAGTCTGGCGAAAGTTGTCTGGGGCGGTAAAACATGCAGTGTCGATATTTCTCATTTTGCTAAGAAGCAAAAATGTCTTTGACAAAGAACACAATTCATAATGTTCACCTTATGGAAAATTTAGTAATTCATCAGTGTAATGCAAATCATTTTAAGATGCATATTACATTGGTTTAATCAAAAATAACACAAATAAGGCCATTATTCCTGCGCTCTCCAACCAAACAGGCGGAGATATGAAGTAAACATGCATCAATATCATGAACACATCAACACCAAAAAATGAAAACTGTACCCATGGGGTTTCCCAGTGTATAATTCTACTCTCCAAGCGATGATGTTATCTCCTCTGGCAGGACTACATTTTCCTGTGCTGAGATACGATCCTCCTCTCGTGACCTGAAATGAGCCCAGAGAAGCTAATGTTAAACACACACCGATGTGCCGAAATTATGAGCTAGTGATTTATTTCCAACTGCCGCTATTACAAACCTTAGCTCTTGATTGAATTGCTCATAAACAACATTATGGAAAAACATCTTCCTATATATAACCTATATTCAGAATGGTGAGCGCCTCTTCACGCAGAACACGTTTAGTTGACACCAAGATTAAAAAAATAAAAATAAAATAAAAGTTCAACTTTCAACGTCTCGAGACACTGCGTTCATTCTTTCTTCTTATCTTTCCTTTTTTTTTTAGTTGCTTAGCATTGCATCTTATGCATTCTGTGTGAACTGCTTCTAAAAATGCACGAGAAACAATAGGCTACAGTTGGCTCATAGGCTAGGCTACTGTGCGAATAAAGACACTGAAATATGGCTATATAGGCCTATGGTTATTAATAAATCAACTAAAATGTATTATAGTTTAAATTTATATTAAATACAATTACTTGAACTTATAAGTGCTTAAAAGTGACCCACTTATGACTTGACTATAACCATCTTTTTTAATTATTTAATTTAATAGTTACTTCAGTTGTCATTGAAATATTGTTAATGTGGATTATTGAATGTACAGAAAGGCATTAATTGTATAAAATATACTTTAATGTCATGTATTTTGAAATTTCCATTTCATTAATTGCAATTTAGTACATTTATCGGTTATTAACTTTTTTAAATAACACATTACTTTACATGTGCATTAGTGACATAATTATTTAAAATCTACTTAAAAAAAAAAAAAATCAGTCATTGAAGTATGCTTAAGTTGCCTTTTTATTTCAGTAATTCTATATTAGTTATCTGAAAGTAGAAAATAAATAAATAAATACACAACAAGTGCTCATTCAATACAATTCAGTGCACTTCACAAAAGCAGAAATGCCAATGTGTAGTACTTAATCTAAACTGTGTGGAGTGAGATTGTATCTTTGGCATTTTAATATGTTTAAAAATAAAGCTCTGCTAATGACTAGAAATGGAGACGTTGTTTGGTCTCTTTCATACCTCTCTTTGGTCTCATTCTACTCTCTCTGTCTGATGTGACGTAGCTTTCTGTTCTGTGACCGACTTCTTACATTTGAACAAACAAGATGCAGCTGGGTGTGAACATATGCACAGATTTACACTCAGATTTAACAGACAGTAAATTGTTAATGCCAAAGGATCAACTGTCTTTTGTTAACAAAGAATTCAGACCAAAATAGAGGGAGTGGTGTTTGAAAGAAGCATTTTTTTTATGCTGATTCTTAACCAGTTCAACTGTAAAAACATGCAAGTGTTCTCATCTGAGATTCTTCTGACTCATTTGTGCTCTTTAGTTGGATTTAAAGACAGTCAGTTTAAATCACTGCAAGGTTTGTTTGAATGAATATTTCACAATTATGGCTGGAATACTATGTGTTATGTGTGAGAATGTGCTGTAAGTAGCAACAGCAGAAAAAGGTTGTGGAATGCATGTGAATGAGATGAATCAACAACTGGGAAAAACATTATGATCCATTGTTTCTTTCTCACTTTTTCTTTCTCCTCCTTCATTTGTCAAAGTCAGAGGACTAAAGGAAGTGTTTTGTCTAATTAACAGGGTAGCCTACAGTCAGTGAATGTATGTCATTCAGATACATACCTCACATGTTAGAACAGGCCTGCAGCTATACAGCACTGTATACTGAGATCTTAAACAACTCTCTTACTATACCAATCGGCTCAGATAAACTCTGGAATATTGTGAAGCTTTCAAAATTCACTTTCATTTTATGATGTACAAAAAAAGTTTAAATGTTTAAGGTAAACAATATTTAGTATATTTGAAATATATTTAATAATGAACATAAATGTTACATGCTATCTAAACGATATAGGCTACACATAACATTAACAGAAAATATTTACCTTTATAAATATGAGGAAATATATTTATCATAACTGATTGAAAATGTATTCATGTAAAAATATTTTAAAATCTTTATTAGTGTCAGGAATATGGACCTGTTTTGTTGTGTTTCCTCCCCATGTGTTCTTCCTGACCTAGTTTTCCCTCATGTTTGATTATGTCATTTGATTCAGGTGTGTCTTGTTTATTACCCTCGTTACCCCATGTATTTCAACCCCAGTCTGTGCAGTCTGTGTTTGTCGGGTCTTAACGTTGTGTTCATGTGTCTCAGCTGTTTCCAATTGTGGATTACCCTTTGTGCTGGATTATAATAAAGACTGTTAGCTTGATCCACGTCTCCGTCGTCTCTCCGACACAGAGTGCTGACAGAAGATCCAACGTACAAACAGTATCACTGCGTTTTCCCCTTCCGTTTTTGTTTCCACGTTTCGTTTAGTGTTTTGTTTTCTGTTTCTCCCGATGGATCCCCTCACCGCTTTGTTTGTCTCCCTAGCCTGTAAGGACCTGCCCCTTGTGGAGTATGCAGGTGAGCTCAGTCAGCTCGCCGGTTTAATGGCGTTCAACGATGCTGCGCTGAACTCACTGTTCTGGATCGGGGCAAACTACCACCGCCCCGTCGACCTCCCAGACACCACTGGACTGAGCTGGAGGGAAACTATCATCTGGTGTCTGGAGAGTGTCTATCCACGATCCAGAGCACAGCCAGATCCAGAGCCCAGCCCACCATCACCCCGCGATGCAGAGCTAAAGCCCGAGACCACCGTTGATGGAGAGCCCGAGAACACCACGACAGGTCCCAGAGAGAGACTCTGTTCCCGAGTGCAGCCCTGTCGTTCCCCTGTCAGTCGCACTCCCCATGCTGGGAGTTGCAATTTGGTGTGTGTGTGGGCAGCGCACACCAGCCCTGAAATCCTGGAGGCTCAAAAATGCCCAACCACCCTCCCGCTCCTGCTTCCTCCACCGCTTTCGTCTGGCAGCCCCTTTGCTCACCCTCAGCCCACCATTTGTATGGTGCCAGCCCCGTGGGTCTGCCAGTCTCCATCGTTAGTGTGGCTGGAGAAACCCTGGCCTCCGCCTCCAGCCTCTGAGTCCCGAACTCCGCCTCGGCCCATTGACTCAGCAGCTCCACCATGGCTCCTAGCTCACTCCTCTCCGCCGTGGCCAATCAGTCCACTGGCTCCGCCGGGCTCTCTCAGCCTCTGGCTCCGCCTTGGTCTGTCGTCGACCATCTGTTGCCTCGGGACTCCACTCCACTGGCTGCGCCTCGTCCCGCCGGCTCCGTCAGGCTCCTCCATCCCTTCGGCTGCTCCTCGGTCCTCTGTCGCTCCAGCTCCGCCACAGCCTTCCAGATCCCTGCCTCTGCATCGGTCACCTGAGCCACCTGTTCTGCCGTGGTCCTCCGGATCCTCCTCATCGCCCTGGCTCATCGGCTCTCCGTCTCCGCCTCGGGCTCCTCCGCCACCTGCTCCGCTGCCGTCGGTCAGCCCCCTGGATTCGTCAGCCCTTTGTCTAGCAGAGGCATATTTAGTACTGCAAATATATGTTCTCTATATAAACAGCTTTCCAACACCTATGAACCTCAGAGTTGATTCAAATCTGAAACCAACACAACCCCAACAGAAACATCGACATTAAGACCTACTGAAAAAAAATAAATAAATAAATAAAACCATCACAGAAAATTGTAATGGTTTCCACTACAAATAACATTAGAAACCATCAACTTTTAACCATTAAAACCATAAAAAATGTTTTTCCGTAGTGTGTTTTGGCATATTCCATTAGGATTTATTGGTATTAACAAGCCACCAATAGAAGGCGACCAATTACCAGTAGAGACCAACAGAGCCCATTACAGTTTCCAGTAAAAACAATACAAATCCCATTATAACCAGTAAAACCATTACAAATTTTGTAATGGTGTCTATTGTTTTTGTTTTTTTTCAATGGTGTCTGTTTTGTTTTTATTTTTTTCAGCAGGGGCTTTTGGAGAATATATCTTAAATATTGTTAAGTGCATTTTTCATACTCAACTGAGGTTATGTCTACATCAATCAATCAATCAATCAATCAATCAATCATCTGTCACTAGCAAAGCCTAACAAATAGTTTTGAAAAAGCTACCATGCTAAAGTGCTAGCACCACATTAAATCATGTTAGCTATGTGTTAAAATGCCAGAAACATTCTAGCAATATGTTATATCATGATAAAACATGTTAGCAATGTTAAAACATGCTAGAAACGCATGCTATCATGCTAGCAATATACATGTTATAAACATGCCAGCAATATGTTAAAGGGGTCATATGATGCGATTTCAAGTTTTTCTTTCTCTTTGGAGTGTTACAAGCTGTTTGTGCATAGATAAGGTCCCTGAAGTTGCAAAGACTAAAGTCTCAAAACCAAAGAGATATTCTTTATAAATGTTAAGACTCGACCATGCCCCCCAAAAATGGCTCATTCAAACACGCCCCCATATGTCTACATCACGGTGTGGGGAGATTTGCAAAACACCGCCCATGTATACGCAAAGAAAGAGGGCGGGACTTTTATTCTCGCTGTAGTGTTGTTGCTGCCGTCGGCACCATGTTGTGGAGACACTGTGTTTCGTTGTGAAAGCGAAATTACTTTGTTTGGGCTTCCAAAAGAGGACACAACTAGAAATCAGTGGTTAAGTTGTATTTACAACACTTTTCCAGAACAGTTCAACCCAAATATTCGAGTGTGTGCAGCAGATTTTAACGAAGGACTATTTCCTGAACCTGGGAGTAGCCTGCCAGCTATTCTCAAAGACTGTTTCTATAAAGTGGGGCAATTCCAACTTTGCAAGGACAGTCTGGTGCTTCTGACTCACAGCCTGTAAGTATGTTTTCATATTTAAAGAATTTGCCACTGACTATTCAAACGTGAGTTTTGTGCAGTGTAGAGTAGTGCTTGTTGTTTGTCGTTTCTTCGATCACAAATGCAGACATGGCAATGTTTACGTGGCGCGATGCAACGCAACGTGTAAAAAGACAGTATAAGTCATTATAATCAGTAATTATGTCCCCACTGGATGCAACAAATGCCTTGTTTGTAATGGGTTTTATTGTTTTTGTGTCGTCGTGCCGGGACACGGCATCACAATACATTAAGGGACGTAACATTTCCGTCTCACGCTTGAGGTATTCGGCCAATCACAACGCACAGAATAGCTGGCCAATCAGAGCACGCCTCGCTTCTCAGAACGATGAGCTTTGTAAAAATTGGCACGTTTTAGAAAGGCGGGGCATAGAGGAGCAACAACAATGTGCAGTATGTGGAAAATAATGTTTTTTTGAACCTTAAACCGCATAAACACATTGCATTACACCAAATACACAAAATAATGTTATTTTTAGCAACGTCATATGACCCCTTTAAACAACCTGTTAAAACATTATAGTATTTTAGCATGTTGCTAGCACAACCAGGGACGTAAATTTCGTCTAACAGTAGGGGGGGACAATATACATAAAATTTCTCAAGAGCAGTTTTTGAAGGGGACACAAATAATACAACTAAAATTGTACTTGTAAGGATAAGAGGAAAGCTACAACTATTAGTGTAGCAGGGAGACTAAGCCGTTATTTTAATGACAAATGTCGAGAGCGCATTATTGTAGTGCGAAAGCACATTAATATAATGCGCAAATCTCTTCCTCCGCACGCAAATTTTCTTTGCTCTCGCACAAAACTTGATGCGCGCTCTCAGAAACACGCTGCTCTTGCAAAGAGAAAATAATCACTTCATCCGATGTTTAAGTGAATAAAATAGCCAATTGACAGCCTTACTTACTGGAGTCCCACAACTGAGACTTTGTTCTCTCTCACCGGACTTGTGTGTGTGATATAAAAGAGGAAAGCATTTGGACCAAAGCACTGTGAGGCAAGGGAGGAGGAGATTCAAAAATGTTTCTAAACTTAAAACGCATTTTTGCCCTGTTTGCGTTTGTGTTGTTTTACTACTTACACAATTATTTTAAGTGTGAAACATTCTTTACAGTACACAGCGTGGTTTTTTTAATCATATTTTTAGGGGGACAACCCTCAGATAGGGTTGTCTCCTCCTACTAGCAACAATCTAAAACAGGGGTGTCAAACTCAGTTCCTGGAGGGCCGGAGCCCTGCAGAGTTTAGTTCCAACCCTGTTCCAACACACATACTATGCAGTTTTCAATTAAGCCTGAAGGACTTGATTAGTTGGTGTGTTTAATTAGGGTTGCATCAAAACTGTACAGAGCTCCGGCCCTCCAGGAATTGAGTTTGACACCCCTGATCTAAAATATGTCTGTCCATCTATCCATCTATCTGTTTCTTTTAATACTCTTTAAATCTACTTCAAACTTAAAACCTTCAAACCTCAAGTTTTTAAATGGCTTCATACTAGCTTTTTCTCAAGCTAACATAAAATTTGTCTACAAACTTTAGTTCTAATTTAAATATGCAAATATGTATAATATGAATATGCAGCGATACAACCTTTAAAAATTAACCATGGTTTTACAAAAAAAAAAAAAAATAAATAAATAAATAAAAATAATAATAATATAGTTTTTGCTACACTAATCATAGTTTACCCATGGTATTTGTAGTCAAACTTATACAAATGGCAATCAAGCTGCCAAAAAACATGGTCAATTAAAGGGAAATACACAACACAGTATTTCCTCTTAATATGACTTACACAGCTCCACCCCTGACCGTTTAACACAGCACCTCCCCTAGACCTGACCTTGGCCCTCCTCGCCGTCTCTCATACCTTCTGGCACCTCCCATCCTGTGTCTCGCAGAGCAGTTGCCCACGCTGAAGGCTGTAAATGAGCACAATCATCAAATGACAAGATGTTTTAAATCAAGGATGAGGATATTCAATTACTCTAGCTTTGCCTCCATCTCACTCCACCCAGTTCTCTGTGGCCTATGATGCTGTGCCCATAGATTAGATTACCAGCCACTGTCACTCTCCCAGCCTCCTCCAGCGCAGGTCCACAGAGGCTATTAGGTAATGTGGGTCTTGTCTACCTGTATAGATGTGTTGTCTGGAAATGTGGTGCTCTTTGAAGTGGCGGCCCATGCAGAGCCACTTACCTGATTAAACCTAGTTCAGAAATAGCATGCACTTCCACCGAGAATACAGAGAAAGACAAGAATGGAAAACAAGGGAAAAGAGAACGAACAATGCAAATAAAGATGTGCACACTTGCTATTCAGTGGTGCTTAATGCAAGTGGTCCACTAATAGTATTGCTCATATACAGTAAGTGATTTAAACAACTCCACCCCGCCCCCCAATTTAAATGCATAACTCGCCTCATACTATTTGTGCTACTATCTCAACTTCAAATTACCCAGCTTGATTTGAAACCCTTAGCAACCCAATATATATTAAAGGCCAAAAATATATTTAAAATGTTATGAAACATATGTATCAAATTGAAAATGACATTCAAATGCCAAAATATATTATTTAATACTTAAAGGGGAAAGAAAGTACATTCCAATCACAAAAACATGGCAACATATGCTTTCCAGTACAACATATGTTTTCCAGTGAAAAATAAATAGCTATTCCTAAACTGCCTATGACTTTAACCCAATTGTGCCCAAATTTTTCTGAATGGGTTCATGCATATAGTGTTAATAGTGTCCTATGTGAAAATGTTCTGCATTTATTTTCCTCAGGTTTTTTTTTTTTTTTCCCCCTTGAAGATCGTATTTGAATGTGCGGCAACTATAGTTGCCAGTGGGCAAATATGTTGTATGCACCCCTCAATGTCAAATGGAGGAGAACATTTGGAATCTAACTCAAAATAACTGCTTTCAAAACACCAATCTTTATTCACAAACAAATATATGTATAAAAGTCGAAGAACATTCGATGCAAACCCAAAAAAGCTGTATCTAGCTTATAATCTCTTGAATATGAAAACCCAACAAATAACAAATCCATTTGTCTTAAAGTGGTGGAACATAGTGAGAACAGTAATAATAGCATGAAAATAATAACATGAAAACTCAGGACATTTTTCATACTTTATGTCTTTGTCACTAAAACTATGATAACTTCTCTGAAAAAAAAAAAAAAAAAAATTGCACAGTCCCTAAGGAGGCATTTACCCTACCTATAATGCTAATTATATAGGCACTAATAGTAACCCTAATCGTGTTAGCATCATGTTAACAACATGCTAACAACATGTTAATTGTGTTAGCATTATGCTAACAACATGTTAACACAATTAAAATGTTAAAACAAAATTAGCATGTTGCTAGCATGATGTTAACATGTTTTAAACAAGCTGTTAATGTGATTAGCATGATGCTAGCAACATACTATCATGATTAACATGTTGTTAGCATGAAGTTAGCATGTTGCTAGCATGATGCTATACAACTATAGTTGCCGCTTGGACTTTTGACTAAGTATACAAAAAACTATAAATTTCTTGTAAGATTTGTTTTGTCTGGATGATTCTAGAGACCTTCATGATTATGTAGATATATATATATATATATATATATATATATATATATACAGTATGTCAACGAAAATTATTTATTAGTAACATGAAAATTATCTTTGGGAGGGTTTGCCTTCGCCATGCTTCCCTGAAGTAGGGGTAGGAAGGAAGTGAATACCTTTTTTTTTTTCTTCTTGAAATCCTTTATTTGGTTCTTTGCTTGCATGCCATTGAGACATAAAACATGGATAACATCTAGAAAAATACTTACAAAATGAAAATTACAACTATAACCTGCGGCAACTGCGGTGGACTTAAATGGGTTAAGACTTGTTTTGGACAAGTCTTGTATAACTTTGTTTTATTCTTACACTAAGAAAAAAAAAATTATCTGCTGCTTGACCAAGCAAACAACTTGTTTAAAGGATACACAAAAAGAACAGGATATTTGCAGTGCCAACTATGCCAAAGCCCAAGCCACTCAGTCGTGTTTGAGAAAATGCTTTTTTTTTTCTTTTTTTTTTTTTGCAGTATATTTTCTGTGGGCAACAGGACCGAGGAAGCGGATTTTTGGGAACTTTCATTACTTTTCCAAATAAATCTCATTCAACCCAAACGGATCCAGATTTTCCCTTTGTGGTGTCTTTCTATATTTGTTTCTGGCTTCCTGAAAAAAAGATCAGAAACGGAAGGAACATGGTTTAGCTTTAACCAATGCGCTTATGTAAAATACAGCTGTCTCTTCACATTTCTACTTTATATCTAGGTGATGTTTAACTCTGAAATCAATTTTATACATTTTGACTCAGTCTGACGTGTAATTTGTCAAAGCGACCACAGATGAGAACTTGTAGCTGGAGAAAACCACAGGTTACTTGGCTGTTTGTATTCACATTCTATCTGTCTATCTATCTATCTATCTATCTACAAATACAGCTATAAAAACAGGCTTTAAACTAAATTCAAATACTGAACAGCCACCAATGACCTCCCTTCTCCTCTGGTTAGACTTCAGCTGGAGCTGATATCAGTTCCAGGCTTTGCAAGAGACTATTTACCACATCAAAGTCTGAGATATTCCTTTATTCACACACCACACACACAACCTCACACATCAAAACATAGTGCAACCCTTCTAATTCTCCTCTTATTGCACCTAAAGGTCACACATTTCTCTCTTCTCTCTCTCTCTCTTCTTTTACGAGAAGCTTTTGGCAAACACAGGCTGGTGGAAAACCTCTTAGAGTGATTGTTTAAATTCTCCCAGAATCATGCATTGACTTGAATCCGGCATTTGGCCGTGTTTCTGCTCGAGCACTGCCCGTGCCATCTGCAATGAATCAGTCAAACTGCTGTAGTGCATTAGGCTGCATTTTCCATGGCAGCGTTTGCAGCCATATGCATCGGCACAGAGGTTTTTTATTTTTATTTTTTTCTAATGAATGAGGTCTGGATTCTGTCTTTTCCCATGACCCAGCTTGAATGTCATTAGTTAAAGGTTGTTCATTGGAGATGTATTATCTTCCTGTTAAGGAGTTTTAAACACTGCTGTTAGGATAAGAGGTAGCTAACTTGCTTTTGTGAACAGTTAGGCTGCAATACACACATACATAGTGAACACACAAAATAATATTCACATCGATAATCGTACTTTCCTGCAATGCGCTGCATGGCGTCAGCTTCAATAAGCTCCAGATGGAAGTTGGCCCTCCAGACAAGACCTTGGATGTGGTGAAGAAGCACACGTGTTCACACGCATAATCACAGATGAGAACGAGGTATAAAACAATAAAGCCAAAGACTTGAAATTAATTATTTAGAAATCTATAATCAATATGGCAGAAAAGGCAGTAAGAAAACTATGAGAGAAAAGGAGGAACATACTCTTCAGCTCAATCATTTCTAAAGTGATTCCTGCCACTATGTCAATATACAGGTCCAGTGTCCAAATATCATTAATCTAACTCAACAAATGAAGCAGAAGCAGCAAATGTGCTGGAAAACTTCATTAATTTTTTTTCCCTTCATCTTCCTCTTTTCCACTGGACAAGAACAGAAGAATAAAAAGGACATAAAATTGTGTTTGTCAAACAATCTCATGAGGTCTCTAAAGACATAAACCTCATAAGACCTAAAATGATTAGATACATACACCTCAGCCAACGTACAAAGAAAATTCTAGGCCTTCGTATAGACACAACACCCACTATGTAATTTTAAAGTGCAATTTATGACCAGTGTTGTGGGTTGTCTTGGAATTTTTAGAGTTTATGTGTTAAAATAAACACTGTCTTGGGTGGAACCATTTAGATAAAGATGACCAGGATGTATTTTGCAAAGCCAGTGCAGTATTTTATCAATAACAAACTACTACTAAATTAATATGTGTGGTCATGACGTCTACCTAGTGTTTGTGGTAAAACCTCTTCTGAATGCAGCCTGTGGGTTTGATAAACAGGCTGCACAGAGATGATATTTTAAGACATTTTACTTATGCTTTTGGCGTTTATTAGCCATGATATATAGTGGCTTGTGAAACGGAGTATTCAGATTAACGTTCTACATGTAAAATAGCAGATTAGATTTGATTATAGCAGATTAGATTAGATTATCTGAAGGCTGCACACATCAGTTCACACATGAATTATTTTGTGTATTTGTGTTTTACCTGTGAGCTGTGCTTGCCAGAATCTTTGCTGTCCAATTTCTGCAAAAACAATCAGGAGATCAGCCAACATCATGCTCATTCAACCAGGAGCTATGGAATTACCAGACTAAAGGCCCATCCGGAGTCTAACATGTACTACACACACACACACACACACACACACACACACACACACACACACACACACACACATTTACTTCGCTAACTACAACCCGAATTCTGGATATGTTGGGACGTTTTTTTAAATTTGAATAAAATGAAAACTAAAAGAATTTTAAATCACATAAGCCAATATTTTATTCACAATAGAACATAGATAACATAAATGTTTAAACTGAGAAATTTTACAATTTTATGCACAAAATGAGCTCATTTCAAATTTGATGCCTGCTACAGGTCTCAAAATAGTTGGGACGGGGGCATGTTTACCATGGTGTAACATCTCCTCTTCTTTTCAAAACAATTTGAAGACGTCTGGGCATCAAGGTTATGAGTTTCTGGAGTTTTAGTGTTGGAATTTGGTCCCATTCTTGCCTGAAATAAGTTTCCAGCTGCTGAAGAGTTCGTGGACGTATTTTTCGTTTAATGATGCGCCAAATGTTCTCTATAGGTGAAAGATCTGGAATGCAGGCAGGCCAATTCAGCACCCGTACTCTTCTACTACGAAGCCATGCTGTTGTAATAGCTGCAATATGTGGTTTTGCATTGTCCTGCTGAAATACACAAGGCTTTCCCTCAAATAGACGTCGTCTGGAGGGGAGCATATGTTGCTCTAAAACCTTTATATAACTTTCAGTATTCATAGTGCCTTCCAAAACATGCAAGCTGCCCATACTGTATGCACTTATGCACCCCCATACCATCAGAGATGCTGGCTTTTGAACTGAACACTGATAACACGCTGGAAGGTCTCCCTCCTCTTTAGCCCGGAGGACACGGCATCCTTGATTTCCAACAACAATGTCAAATTTGGACTCGTCTGATCATAGAACGCTTTTCCACTTTGAAACAGTCCATTTTAAGTGGGCCTTGGCCCACAGGACACAACCGCGCTTCTGGACCATGTTCACATATGGCTTCTTTTTTGCATGATAGAGCTTTAGTTGGCATCTGCAGATGGCAAGGCGGATTGTGTTTACCGACAGTGGTTTCTGGAAGTATTCCTGGGCCCATTTAGTAATGTCAATGACAGAATCATGCCGATGAGTGATGCACTGTCGTCTGAGGGCCCGAAGACCCTGGGCATCCAACAAAGGTCTTCGGCCTTGTCCCTTACGCACAGCGATTTCTACAGATTCTCTGAATCTTTTGATGATGTTATGCACTGTAGATGATGAGATTTGCAAGACATTTGCAATTTGACTTTGAAGGACGTTGTTTTTAGAGTATTCCACAATCTTTTTACGCATTCTTTCACAGCACATCTTTGCTTCTGAGAGACTCTGACTTTCTAAGACATCCCTTTTATAGCTAATCATGTTACAGACCTGATGTCAATTAACTTAATTAGTTGCTAGATGTTCTCCCAGCTGAATCTTTTCAAAATGTCTTGCTGTTTCAGTCCATTGTTGCCCCCATGCCAACTTTTTTGAGACCTGTAGCAGGCAACAAATTTGAAATGAACTCATTTAGTTGATAGAGTGTAAAATTTCTGCATTTAAACTTTTATGTTCTCTATGTTCTATTGTGAATAAAATATTGGCTCATGTGATTTGAAAGTCTTTTAGTTTTCATTTTATTCAAATTTAAAAAACGTCCCAACATTTCCAGAATTCGGGTTGTATATTGGAACGCTTCAATCAACATATTCTCAAAAATATGGAACAGTGAATCTGTTCTATATGTTTATCCCAGAATGTTGTGCATTCACTTGCTGATATTTTAAGCAAATACTGAGTGATAAAGTGGTAAGATTTGAATTTCTTAAAGGAAATTGCAAGGCAGCAAACATTAGCCTCAGTAGCATGTATACTAGGTTTCCAGGCGAGATTATGACATCATTACTTCATCAGTTTGAACGTCAAATACACAATCAGTGTCAAGTCACTGTGACATTTAAAACATTAATCTTAAAATTCTCATTGCTTACTCCATGGCTGTTGGCCCATCTGGGAACTTTAACAGCTGAACAGCTGGAGGGAGAGATGGGATACGACTGATGGCCAACAGATAAAGGGTCATATAAAGAGTCATGCTGTGACAGCAAACATGCGAAAATATCCACACAGGGAAGCCTACTTCTCTTAAGAATTATTCATTTATAATTTATTCAAAGGTATTTCAGCATTAAAAACACACACACACACAAAAAAATTGTTAAAATTGAAATACACAAGAAGTCTGAATATAAACCATATTAATGCATGTAATCCTGAAGACCTGGATTACTTTGGTGTAATTAATTTGGGCTGGAGCTAAACTCTGCAGGACAGTGGCCCTCCAGGAACAGTACTGGACACCCCTGGTCTAAGCAATGGTGAGGTGAGACCTCAAGTTGAGAATGTAGAGGTGATAAGCTCCAGCACCAAGGCCCAAGAAGGAAGTGGGGTCCATCTTAGGTCTCATGGGTTGGTATTATCATTTCATTCCCAACTTTGCAACCCTTGCAGTAACCCCTGACTAACTTGTTAAGTTATGACACTCAAACACTACACGATTTTTGTCAGATCACTGTTGCTTTCACACTACATGACTGTTTTGGGTATCGTGAGACTGCTGTGGTTTGTACAACAGATTGGCAAATGAGGGTCACACATTGCAAAATCTTTGACTAGGAAGAATCCCTGACAAATCACAAAACGCATGTGCGAGAAGTCACGAAAGATTACATGTGAGTGGAATTTGCACTTATCATGCTCTCTCATTGGCTGTAGGTTGTCGCCAATGTCATTTCCAGTCCAGCCACTGAGTCCCAAATATTTAGCCTGCTAAATATTTCTCAGGCATCTGCGCTCCTCTCAGATCACATCTTTGATAATTTACTATATGCGATCGTCACTCACATAAACCAGTGGTTCCCAGCCCTGGTCCTGGAGGCACCCCAGCACTGCACATTTTGCATATCTCTTTTCTCTGACACACCAATTTAAGGTCTTGGAGTCTATACTAATGAGCTAATGACCTGAATCAGGTGTGTTTGGTTAAGGAAACATGCAAAAGTTGCAGTGTTGGGGTGCCTTCAGGACCAGGGTTGGGAACCACTGACATAAACATGCACCGATTTGCCTCCGATTTCATGCTTTTGTCTGTAATCTCCAGATTCTTCTTTTTTATACCCAGCATCAGGGGCGTAGCGTCTGGGTATGCAGGTGCATATGGGCCCGGGCAGACTGGGGGCCTGCCGAGCCGAGGGGGAACTTCTAATTGAAACAAGGGAACGAATATAGAGCCCTGCACGGGCCCAGCCCTTGTCCGACAGCTTATTAGAATTCTCCGCCCGAGCCCGTGTATTTTCTCTCTCTCCCTCTCTCCCTTCCCCTTTACACAGCTGAAAAAAGACACATTAAAAAAAGTTCAGTTTTGGTTTTTAATTTAAGTGGTTATACAAATTTTTTGCATATGGGCCCGGGGCTGACTTGCTACTCCACTGCGCAGCATATGGCAACTAAGAACCTTGTTTCCCAACCACGTTCCTGGAGCAAACCCAACAGAGCACGTTTTGCATGTCTCCTTTGTCTGACACACCTATGTCAGGTCTTGGAGTTTATATTAATGAGCAGGCTTGGGAGGGTTACTTTAAAAATGTATTCCGTTACAGTTACAAATTACTTGATGAAAAAAAAAGTATTCAGTAACATAAACCAAGCACCACAATATGAAAGTAATGTAATCTGATTGCTTTTGGATTACTTCAAGGTCGCATATGTGAATATAGTCAAGTAAAAGCATTATAATCAAAAATACTTACATTTATTATGGATATGATGATGCACAATGTAAAATATTTAAAATATAAAAAAAAATAAATAAAAAAAATGCCACGTAGTTGTAACTATGCTGTAACTAAATGTTCTGCTCATGTAAAACCAAAACACAACAGAAATGTTGAAATACAGAAATACAAATAGTATCTGGAGGATGGAGGACGGAGAAGTGCCTGGACTTTAGCAGCGGTCCATGTATCTCTGTTTTCCATGTTAGGAGTTAGAAATCCGCATGCAATACAACTTGAGGATGAGCAAAGCATGGATGGGACCTGTAGCAAGCTAGCAACAACATCTGGGCCATACTTGCAGCTCAACTGTCAGCCCCTGAAGACCTGGTGGGATTCTGTAAAAGTAATAAAGCATGTTATATTTTGTTACATCAGACATAAATGAAGGTAAGGTTTTACCTGTCTATGAAACAGAGTTACATCAGATAAGAGAAATCCAAGCAGTTTGAGTTGATTTCAGAAACCCTGCTGCCTACTGTAGTTTTCCAGATGCGTTGGCTACCTACTTCCGAGAACATTGTAAGTACAGCGGTGCAAAATGTGCTTGTCAAGTAGCCTATAAGAACAACACATAATTTATCTTAAACATAACTTTATACAAATAGAAAAGATCTCTAACTTTGTGCACCATTGTTTTGGCAAAGCATCAATCAAAATAAAATCGAATTCGCGATTTTGTGCGCTTATCAAATCGTACGAGGTTGCGATTCAGTTAAATAAGTTGCGCTGTGTATTAATTCATTCATATTTATTTTATTTTATTTTATAATTTTAATTCTGTGTTTTTGGAGTCTCAGGCGGTTTGTTTCACAGTGAAGTGAACGCAGGGAACTCAATCTCTGCATGTGCTGCGATCACGAGCTCCTCCTCGCCCTGCCTAACAGCGCCCCTTAGCTGCTCATAATTCACTGTAAAACACGCGTTCATGGGGCTCCATGCAGTTGTCCACCAATAAAAGCTCGAGGGTTTTGGAAGTGAAGAAATTAGGACAGTATTGTAATTTTACTATTGTAAAGTAAAGTAATTGTGAATATGCTTATTGTGACACACACACACACATACATACATACACCCCCCCCCCCCGTATTACAATAGTGATGTGTTACGGTCTTATAACAACTAAGTGTTTATTATTATTATTAATTAATATTATTTTTATTATATTTAAATTATTTGGCTCCATAAAAACACAAGTGTAAATGTGATGTGAAATGATACAATATCAAAACTAAAAAGGTTTGAGATTACTTTAAAGTCTAGGTAGGCTACAACGCAAAGACCTTTTACTCTGTTTGTTCATTTTGTTCACTGAAATTAATTGGAGCTCTAAATTTTGCCTCCAAAGTGCTCAAATTGATGCTTTTAGCAGTAAAACATAGCCAATTTTCTGCAGGGAGCAAATCCCCAGACCAAGTCGAGGTTGGCTGTTTATATAGGCCTAGTTATTTTACTGCGTCGGAGGCATCAGTAACAGGACTCTGTCACCCTCTGATGGAGAAAACAAAGCAGATGTAAGATCAGGTCATTGTGGCCTCAGTAACTCCCAAAACCAATTCTCCAGACAGATAACAAAAATAAAAATAAAAAAGGATTCTTTTATCCTATGTAAACCCAGATGAGTAAACTCGCACCTTCATGCCGTCCCAGATGTATATGACTTTCTTTCTCCTGTGGAACACAAACTGAGAAAAATAATCCATCTATACGTCCATATACTGTCAGTGTATGGGTTCCTCAAATTTGACACTTCAAAACCACTCAAAATGAACACAATGTTAATACAACCCTGTTGAAAAAGCATGGATGCTGGTTTGAGCTGGTCATGTGCTGGTCCTGAGCAGGAGGGACCGGCTTAGGACCAGCACATGACCAGCTTAAACCAGCATCCATGCTTCACACGTTTTGCAGAATATATTAAAAAAAAAAAAAAAAAAAAAAAAAAAATCTGGATTTCAAAATATGTCAGTTCATACATAACGTATGTCAATCATTCTCAAAAGCACTTTCAATACACTCTTTCATAGCAAACATTCAGTTCTAGTCAGCCATAGCTTTTATAAAATTCCTTAAACACAACAGCTTGTGCCTTCCATAAAAAATTTTTTTTTTTTTTTTTTTTTTATAAAAGCCACCACAGTCATGTGACCAAATTCAACTCACAGTGGGAAATGCCGCTGTTAGACTGGAAGCATAAACCAAACAAAAATAGTACCATGAGAAGCAAAGATACCTTCATAGACAGTCAACCATGCAGACTGATGAGCGTGGCCGATAAAGGTCCCAGCCAAGCAGGTGTACTGTCCAGCGTCCTCTAAAGACACTTATTCTGCAGTACCTCCATCTCCTTATGTGTGGTGCTGACACCTGCCGTCTATAGAGAAAATTACCACAGAATAAAGCCAGACAGCTCTGGGAAAACCCACCAGAAGAAAAAGTGTTTTTGGATATGAAATTGCTCATATTTACATATTGGAGTAAAGGTTGATACTTATGGAGCTCAGAAAACATGAAAATGCATAAGTAAAGTGCAGAGTAAATATGTTATGCTTGTGTTTGTATTTGTATTTATGTTAGTCATTTTACACATTTGTAGCTACTATTAATAACTACTAAAGATTATTCCACCAGCAAGGAACAGTGAATGAGTGTCAGCATACGAACCAGAGAGACAAAAGGTAAGTGATCAAACAACAGGTTTATTAACAGGTTGGGGCAGATGGGAAAGAGGCAACAGTCCAGAGGCGAGTTATTTGTCCATGGAAGGGTTTCAAGTCTCTTAGCTGTAATGTAACGGGTGATTGTCTCTTGCAGGTGATCCGGAGGAGCGAAGGAGAGGTGGAGAACGGGAACGGTGGAGCGATGCAGCATCTAAGGGAAAAGTAAGCACAGGTAAGTAAACAGGAGAAGACAGGTAACGCTAACTGTAGACCAGACGATTAGGCTGTGGGGAGAGTGCAGTGATATAGGGAGTCTAATGAGCTGAGACAGGTGCGGGCAATCAGAATTAGAGTGATTGGGATCTGGTGTGCACTGGGGCTGAAGACTGAGGTGACGGTGGAGGCTTTGACTGCGATGACTGAGACTCTCTGATATTACCTCTCCCTCCCGGAAGGCGCGTCCCGCACTGCAGCATATCCACTGGGGAGGAAGGGGTGGGCGCCCTGGAAGCTGGTCCAAGATGGAGACACGGGAGGCCTCCAGGGCGGATCAGGGAGCTCGGGAGGCCAGCTGGGGCTGGGGGCGCCATGGTGGAACGGCCTCCGTGGCCTTGGCCTCGACCCTCAGCCCGGTCACCAGAGCCCCCCCCCCAAAAAAATACTTAGGGGAAATACTGGACTCCGAGGCCCTCCGTGGGCCAACTGTGGGAACTGGAGCCCTCCGTGGACTAACCAGGAGATCAGGAGCCCTCCCTGGGCTTGACTGGGGATCAGGAGCCCTCCCTGGGCTTGACTGGGGATCAGGAGCCCTCCCTGGGCCTGACTAGGGATCAGGAGCCCTCACTGGGCTTGATGGGGGAATCAGGAGCCCTCCGTGGGCTAAACAGGTGATCAGGAGCCCTCCCTGGGCTTGACGGGGGATCAGGAGCCCTCCCTGGGCTGAACTGGGGATCAGGAGCCCTCCCTGGGCTGAACTGGGGATCAGGAGCCCTCCCTGGGCTGAACTGGGGATCAGGAGCCCTCCCTGGGCTGAACTGGGGATCAGGAGCCCTCCCTGGGCTGAACTGGGGATCAGGAGCCCTCCCTGGGCTGAACTGGGGATCAGGAGCCCTCCCTGGGCTGAACTGGGGATCAGGAGCCCTCCCTGGGCTGAACTGGGGATCAGGAGCCCTCCCTGGGCTGAACTGGGGATCAGGAGCCCTCCCTGGGCTGAACTGGGGATCAGGAGCCCTCCCTGGGCTGAACTGGGGAACTGGGTTGCGCTTACGTGAAGCAGGCACTAGAAGGCGCTTTCGAGGAGCTGGCACTGGAGCGTACTCAAGGGCTGGAGCCGACACTGGAGCCAGCTCTGGGGCTGGAGCCGACACTCGAGTCTGGTCAGGGCCCGAAGCCTGCACTGGACTCTGGTTCAAAGTGAAGGAGGCAGCTGCTGTCAACTGCGGGCTTGAGTGAGCCGCGGACGGCGATTCGGGGCTTATGGTTTCATCCACATCTCCAACAGTGAGGGAGGAACCACTCTGCAGCATAACAGTCACTGCAGCATTTCCACATTTGTAACTACTGTAATGCAACTTTGAATTCAAAACAAGTTTGATTATCTATGATTGTAAATCAAAACATTCAGCTTTTGACATCAGAGCTGTAACAGCAACAGAAAAGGTAAAGATCTATGGACGAGATCTATTGTCCAGAATAGTAGGGATTTAGCTGTTCAGGGATAAGGAAGATTATTATCTATGGTTTCATCCACATCTCCAACAGTGAGGGAGGAACCACTCTGCAGCATAACACAGTCAATATACTGAGCGAGGGAATAAGAGTTAGCTGCAGTGGGTACCTGACCAACAAGATTGTCGTTGATCCCCAGCCAGAAAAGAGTCTTCAATACCGAATCACTCCAGGGCATGAGATGAGAGAGCCTGATAAACTCCTTCACATATTCCTCGATGGGGCGGTCATCCTGCAGTGTTGTATGTAGTAGGTCTGGTCTTCTGTCAGACAAAGGTAAGCGATCAAACAACAGGTTTATTAACAGGTTGGGGCAGATGGGAAAGAGGCAACAGTCCAGAGGTGAGTAATTCGTGCATAGAAGGTTTTCAAGTCTCTTAGCTTTAATGTAACAGGTGATTGTCTCTTGCAGGTGATACGGAGGAGCGAAGGAGAGGTGGAGAATGGAAACGATGGAGCATCTAAGGGGTAAGTAAGCACAGGTAAGTAAACAGGAGAAGACAGGTAACGCTAACTTGTAGACCAGACGATTAGGCTGTGGGGAGAGTGCAGTGATATAGGCAGTCTAATGAGCTGAGACAGGTGCGGGCAATCATAATTAGGGTGATTGAGACTGAGCTAACGGTGGTGGCTGAGACTCCCTGACATTGATTACGTTTACATGGACATCAATACTCCGATTTTAATACGATTAAGACAATACTCTGATTAAGAGTCTACCATATACTAACATAAATATTAGTATATTCCACAGGTGTTCAATAAGCACTAATGTCGTACAGCCTGCAGGAAGCAGCCTCTTTAACATGCAGACTAACTCATTATAATAAGCAGATTTAAGAGAAGAACAGAAGAACAGACAGACCAACTACGTCAAGCTGGTAGGTGTGACTGATGCTGCCATATTTGTTTTCCACCAGACAGGTGTAGTTGCCTTTGTCTGACGGTACCACCAACTCCATTATGATGGTCCACGTGTGCTTTCTAACCTATAGAGATATACACATATCTAATAAGAATTATGACAGTATTACTTAATAAATTACTTAATGTGTATAAAAGGACATCCAATCAGTGCAGATTCCTTGTGGGCATGAAATATATATATGTCTATCTATCTGTCTATCTATCTATCTATCTATCTATTTATCTGTCTATCTGTCTGTCTATATGCATATATATATATATATATATAAAACATTACACCATTATGTACAAAATTACAAAGAAGAAGTGAATCTGAGTCAGTATTCTTCAGATTTTAAGACAAAATCTTCTTGCAGTTCAACATGTAAAAGCAGAAAGCTGCTAAATGCATTAAAAGGCAAAACTAAAATATATGGAAATATACTGGAAAATATAATGCAATGTATTAATTAATACATTCCATACCCTTAAACAAAGAATATATATTTTTATTAACAATCAGTATATTAAATTATTTATTGTATATTGAAACTATACTGAATAATATTGTGTTAAGATAGTCCAGTACATAAAGAATTGCCATTTTTAATATATTGAAAAATAATGGACAATATATTTACTTATTTATTGTAATATATGTAATTCATAATATAAAGATGTACATGTAATAAAATATACTGTATGTGTGTAAATATATTTGGATATATATGTATCATATATATTCACATTTATATAGGAACATGTATGTATAATATATGAATTCAATTTTGAAGAAAATATATTGTGATAAATGTTAATGTATTTGTATTTTTATTTAGTAAATTAAGCACTAAATTAAGTTATAAATGTCTTCTCATTTTTTCACCCACCATGTTTCCATGAATTTAACAATAATGCCAATTGTCCAAAACTCCAAAACTTTTCTATATTTGTTTTCAGTAAAATTTTCAGGTATTTTTCTTATACCGTAGCATCACACATATTTTCATGTATCAAATGTGTATCTATGCAAACTATAAAGTGAGATAATGTGTTCAGCTTTATGCAAACCCGAGCATTAACCCAAACAAAACTAATTCTTGAGAAACTGAGTGTTTCAAAACTATTACGTGTACAAGTTTTTGTGTTCGTTTATTGCTATATAAAATTGTTTTCCATGTACCAATATATAGTCATACATGGTCCATGAATATATTGCAGTATACTGAAAAAATTAAGCACTAGTTCTCTTTATAACTGCTAAAGCCACTATAACCTATAATCTGATATAACCACTAATACAGGCCTCTTCTCAAGCCAAAAGCACTATGAACTTCAAAAGTTGAGTACTTCAGAAAATCATTAAAAAAAAAAAAAAAAATCTAATGTGCAGCTCAGTTATGATGCAGGTGACTCGTGCAAATAAAGGAGTGTGTTCATGATTCTTTTTCCCTAAGAACAAAAGCATAACAACCGCAGACTATCAATATACAGAGGAACAAAAGTAAAACAGAAGTGGTCCATACAATTTATGCACTATATTCCAGGTCACAGCATTTCAATGCTGTCTGCAGTCACATCCAGGTGCCCTCACCTTGTAGCCTCCTATTCGCTGGTCTTTTTTAAATTCTTTGTCGTTTTTGAGCCACTTGAGTGTTGGTGTAGGGTTACCATTGGCCTGGCAACGAAACTTGGACCACATGGAACTTCTTCTCCATCTTATCAGGTTGAGCCCAGACAGGCGCCATTGCCAAGGAGCAGATAGAATCTTAGAAAAGTAATCCAAAGCAACAATAAGAGTACGTTCCTGGATAGTGATTGTACTGAAAGGTGACTGCAGATAAGAAGTGTGTGAGACTTGGGTGCTGGTTGCTGTTTTGCTCCATCTGACTGTTATGATAACGCCCTTTGGGCTCCAAGACCAATAAAGAAATTAAGAATTTCAGTGTAATGAACAAAAGCTTAGCATATTCCACAAGAGAGCTGTGGTTAATAAGACAAAATGTGCACAATTTCCAGTAATAATTCCTGCTTTAAAGTAAAATCCTAACAATTTCTTGAGGAACAGATACTTTTATTGACATTTGCAGATATTTGAGTCAGAGTTTTGAGCACAGAGAGTTTGACTAAGAGAGGAGGGTGACTCACGAAGCAGTTTCTGGTCACTCGATAGCTTGGTCTCCTCTGATGAAGACTCATCTTCTTCATCATCTTCTGAGGAAGCCAGTCCATCTGATTGAGAGCAAAAATTAAGGTTAAATTTTTGTTGTTGTGAAGAATATGAAAATCAACCCAAATCATCATTTCTCACCTGTAACGTTGACACTGAAGTAATCTGTATGGTTGCTATTGGGTCCCTGAGCAAAGCAAGCATACAGACCAGAGTCGGCTGGCCTACTGCTTCAATCTCCATCTGATGGTTGCGCAGACAAGTGTGCTCTCCATCAACCAGGGGAACGTGGTCCTTAGTCCCGGTCACTTCCTGTGTCTCCTCTATACTTTTACAGCTCAGCTCCAGTTTGTCCCCCGGATACAAAGTGTATGGCATCGGCTTGACCAGGGCTAACACTAAGAACAGGATGTAAGAAATGTAGTTATTATTAAGGTTGTTAAGACTCAACTTAAATTGCTTTAATTCAAATTTTCCTTCCTACAGAATTTGCATATTAATCATGGGCGTAATTACCAAATTAAAATTGTTTAAATAATTAATTGCAATAAATTTATTGTCCTAGATAAGCAAACAAATTCAAATTATTTCCATAAATTCTATGATAAAGTGTTTCTAATCTCGTTTGCACACTTGCTCTACAGTCGACATTTTATTTTAACCATTACTGAATCCAGGATGTTGTCTTTAAGCACTCCTTCAAGGAAAGACATGGTTTATTATTAACAAATCTTCAACTGAGACATGATATAACAAAAGTACTATGAAAAAAAGACTTACTCTCATCTTGGGTGGCCGGTCTGCCCTGGGACTGAAGAGCCTGAGTTAGAAGTACTGAGATCAGCAGCAACATGGTCTTCATCATCATCATCATCATCATCATCGTCATTAAAAATTCTTTCTGCTCAGCTCTTCATAAAACAGCCAAAACATCAGCACTGTGTGTGAGACTGAGAGAAAAAAAGAGAGCAAGACAGTAAAGAAAATTAATAAAAACTAGTGATTAAAAACAACATGAAGAATCTTGTGTAATAATAACACTCAGCGGGACTTGAATGTAACCATCTGGATTTGACTAGATTGTGAAACAAGGGCTATGATACTACTTCCTTAGTGATATATATATATATATATATATATATATATATATATATATATATATATATATATATATATATATATATTGTGCTAAGTATACAACAAATACATTTACATATTAATTTGCTTAATAAAAATACCCTGTAATTGTACTTTTTGTATACTAAACTAGCATACTTAAAGTCTGCTAAATTAGAACAATTAATTTTGTGCTTAATGCACTTTAAGTGTGCATAAATAGTGCTAAGGTCCAATTAAAGACATACTAATGTATATTTGTGTAAGGTTCCACCCGCCAGCCCAAAAAGTGGAATCCAGCGGCCTGGTCGAAGGTTTAATGCGTGTTTGGTCTTTTACTTGCGCCTCTGAATTTATCAGGATTTGGTTTAAATTTTAGTCTAGCTCCGTGTTCAATCTGACTCCAATTTCACGTGATCATTAAATTTAGACAGTGTTTCTAATTAAAAACTGATCACAAATATTGATTATTAATTTAGATATTTGATTATTCCAGAAATCCCATACTTTCAATTATCCGTTCATTAGCGACCTAGTGTCACTTAGCAATTCACTCGGCCAACTGTGAACGCACAGCACAAACTCGCCAGTTGATCTTACTACAGGGTACAGGGTAATTATAATAGCTTTAAATAGGCTGCACCCTGCTAGCACATCATAAAAAGTGTATTTTTTTCTATAATCATGAAAACTGTAACTTGTTAAGTCAGTGACAGACAGAAATCAGAAGATCCCTAATGACGAGCCCTCGCTTCATTCATTGGTACTTAAGTATGATCTGTCCTGGACGCAGATTTGTGGAAACACTAGACTACAACTCTAATCTACTAGAAAATAATGATTTCAGAAGAGATCAGAATAAATCAAATATAACAATTTATTATTAGTCAGGTAAAATTATATCATGCCAATTACATAATGAAAATAATTAGAAGCCAATTTAGAAAGGATAATGCAATTGTGAATCACATTGTAACCGCGTGGCGACCCCGCTCCTGTACATAGATACTGTAGCTATATGGGAAATAGCCAAGTGATCTACCCAGGAGACAAACAAATTTAACATAGTCAAACATGTCACAGTTATCCTAATTTAACACAAGACACATGGTCTAAAATGTATAGCATCAACAACCTTTTACCGAAATATTTCAAAGAACACTTCCAGCAAAGTAATCATGTGTTTTAAACAATAAACTCAACTAGTCTATGTGTACATATAGTTACACAAACAACTATACTGTGCTCTATGGGCACACTGTGTTTAACACAATTACATTTTTGAATAAAAATGAAATGCATACCTGACTTTTAAAAATACATAGTACGGAGTGTAAGAGCACACACCACACTACGGGCTTATTCTGGCTACAGAAACGCAATGACTGATTTGCAACTTTCCCTTAAATACTACCAGAACAAAAGCAAAGAAATCTTTAAATCAGTTGTAAAAACATAAAAGACCTTCTGGTGTTTTTGGTTCTAGTGCTCCAGAGTTGCACCTGGATGAAGATGGATAAACATTCCCGCAGACCCCTAAAGGGGGACACACCCCTCAGCAGCAGAACACAATTCTACAAAAGTTTGCAATCTTTCTCATAATATAAATGACTACTGTGAAATTGAGACCAGTTTACCAATCGCACCGAGACCTTTAAAGTGATACCAAACATGAAAGGGAAAAAACAACCTTCAGTAGATATAACACATGTGGCATATGGATATTCTTCCATAAGAAGAGTGAGAGGCAGAGGGGGGGGGGGGGGGGGGGGGGGGGTTTGCTTTCTTTGGAGATCGCTTCTCCAGATCAGTTTTTATTGCATGGCATCTGTTTTGTGAGAGTTCCTGAGTTTTGGCCTCATGAGGAATTATTTCATAAGAAAATAATTTCACTCCTTTCATTTGCTTGAGCTAAAGTGTAACAATTGCAAGTATATTACAGACGCACTTTAAATATATTGCATTTAAAGTCCGATATTATACAGAGATCATACAATCCTTATTAATAGTGATATTAAAACACATTTTAGGCTTAATATTAAGAAATGTGAATTGTGCAATGAAATACTACAAATAAAGTTTAATTATAATTTTATATCAGTAAGCGATATGTCAATAAATATATTAATGGATTTGAAGTATACTTAGTTTGAAATAAATGTATTTTAAATAAATTATGGCAAAGTTTAGTTTTTTTTTTTTTGTTTGTTTGTTTTTTGTTTTTACTCAGGTGGTTTTGATATTATTTTATATTATTATTTTTCTACATCTGCACAACCATTACTATGCCAGCATTTGTTTTGTTAAAGAAATGTATTGATAAAAATATGATTGCCTTCTCTTTAGAGAAGCATTCCCAATATCCTTTTTGGAAAAGACAACTGTATGGTTCCTGGAAGGAAATAAAATCACAAGATAGAAGGCTTAGTTTAGGACCAAACTACTTGGCTGATGTAAATATTTAAACTTTTAAAGTTTTTAAACTCTCTTTCTCACTCCTTCAGCTGCTTCCATTAGGGGTCGCCACAGCAGAAGTATCTGGTTTTATGCTGGATCTTCATGCAGCCCAGCCATCACTGAAAGTGGACTAACTCATGAAAACCACAGTGCTGGGACACACTCACACAGACACACTTTTTTGTTTATCTAAACTATTTCTAAGTAAATCCGGCCAACCAAGAGTCGCCAGACACCCCTTCCACAGGAAGGCTATTATGGCCAGGCTGATGAACTCTTTCCTGTTCCTTCTCATTCTTGATTTTCTTCCTTTATCTCTTTTCTTCCAAATTTCTAATTCTCCTCTAAACCCACTTGCTTCTCTTGTCCAGGCTTTTTTTTTTTTTTTTTTTTTAAACTGATGTCAACAAAATTTTCATGCTAAAAAACAATTGTGTAGTGGCTTTCCTTTAAAAACAAAACAAAAAAACAACAAAAAACAAACAAACAAAAAGAACATAGTAATATATATATATATATATATATATACCATATATATATATATATATATATATATATATATATATATATATATATATATATATATATATATATATATATATATATATATTTTTTTTTTTTTAATTCCATTTATACTTTACAAAATATGCTATCTAACTTTATTACAAAACAGTTATAGTTAGTTCTTCGTTTGTGAAGTTATTTTCTGCACACTTTCTGGCACAAACTGTCCAAAATGTTCAATCGACTATTTCTGCACCATCTTGCAACAAGTCTGCACATGCAGTTGCCAGCTAGCATGCCACAATTAATAAACTGTTCTGCTCCTCCTTCCAGGTCCTTTGTCAAGAATTTTTATGGCTAAACTTTAGGAATGAGTTAACTCATCCAGGAAGTTAAAAACACTCAAGAACAACACCGAAAGAACTGCAGGCATCTCATGCATCAGTAAAGGTTCATATATTATGAACCTTGGAGATGATTATCCAAAAGTCACTGGACTAAATGGCATGACCATGGAAGAGTGATGAGGGGAAAACAACTGCTTACCCAGATTAACATTAAGGCTTGTCTGATTTTTTTTTTTTCAAAAACACACCTCAATGTTTTGTGGACTGATTAGACTAAAGTGGAACTGTTTGGGAGACAGGGGTCCCATTACATCAGTAACTAATAACTAACAATTTAAGCCTTATGAATAGCATTCAGTTTTATAACTTGGGAGCCCAATGACCTCTGAGTAATATGAAAAACAGCCAATGAATATTGGCAACTTAGTGCTGTTGAGCTCCTGGATGCCGGTCCATATTGCGGTGGGCCCAGTCTCTCATTCAGAGCCCCTGAGGAGGACAGATGTCTATTGCAGCATCAGAGGAGGGGCTATTGTCATCTGATGCTGAGGATTCTGCTGATCCATACCCCTTGGCAGCGACTGCAGTCGAAATCTGAGGCCCTGTTTACACTAGTGCGTTTTCATTTTAAAACAAAAACAATCCTCGTCTACACTGTCGTTTTCACTGAGTTTCAGAAACGATCTCCGTCCACGTCACATGACCATTAATGCACATACAACCATAGATATGTATAGGTAGATTCACTATTATTTAGATGGCAGGCACATCTATGTGCTTGGAGCGGTCTAATGGGGAATCTACCTATACATATCTATGGGTACAACAATGAGCATGATGTTATTGTTTACACAGTCGTCAAGGATACACACAGAGAATGTGGGCAGCCACACCATCGTTTTCAAAATTCTCCGTTTTGGTCCATTTACACTGAAACGCAACCCCGGAGTTTTCAAATTAAAACGGGGTCTGCAGCATTTTCAAAAGGTAACTGCTCCACCTTCTTGCTCAAGGCTAGACGATTGGTACCTGGGATCCAGACGTGACTTTCAGTCACGTTTCATCTCAGATGAGCTCACCACAGCATGGAAGGCATCGTATACCACCCTGTCACGTTTGAGCTCCTCACTACCCTTGATGGCATGGCGTGAGGTTGCGGTGCATCTTTGCCCACAAAACGCTGCCATCATCCGCATCTCCCATCCAAAGTGCTGTGGGCCAGGCTGCCCCTGCCTTGCACACCATGGTCATCCTGCAGGTACATCAGGCCAAGGCAGTGAAAAACTGCACAAGGGAAGTTCTGACTCTGGGTTGATGCAGGAACTGCACACGGCAACTGACTTTGCTCTCTGAAAAGAAGGTCACAGGGATGACTTTAGGGATGTCCTTGGTAGTCCAAGAACGCCATTTTTCTGGCTGAACCTGGCTGAGATGCTGGATGCCAACAAAGTTCACTTTCTCAACACTCTCATCTCACAGTCTGGCCTCTTTGGCAACACTGTCAAGGATTTCGCCGAGCAGTTCTTGGCAGTCCAGAAGCAGATGGAAGCCATCAAGCTGGGCATCCAGATCCTCAACTGTCTCGATGGCTGGCTGATATTAGCTCACTCGTGAGATATGTTGTGCAAACACAGGGATTTAGTGCTCTGGCACCTCAGACAGTTGGAGCTTTGGGTCAACTGGGAGAAGAGCAACCCCGTACAGAGCATCCCTTTTCTTGGGATGGAGTTGGACTTGTTCAATATGACAGCACTACTCATGAATGATCGTGCCCAGTCGGTGCTGGCCTGCCTGAATTTGTTCAGGGGGAAGACAGAGGTCCTACTGAAACAATTTCGGAGGCTCCTGGGGCATATGGCATCAGCAGATGCAGTAATGGTGCTCAGATTGATGTCTGGACCAGGATGTATGACCAGCGCTCTCTTCTACCTTCAATACCATGACTGCCACACATCCTTTCCTTTCCTTTCCTTTCCCAGAATGATTTCCCTTTCTGGCAACCCATGTTTTTCCCTGGACAGTGTCCGTTGTTCCGTCCCTCAAGTAGACACTACTGCGGATGACCTTCCATATGTTATACTGTCCCTTGGTCAGTCTATACATGTTTCCACATCACCTCCCCTTGGGAAGGATGTTGTTGAATAGATTTAAAGGAGTATCACGGTCAGCTCGTTCCCGACCTTCACATAAAACGGTTTAGACATACAAATGAATATTTTGAATTGCGAGATTATTTATTTAGGAAATAAATTACATATTACAAAAATTATAACACCCTGTCTAGGGATCTAAGTAACCAAGAGAAAATAATAATCCAATTGAGTAAAGAATGCTGTTAAATAATAAACAACAGAAAGAAAACAAGTTGGAGCAAAGACTTCTCTGGAGAACTACTTTCCACCAGACGAAGTACTGTTGAGCAGATCAGTCTAAACATTTATACTCTCCACCTATAAATTATCTAATTAACAGTTACATCACATTCGGATATTATAAAATGCTTCAATTGTCCTCATTTGTAAGTTGCTTTCGATAAAAGTGTCTGCTAAATGACTAAATATAAATATTACACTGCCTCCAACAGGTAGAGTAGAAAAGATCTGGTCGTAACAGGAGACAAGAAGGAACAGCCTATAGCTTTTTTCTTTAGTAAGTGTTCTTCTTTCGATTTTCCATACTAAGGTCCAGAGATGTTGACAAGTCTTTAACTTGGAGTCCAAGTCAAGTCTGAAGTCTTTATCGCTGGAGTCTGAGTCAAGTCTCCAGTCTTTGGTCACGAGTTCGAGTCGAGTCTCAAGTCATTTAATGGCTCGCTAAAAAAATCCCATTCAGAATCCTCATGTACTGAAATCTTCCTATTTACGAAGCTGTTTTATAGGCTATAGACAAAATATATGATCTATGATCTGCTTTGAAAAAAAAAAAAAAAAAAAAAGAGGTGTTAAGATGTAAGGTTAATGTACATCCAGCCTGTTATGTTTTAATCCATTACCATGTTCAAAACTGTTTTTCTGTAATCAAATTCTATAATAAGAGTCCAATCTAACATGACACATAAGGAAATATGTGACAGATATTACAAAACCATACAAATAAAGTATTTCTTTATGATATAAGTCAAGGGTATTCAATTAATGTTCCAAGAGGTACGGCCTCTATATTTTCCAAGCAGAGGTCTGGACAAAAAAAATATATATATAAAAAAATCAAAAATAAATAAATTTTTACATGTATTGTATTTTTACATTTAGATACATGTATGGCCATGTGACATTGTTATGAGCGCTTGTTATGTGATCCGCTCAGCTGTTTTGACGCGCTGCTCACTTGGTGCTGCAGTTACAGCTCACGGTCTGGATGGATGCCGGGGTGCGGATGCGGTCCGCCTTTTGAATATCAGTTATGTAAGTATTTAAGGATAAAAGACTCGAGTTGCTTTTAAATTTTTCAGGAGTCCTTTTCCTCGAGTCGAGTCAAGTCTGGAGTCATTTCAGGTCTGAAGTCAAGTCTGAAGTCTATAAAAATGCGACTCGAGTGCGACGTCCGAGTCACTAACTCGAGTGCCCATCTCTACTAAGGTCATCTGGTTTACTTGAGGCATTGGGAAGGTGACCGCATATGTTTTGGCACATTTATTTGCCAGCACCTGCATCGAGCTAATTCCTGTAACAAGTGATGTCAGTGTCAGTGTCAATGTAATGTCGAACATGACTGACTGAAAGGGAACATCTTGGTTACATATGTAAGCCTCGTTCCCTGAAGGAGGGAATGGAGGCCCCTCTTGCCACAACCTTAAACTACGGCTGAATGAGCGGGATGCTTTCTCAGCTCCTCAGCACAAATCTGGACACAAACACTGGACACAAACACAGCACAAACACTCATCATGCATCCATCTTATATTCCCTGTATGTACAGGGAGTGGCTTGGTATTCAAATTCCACACGCCAATATTCACTGGCTGTTTTTCATACTACTCAGTGGTGATTGGCTCCTATATGAGACCCCATAACATCTGTGTCAACATCTCTGTTCTATCCTTCAGGGAACAAGGGTTACATAAGTAAACAAAACATTCCTTTTTGATCCTACATTTATTTGATTTGTTAAAGCTGATTTAGATTTCAATCTTAGATTTTTTCCCCGCCCGACCAACCCCATTGAACGTGATTTTGGGGGCCTCATATCAAAATCAGTGCAATGTGACACCACTGGCCACCATTCTGGTAGCAACAGTCAAGTCAGCCCAAAAAAAATCCTTTTAATTTTCTTCATATTACATATGGAACACTTTCGAAAACTTTTACTATATTTTAACTATTACAGCTGCCAAGACTGATTGTGAAAAATGTTGATTACAGCATTTACTGTATCGATCCTCCTGCATAAAAGGTTGCAGTGCTGAGCATTGTAGTCTTTGAAGCCTGACATGTCTTGCCAGTTCAGTAGAAAAAAAAAAGAAGCTATTTCAGTGTAGCTAGCTAGAACACTTCACAGCAAACACAAAACTTTTCAAAACATTGTATTGCAGTTGCAATTGGGTAATGTTCTAGTACAACATTTTAGAAATGCAAATATCACATTTGTTTAATACAAAAACAAAACCAGAACTGCAACCATTGTGCCAACGAAACATCTAATTGTTTATTTTTCAGTTTTATTCAGGGCAGTTCATCAAGACAAAGAAATGTAAGAGGCGCTGTGACAACCTGAACATAAGTCATTTCCAGTTTCACCAACCAGAGACTTCTCCCTGCCTGTATGGATGGCTAATGTCTACAAGCAATTGATGTGTTGTCTTCAGAATTAGGTCTATGCAGATATTACTCAGGGACAAGAACACTTGAATATTGCAAGAATAGATTATGAATGTTAATTGCACTTAAATTAAAAATAAAAATGAATTCAGTGTTTTTCAGTGTGTCTAAATCCAATTCAGTCTGCCACAACAAACTCCAACAGGGTGAAAACAATGGCCTAAACCAAACAACTGTTTTTGGAGCATGTTTATGGCAGTGTGAACTGCAGTAATACTCTATGTTAAGTGTACATTTGAGTTTCATTATACTTGTGTTTGTTTGCTATTACACATCTCTTTAAGACCTGCAGTGCATAATTGTTTTGTATATTTTTTGCATCTTTGAAGGGATAGCATCCCAAAATAAAAAATAAAAAAGTCATCATTACTTAAAAATGTATGTGTGCTTTTATTGAATCAATGAAAATGAACGGAGACAAAGATTAACATCTACCTTTTGTGTTAAATTAAAGAAAGGCACATAGGTTTGGAACATTATGATTATGAATAAATCATTTTTTCCTATGTAAATACAAGTTACAACATAGATGTGTAGTATAATTTATTCCAACTAGAAATAATTTAAATAATTAGGTGTGCGCTGTGAACAAACATAATACCTAAAAATAGCCTAAATAAAGTTCTGCAGCTTTAAATTTCTCAATCAAAATGATTTTCCATGAAAACACTCTAAATTAATTTCAACTAGGCCATCTTTTGGTTCTCACATTCAGACAAATAAATAAATGAAAATATTAGGAATTATTTTAGTAGGGAATAAAAATAATCCAAAGCACAATGTAAGGCACTGAGTGGACCAGAAATGAAAACATAAATAGAAATAGGCTACCAAATATCAAATTGCGGATTACTGCTATCTTCCCAAAATGTGATGTTTATAAAAACGTTAGGGTAGACTACTACAAAAGCACTACTAGGCCTTATATTAAATTCAATAAAACAGCAAAGCATGTACATGTAATGTTATTACAGACACACATGTTCCTTTTACAGTCGTTACTCACCTTTTCCTTTTCCTTTGAACAGATAGTCACTGGACAAAACTCCACATTTTTCTTATGTCATAGGATAAAACTTTTTGGTTTTCATGAAACCACTTGGATTCCGTTCTTCTTTCGACTCGAAGATCAGTGAATGATGAGCGAAGGTACGTGTTATTACTCCTGAAGCTCGCGAGAAGATTATGAGTCACTCCGCACTAACCAAATTCCTACCGAGTTAGTTATCATATCTTCTGGAAATGTGGAAATCTGGAAACCCATTGATGTGGGCGGGGGTGGTGCATATACACACGTGGTCAGAATTGTTGGTACCCATGGCAAATATGGTCAAAGGCGGCTGTGAAAATAAACCTGCATTATTAATCCCTTTGATCTTTTATTTAAAACAAATCACAAAAATCTAACCTTTCATTGAACTAAAACAATTGAAATGGGGGACAATGATAATTCTCATTATGAAATGAATGTTTTTCTCAAATATACGTTGGGCACAATTATTGGTACCCCGAGAAATTCTTATGAGTAAAATATCTGTGAGGTATATTTCCATTCATATTCACAGTTTTGAGCACACCAGAGTGATTATGAACATGGAATTATCCAGCCATGGCTTCCTGTTTCACAGAAATATAAATAGGAGGGAAAACAAAGCCCAAATTCCCTTAATCATCCATCACAATGAGAAAAACCAAAGAATATATTTCTGATGTGCAGCAAAAGATAATTGAGCTTCACAAATTAGTGAAGTGGCTTTAAGAAAAGTGCCAGAGCAGTGAAAATTCCCATTTCCACCATCAGGGCAATAATTAAGAATTTCCAATCAACATAAAATGTTACGAATCTGCCTGGAAGAGGACGTGTGTCTATATCGTCCTAATGCATGGTGAGGAGGAGAGTTTGAGTGGCTAAAGACTCTCCAACGACCACAGCTGGAGAATTGCAGAAAATTATTGAGTCTCGAGGTCAAACAGCACCTACATCAGCACATGTTGTTTGGGAGGGTTTCAAGAAAAATTCTCCTAGCTCATCCAAAAACAAACTCCAGCATATTCAGTTATCAGACACGACTGGAACTTCAAATGGGACTGGCTTCTATGGTCAGATGTAACTAAAAAATGAGTTTTTTTAGCAGCAAACACTCAAGATGGGTTTGGTGAACACAGGGATAAAAAGTACCCCATGTGTACAATGAAATATACTGCTGTATTGTTAATGTTGTGGACCTATATTTCTGCTGGAGGTCCTGGACATCTTGTTTAGACACATGGCATCACGGATTCTATCAAATACCAACAGATAAAAAATCAATAAGTGACTGACTCTGTTAGAAATCTTATAATGGGCCATGTTTGGATCTTCCAACCGGACAATAATCCAAAAACAAACCTCAAAAACAACACAAAAATGGGTCACTGAGCACAAAACCAAGCTTCTGCTGTGGCCATTCCAGTCCTCTGACCTGAACACTGTAGAAAATGAGTGAGGTGAACTGAAGAGAAGCAGCACCAACATGGAGCTGGGAATCTAAAGGGTGTGGAGTGATTCTGGATGAAGGAATGGTCTCTGATCTCTTGTCAGGTGTTCTCTAACCTCATCAGGCATTATAGGAGAAAACTCAGAGATGTTAAACTGGCAAATAGAGGTTTCAAAAAAGTATTGAATAAAAGGGTATAATTGTGTCCAATGTGTATTAGAGAAAAACATTTATTTCATGAAAATTCTTATTCTCCAGTGAAAGGTTAGATTTTTGTGATTTTTTAAAATAAAAGATCAAAATGATTAACAATGCAGATTTATTTTCACAGCCTTCTTTGATCATATTTACCAAGGGTACCAACAATTCTGACCATGTGTGTAAGTACAGATGAGTCAGGATTCATCTTAGTCATTGTTGTTTAATAAGATGCCAGTAAGATGTACATTATGAACTAGGATAAAAAAATAAAAATAAATAAATAAATAAATAAAAATACAGCAAATAAACAATAATCAGGGCAATTATCAAACAACTAAAGAACATGCATACATAATAGTTCTGAAACTTATATCTGAAAAGGCCTTAAATGTAATCAATGTAATTATTTACTTAAATGAGATTATCATATAGGCTAACCAAAAATAGCAACAAATATAGATAGTGACACGTATAGAGAAGTTATCTAAAGTGTAATGAATTAAACACATTGAGCACCATATCAAAGAAAGGCTAGGACATTATGTTATGAAGAATTAACTTACAGACGATGCTTTTACAAATACAAAACAAAGGATGGCATCCAAATATTGAGGAGAAACTGACTGCAGGAGAAATATGATCTACACTGAACTCACTTCACTCAGAACTGCCACGAGGTGGAGCCAAAACTATACAAGTGACCTACTTGGGAGTTGAAACTTAAATACATAAAAGCTATTTATTTAAAATGAAAATAAGTTCAAGACTCACTCTCCGTGTAGAGGTACCCTATGTTATAAATTGTCCGGTAATTCATATATTAAAATTATCGCAATGAAATTTCACACAAAATCACAGTGAAAACATTGCAAAAATATTTTAGTTTCTTTTTTTCGTGAACTACCGCATTACATCCCTTTTTATATTTTTTTAAATAAATACAATTAGTTACAAAATGTGTGTGTCGTGTAAATTATTCCACTGAGAAATAATTTAAAGTAGGCTAATAATTAGTTCAGTGCACACCACTGCTGGAAACCTTTTGGTTCACACAACTCGAACAATATTAAGTCAACTGCAAAAAAAAATAAATAAATAATAATAATAATAAAATAAATAAAATTAAACAAAAATAAAATAAAATACTAATACCTGAAGAACTAAAATAACTCACACCAACGACAATTAAAACAACGAAGAACTAGCTTCATTTTGAATGTCTGGATGCATTTAATAATCTATTTGATTTAAGATGACTGCTAAAATACAAAAAGTTGTTTGAGCTGGTTTCAGAAACCCTGCTGTAGCTTTCCAGATGTGTTGGCTACCATGTGTATCAATTACAGCAGTGCTAAATGTGCTGGTCAAGTATAACACATTGTTCCTAAGCATATTTATAGACTCATGTTGATATGCACTGTAAGTAGTTTACATTTTAAAGAAGTTCATCATCTTCATATTTATTTTCTGGGCATGGAAACAGCTGTTTATTAAGTTATTCAAGTTCATCTGAGATATCAATCCTACGTTTCCTTATAAAGTGCTGCATTAACTAGACTTTATCACCCTCAGCTGGAGAAAACAAAGCACAGGATCCCTGTAGGAACTGTCAGTGAATAAAGATTTTTTGCTCATATTTTTGCTCAACCTTGGTCACTCCCTGTAAAATTGACAAGCATTAGCATCCCAGCTGAATATGCCACTTTTGTTGATCTAATTAAATTTAGTAGCAGTGGACTGGCTCTTGAAGAAAGTGACCATCAAGACTAACTTGAGCATCTATGCCTCTTTCCAACCAAAAGACTCACAAGGCACAGCTTTTGAAAAGGCACTTCATATTCTTTCACGAGAAGATCAGGTCATTGTGGTCTCATGAACTCCCAAACTCTGTCATTCTCCGGACAGAGATCGAAAGATGTGTGTGATCTTTTGTTCTTCACAACTCGTAAGGATGGGAAGCGGTTCACCAACAGCTCACAAACCACATAATGCTTCTGTTCAGCAGCCTGTGTGAATATACAAACACAAACACACTAACTAGCATCAAATAGTCTGCTACTCATAACCTCTATATATAAAAAAACAACACACTTTGACTCTCTCCATATCTCCGTCCATTGCAGCTGACCACATACCTACAAACAAGCAATTCACATCTTCTAATATACAAATATGAGGTGACATGATGATATATATATATATATATATATATATATATATATATATATATATATATATATATATATATATGAACATACAATACAAGCAGGTGATGCACCTCTCTCAAAGTCCATCTCCTCCAGAGTTTGGTGTTGAGCGGTGGGCACTACAGGTGCATTGATTTCAATGGGAATCCATACTAAACTTCATTGTGTAAACTGTATAAACGTGGTTTTATTTTGTGTTAACTGTATAAAGGTGTCACAGATACATCCAAAAGACTTTATATGTGTTATGGACAATTAGTTCAGCTGTTATTCACATTCAGCTGTCTGATAAAATAGCAAGTAACTATGCCAGGTTATAATATGACGAACAATTGATACTTTTGCGTTTTGTTTAAGGATTTCAAATTTGATAAACCAACAACTGCTCCTGTTTGTGTGTATAAAACTGTCGTTACCTGCACAGGAGTCGGGAAACCGCGGCTGCGAAAACATGTGCTACTTCTGCGTACAACAAACGGACGACCTTTCAAAATAAAAGTCATGCGTAAGCGGGTTTTAGTTGCGCTGGTCTTGGGCGGTTTTTTTTTTGTTTGTTTGTTTTTTCCAGTTTTAGTGTAAAATAAAATAAAATAAAATAAAATAAATAAAATAAAATAAAATAAAATAAAATAAAATAAAATAAAATAAAATAAAATAAATAAAATAAAATAAAATAAAATAAAATACAAACAGGCAGACATAAAACCTGAGACAATATGTTTTCTGTTAGCCCAAAATTAACACTAAACTTAACAAGACTTCAAGGGAATAATCTTAAATGAATATCTTAAGCTCTGTTGACAGTATCTATGGCACGCCGTTGATTACCACAAAAAATAATTTAGTTCCTCTGCTTTACTTCCTTAAATGAAGTTACAGTATGTGCCCTGAGGCTTTCTCCAGTCTCACTCAGAACATTCACTGTGTTAAGGCAACATCATATAATGTGCAATTAAAAAAATCAATATCAATTAAAAAGTGAGATTGCTGTAAAATCATTAACAATAATTAAAACCAGCATCAAGCTGCAGTTTTTATTTTTTATTAAAATGTTTTAGATGATAGATACCTTCTTAGAAGTCTCTTATGCTCACCAAGGATGCATTTATTTGATGAAAAACAATAATAAAAAAAAATAATATTATTACTATTCAAAGTAACTGTTTCTATTTGAATATATTTTAAAATATCATTTATTCCTGTGACGCAAAGTTGAATTTTCAGAAGCCATTACTCCAGTCTTCAGAGTCACATGATCCTTCAGAAAACATTCTGATATGATATATATCCAAATAAATAAAGACAGACAACAGGAGTTTGATTATAACAGTCTATTTATGGAAACACACTTCCGTTATAGAGTGCAACAAAGTTCGGTAAAGAGAGAACAGGTATATCCTCCCCTCCACCACTTACATAAATACAGCCTGATCCATAAATAAATAGCTAGCACCCTTTCCACAAGAGTCTGATATACATAGAGAATCACACTTTAAGTGCAAAAGTCTATTTTGATTGCCTTCATTAAACAGGATTGATAGAGTACCTACAATAACATTTCTAAATGAAAAATAACAGCATGTTTTACAACAAATAACTCTGAGCTACTGTCAGAAATCTCTGACCGAGATGGTTAGGTTTCATTTTTTAACCATGCAGCAAATAATCCAGGTCAGGTGATATTATAATGCAATACTTGAGCAGCACAAGACCCAAGTTGCATTTCATAAATGTGCTACACAATTTTTGGATGTGAATGCACGAGACCTAATTTAGTGCTTCATATGTTTAAAATGTTAACAAAAAGTAGACTTCTTAAGTAAAAAGTAATCTTCTCGCAAAAAAAGTAGATATTGATGAACAGACGTACAGAAATAAGGAAGCACTGGATTTGATAGTGACATGAGAAACATCACAAAATTTTTGGTGTGGGTTGGTCACTTCAACATTTCACTTCAATTAAAACAAGATTAAAAATGGAGAAAATAAGAAATCTGAAAGTGAAACATTTACACATACAATATAGTGATATTATAAACCAGCATATTGGCACCACTGGTTAATTATTGTGCATATTAACCTAGGGCTAAGTGTTTTACACAGTTATTAAAGATTAATAGGTGTTGCAAAAACACAGCATTTGACTTAATGTCTTAAAACTAGAACGGGTTGTATGGGAGGTAGATCAAGCAACAAATGACAAACCAGAAACCAAAACAAACAATTAATTTGGTTTACATGTAAATGTGAAAACAGAATATGTAAGAGCTATATGTTTATGTTGCATATTTGTAACCAGACCTGTCAGTTATAAGAGACGTTTAAGGTATTTTCCATATTTTATATACATAAAGCTACTATTATGAGCTTGTTTTGCCTGCAGTAAGCTGTGCAACAATAAGCCTTATCATAAACTGCCTACAATTGATTGCTAAATCTATAATTCTACAGATATATTTGGTTGTACTGATTGACTGAAATGTTGACTTCATTAAAACACAACATGAAACGTATACATTCAATAAAATCGAACAAAAGTTCAACTCAAAGCATAAAAAGAAACAAACCAAAAGCAACAAGTTTGGTTTGACAAATGGCATTTTCAAATATTTGGATTCTCTACACTAAGCTTTCGCTATTTTTGGCCGTGACTACAGACCCTGGATGTGCACTAGTGCATGAGAGTAAAGCTCAAAGAGAAGGGGTGGGCAAACCAAGTGCTAGTATTGCATACGGTTTCACAGGAGCGTGAAACGAAAAGGGGGGTCGGGGTAAGGGAGAGCTGTGAATAGCTGGCTGGTGAGGTTGCCGGGCAGAGAGAGATGTAATTGATTATCTCACACTTTGGGACATGTGCAGTGGAGTCAGCATCTCCTCAAAGATGGCTCCTTTCACATTTGAACCACGCAGGTTGGCTTCCTGTAGATCGCAGCCTGAGAGATCGCAATTCTGCACACACATGAAAGAAAACATTTGTGTCATTTTTTGCAGTGTTATAATATGAGGAATGTGGCTACATGCTACAAAATCAACACGGTTGACTCACCTCGAGATCTGTGCCGGCTAATGTAGCACCACGCAGGTTACAGTTCTTTAGCTTAGCATTCTTCAGCGTCGCCACACGCAGGTTTATACCAGTCATCTGACTGCCCTCCAGGTCAACTCCTTTCAGATTAGCCCCTAAAGCACACAGTGAATACACTAATTAACCAAACGCAAACACAAAACATGATAATGGAACATTAATGTGCCATCATTTTCCTTAGCAATGACTAGTGTTGTCATAATACCAAAATGTTAGTAGTTTGTACCAATTTCAGTACCACAGCAAAAACTATTGTAACTACTTTAAAACATATGCACTATATGGACAAAAGTATTGGGTCACCCCCTTCTAATGAACAGGTTTGACTACTTTAGTAATTTCCATGAGTACAAATCTTAATGTTTAAGCATATAATGATATTCTAGGGAATTGTGTGCTTCTAATTTTATACCAATAGTTTGGACAGGACCCTTTTCTATTCTAACATGACAATGCCTCTGTGTATAAGGCAAGGTCCAAAAAGAAATGATTGATTTAGTCAGTGTGGAAGAACTTGACTGGTCTGCAGAAAGCCAAGTCCTAATCCAAACTGAACACCTCTGGTGTGACTTTAAATACAGATCTTGAGCCAAAAACTCACTGTACATACACATATGAACTAAAGTATTGAGACACCCCCTTCTTTAGAACAGAAAAGGGTGCTTCCAAAACTGTGGCAACAAAGATGGAAACATAATTAGTGTACTTAAAAATTGTATTTCCATCTCTGTTGCAACAGTTTTGGAAGTGTCTAAAATGACTGTACACATATGTACAAGTCAATGGTGTTGGGTAAAGAGTTTTTGGCTCCTGGAGAGTGTTCTTCTCTAGGCTAGATGTTGTGAAAGGGTTTTTCTTCACCATGGAGAGGATCCTCCGATCATCCACCACTGCTGTCCTCCGTGGACGTCCAGGCCTTTTATGATGCTGAGCTGACAAGTGCGTTCTCTTTTTAAACTGCTGATTTGGCCACTCTTAATGTTCCTGCTATCTCTCTGATGTATTTGTTTTGTTTTTGAAACCTAACAATTGTTTTTTTCACTTGTATGGAGAGATCCTTTGACACAATGATGTGGGTTCAAAGCAACAGCTTCCAAATGCAAATGGCACACTTAAAATCAACTCCAGACCTTTTTACCTGCTTAATTGATGTAGAAATAATGAAGGAATAGCCCACGCCTGTCCATGAAACAGCTTTTGAGTCAATTGTCCAATTACTTATGGTCCCTTGAAAAAGGTAAGGTAAGGTATCATGCTATCATGATAGCAAAACTGTCTTGATATATATATATATATATATATATATATATATATATACTGTTGTGAGAGCGTGGGGAGATTGACTTGATTACATAATTCGCGGTGCATCATGGCAGTGGGTGGAGCTAAAGAACTTGTTTGGCATGATTTACTCACTATGCCTCTCTGATTGGTGGAATTTTCTTTACAGCATCATGGGTAATGTAGTTTTTCAACAGGGATTCTGCTGTTAAATACAATTATTGAAAGTATAAGTTGAAATAATGCGAACCGATGGCTTCAACAAAAGCATATAGCCTACCATTGATTTAACAACCTCAGAGCTTAAAGGTTTTAAAAGGTCTTTAAACATTTATCAGTTATCATTAAAAATCAGTTTCCCTATGCAGAGAACGAATGGCACTGTTATCAGAACCTGACTGCTATTGTGAAACAATGGGTAAGTGTGCAGAGTTCACGCTGAAAAAAACTGACTGACTGGCTACAATGCTAAACGCTGCAAAAACATTGTACACAGAAACTGCTGACGCTCTTCACAGAAAGTGAGTGTTTGGAAGCTGCCACCTCTCAGCTGTTCCTGCATCAACCCTGCACTTGGTACTACTGGTATTGCAGAAAGGCTGGTATTGATAATTTTTTAAAATTTAAGTATCGACAAGGTACCAGTACTTTTGACAACACTAGCAATGACTACTATGAAAGTGAAACTGAAAGTATATATGTCATGTACAATATATAATAAATGCCATTTTATTTATAAAGCTAAACAATGGGTTCTGTGTGCAGTATTACCTTCTAGATTGGCCTTGAGCCCAGAGGGATCCTCAAAGTTACATCCTTTCAGTGATGCTCCCTCTGCATTGGAGCACAGCATCTTTACACCCTGAAGATTAGCACCCTGGAGAACAGGCAAGAAAGCGAGAAAGCAAGGCTTTATATCAGTTCAAAGAGATTAAAACTAGAAGAAGAGATAAAAAAAAAAACTTTTGATCAGCTTACATCCAGGTTGGCTCCAGATAAGTCCGCTCTCTCCAGGTTTGAGCAGCACAGGTTTGCATAGGTGAGATTGCAGCGACTCAGATTTGCCATTTTAAAATTGATATAGCGCAAATCCAGCCGAGAAAGGTCTGCTCCACTGAAATTAAGACCCTGAGAGGGAAAGAGGAAAAAAGACACCTTAATGCCAACATCAAACTGACTAAAACACGCGTCTGAACACTTCCAAAACAAATGTCTTCTACTTGACAGCGTAGCTCTGATTTGGTTGGAGTAGCCAGCAGAAACCGAACAAATTCTTTCCGTGAGAGTGGAGAGTGGTCTTCAGGTGGATGAGAATTCTGCATTCCATAGAAAACAAAATAAAAAATTTAATGAATATGCATACACAGAACCTTTCAAAAGCTTGGGGTCAGTAAGATGTTTTATTGTTGAAATAAATGATTAGTTTTAATCAGCAAGGACACATTAAATTCAACAAATGGAAGATTAAAGGCGTTTATAATGTTACAAAAAAAATTATATTACTAATAAATGCTTCTTTTGAACTTTCTATTGATCAAAGAATCCTGAAAAAAATGTATCACGGTTTCCACAAAAATATTAAGCACAACTGTTTTCAACATTGATAATGATAAGAAACACTTCTTGAGCATCAAATCAGCATATTAAAATGATTTCTGAAGGATCATGTGACACTGAAGACTGGAGTTATGATGCTGAAAAATCAGCTTCACATCACAGGAATAATTAACCTTTTATATAAAAATAGAAAACCGTTATTTTGAATGGTAATAATTCAGAATAGTACTGTTTTACTTTATTTTAGATCAAATAAATGTAGCCATAGTGAGCTTATCTTAAAAATCTTACTGACTCCAAACTTTTATATACATTTTATATAACAAAAAGCACTTTAACACCTCTGTTCTATTACCTTAATGGCAACTTCTAGCTGTTCAGCCATTTGCTCTATTCCAAAGAATCGAGCTTCTTCCAGTACTCCTATAAAACATAAAACAAGTGTCTTTAACATATTAATAATGCTGTCACTTTATAAAAAAGTGCATTGTATTGCAGTGATTTACAGTACCAAGGTTAAACTTATTGCATTAATCTTCACCCCAGGCTCGAATGTACAGAATATAACATCTAATATTTAATTTATATCTAATAAGCTACATGGGAACTATCATTCGATGTCACTCACCGAGTAAGTTTACTCCTTCGTTGACAATGATCTGGCCATGCCTCAGGTAATTCAGGATGGGCTCAAAGTACTCTGGGCTGCGATCAATGAGGTAAGCCCCTCGTTCATCCTGCTTATTACCCCATACATCTGCAGATCAAGAAAGAACTCTGAACTTTGCTATACACTGATTCACAACCTGATGAACTCGCAAAACAAACAATGCCTAAATCAGTCAGTGAGTGAACATGAACTATAATCTTACCCTTCTCTCGAAACATGTGTGCCAGCATGCTGTCAGGCTCCTTACTCACAAGAGTACTCCTTAAAAAAGAGGAAACAGAGAGATCAGACTTCATTAATGATATCTCACAGACAGACCATTAAGCTTCTGCAGACTAGTAATATTTATACACTACTACTAGTTAAACTGCCCACTGTTCTTCAGAAATATCTTATTTAGGTCAGTACTAAATATACAATAACTTGCATTTTGTATGATCCCTCTTATTTTGGTAAAATAATTAACATTTTGCAGATTCTGCAAGGTGTATGTAAACTTTTGACTTCAACTGTATATACACACACATTATATTATGTTCTATATATATATATATATATATATATATATATATATATATATATATATTTTTTTTTTTTTTTTTTTTAGATATATATATTAATGTGCCAAACTTGATTAGCAAATGATAAACTTGACTTTATCAAAATTGCTGTTCACAATTTTGCAGATTTTACTATGGCTGAGACTTTTTCTCGCCTAAAAATACCTTAACCGTTTTTAAATCACAGGCTTTTAAGCATTTTGCTTTATTTCCTCTCATATTTTTTACTTTCAAAAATATCTATTAACAGTAGTTATAATAATAGATTAGAACTAGATTAATAAATTAGATACTTCAATGGATTTTAAGCCAATAAGACAGTGAACCCATGATGCATGTTTACCTAGTGGTTGTGAAAAGCCGCCCACCAATATTCAGCGTCAGCCAATCAGTGTGCGATCCTGAGATGTCATCTGAAGTTTTCCCATCACTCTGAGGGTCTAAAACACAAACACATTCATAGTTTTACACACTGAATAATAAAAATACATTTTTATACTTTTATGAAAAGTGACTTATTTGTTGGTTTTCCCTGGGAATCTCATGAAACAAAATGATGTTGACTCACCAATGAAAGCGTCTCCTTCTGACACGTACAGCACATCATCATCTCTGTGGAATATATATACACAATAACCAGTCAGTTCATCCAGCATTATGTCTCATTTGCCTATCCCACTCAAAAATCAAGTACAAGGCTCACTGTAATCATTCAACTCAAAGCAGGTCAAACTGAGAATAGCACTGTATTTTTCAATAATGTTCCCACTATAGTCTTTCCTAAATGACAAAAAATTAAAAAATGCAAATGCAACACACCTGATGAGGGCAATGTCATCTATGAGGCCACCTTTCCCATTATATAGGTTACAAGCCCTGATTCCCAATTTATTGCTGGCGACTGTCAAAAGATCAGACAGAGTCCCATAAACAGCTACAACCTGCAAAAGAAACAAAAGCATGATGAAGCAATTAAAATGGTAATGTTTGCAATAATTACAATACATATATATTTTATTATTATTATAATAATTATTGCAAGCTGTCTGAATGGATAACGTAAAGCGAATAAAGCAATTCATATTTTCACTATTACTGAATATTTTAATAAATAGTATATAATAAATATAATTTCGTTATTTAACATATGCATACATCAGAATAAAAATATATGATGTAAATAATTTACTAAATGTTGCTGTTGGTAACGTCAGTACAATACAGAAAATGCAATGGCGAGGTCAAATAAACAATAATGTTAAAATAACAAAAAAGCGAGCTCTTATGTGGCCTTACCCATATCGTCAGGAGTAAAATGATAACTTAAATGTTTAGAGTGGCACGCCATCTAATAGTTTTCTGTATCTTTACTAAATAAAGTGAGATACAGTAATAGAAATGTTTCATGCATTAACAGGACATCACTGTCCCTCAACACTTACTGGAGTTGGGCTAAACATGCACTGCGTGTGTTAACTCACCTTGCCATTTTTGGAGGTTCCGTTGACAAAAAGCGTCACCCTTCGCATGCTTTGTTTACACTAATTAAACGTATTAACTGTACAAATATTAATAAATTAATATCTCGCTAACTTATCTATGTATTAAACTAATACCTATGTAAGGAGAGTAGGAAGAACCAACCTAGCTACATTGTATCAAGATGACGAAGCAGCTGTCCAATCAAAACGCGAATACTGTTGCCGACCTCGACGACTGACCAATCACAGGACGCGTTTCATTGACTAGGCCCGCGGTTTGGACCAATCGGACACAATTGTGGTGTTGGACTCTTAATGAAAAACTTGCCTGGTGAGAATGGAATTTAGACGCAAGGGAAATGATTACCTCAGTGACTGTGGGCTGCTGTACTCAAACTACTCATTCATTACAGAGGCGTATATAGCACTGCGGGTTCAGATGTGGAAGACAAGCCAAAGTAGTATTGCAAAACAAATCACAGATCTCTAATTCTGTAATTTATATAATTTAAAAGTCTCTAAAAAAAAAAAATGTAAATTACAAATTCAGTTTACATTTTACTTTTGTGCAAATGGATTAAAAAATTGAACTGCATTCGATGGCTTCAAATTATTTATGCATATTGAGCCTTTTTTGTACACTAGAGGGCAGAGCAAACATATTTTTGGGTAAAAAAAACAACAACTCTTGATATTAAATAGAGTAATATCAAAGTAAACGAAGTAAACATTAATATATCTAGTTTACGTATGGTAGTTATTATTATTATTATTATTATTATGGTTGTTGTTGTTGTTGTTATATTCCTTATGCTATTTATATATGTAATTGCATTCAGACAATGTTAAATAATATGAGCGATTTATTGATTTATATTTTAATATAAATAAATATGTATTTAAGTACACACACACACACACACACACATCATATTAATAAACCACAGGTAATCTAAGCTGGAAACTGTATGCTCAAGAACTAATAATGGAACCTTATTATGTCCTATATAACTGTTTATTGTCTATGAACATCTGATGTAAGAAAGTTAGTCATATATGCATAGTTGCTCACACTATTTGTTTATCTAATATTTCAAATCTTAAATGCAATAAAAAAAATTATCCCAGTCCCTCCATATTATCTTAAATATTAAAAAAAAAAAAAAAAAATCCCCATAAGCTAAAACTAATATCATTACTTGGCCAACAGATGTGTTTGCCCTCCTATCTGTAGCATGCAGAAAAACTAAAACAGGACACATGAAGAAGCATTGATAAATGACTTTAAACAATAAGGCAGCAAGTGATAATATCCTGCTTATAGTTGACTGATTCTTACATGGCGGCCCCACTCTTATCTTCTGTAAAAAGCCTGTCTCTTCCAGAATGTCCCACTATGTCTGTAACTGCCCACATGCTCTGCAAACACATAGGGCTGATAATCACTTCTCTTGTAAACTACTGTTGACAAAATGTCCTTCAGGTAAAGGGAAGTTTTCAGTTCTCCCTTAAATTCCTGTTCAGGTTATTTGGGTTGGGTATTACCTTCTTGAAAATAAATTAGATAAGGAGCCATTGAACATACACAGAATACAGTGTGTTTTCTTTACAGAGATAATGTTATGACCTATTTTATATTCAAACCCACTGCATGTAAGGTTTGTGCTCCTTAACTGGCCTTGCAAGACTTATTAGTTATGCTATCAGTAGGGATGTTACCCAGACGTTTAGTCTGATATTGTTTGACTGATTAAACATTTAATCAGTTAAAGCACAGCTCTACCACAGCTCCATTTTGAGGTCTAAAATCATGAAAAAAATAATAGACATACACTAAATCCATTTTTTTCTATACCATCACTAAATATTAAGATGTGACAATGCACGTTAAAAGTCACATTATCTTCTGAACTGGGTGACGGAGGATCTTAAAAGGATTTGGGAAAAAATGCAAAATATTTCAGTGGAGGTAATAGACTTGTCCTCTATGCACAATTAATTAAGGGCATTTTCCACTAAAAATATTCCCAGACTAAAGTGAATATAAAAGTGGATATCTTCTATATTCAACGTATTTTGTGGGTTTTTTTAGTGCTGTCAAACGATTAATCATGATTAATCGCATCCAAAATAAAAGTTTTTTATTTAAATAATATATGTGTGTACTGTGTATATTTATTTTGTATACATTTACATTTACATTTACATTTAGTCATTTAGCAGACGCTTTTATCCAAAGCGACTTACAATTGGGGAATACATAAAGCGATTCGTCTTGAAGAGGCAATCAGACAGAGGAAGTGCTTGTAACAACAAGTCTCAGGCATTGTTCAAATAAGTACAAGCTAGAAAGGAAAGGAATAAATAAAGAGAGAATTTTTTTTTTTTTTTTTTTTTTTAGGATGAAGTCAAGTAGTGCTGAAAGAGATGAGTTTTCAGTTGTTGCTTAAAGATTGGTAGGGATCCAGCATTCCGGATAGGGGTGGGAAGATCATTCCACCAGCCAGGAATGGTGAATGAGAATGTTCTGGAGAGTGATTTTGAGCCTCTCTGTGATGGTACCACGAGGCGTCGCTCACTAGCAGATCTCAGACTTCTGGAGGGGGTGTAGATTCGTAATAGTGAGTGGAAGTAGGCGGGTGCTGAGCCTGTGGTTGTTCTATATGCAAGCATCAGTGTCTTGAACTTGATCCGAGCTGCAACTGGTAGCCAGTGCAAGGAGATAAAGAGAGGTGTAACATGGGCTCTTTTGGGCTCATTGAAGACCAGACGTGCCGCTGCATTCTGAATCATTTGTAGAGGTTTGATTGTGTTTGATGGAAGACCAGCCAGAAGAGCATTGCAGTAGTCCAGCCTAGAAATGACAAGGGCCTGGACAAGAAGTTGTGCACCATGCTCTGTCAGAAAGGGCCTGATCTTTCTGATGTTGTGTAGTGCAAACCTGCAAGATCGAGCGGTCTTTGCAATGTGCTCTTTGAAGGTCAATTGGTCATCAAAGATTACACCGAGATTTCTGACCGAAGTTGATGGGGCAATTGTTGATGAACCTAACTGAATCGTGAAGTCATGCTGTAGGGTTGGAGTAGCAGGGAAGACAAGAAGCTCAGTCTTTGCCAGGTTGAGCTGTAGGTGATGTTCTTTCATCCATGCCGAGATGTCCGCCAGGCAGCCTGAGATCCGTGCAGCTACTGTTGGATCATCTGGTTGAAAAGAGAGATAGAGCTGTGTGTCATCAGCGTAGCAATGGTAGGAGAAGCCATGTGCCTGTATGATGGGACCCAGTGATGTCATGTATGTGGAGAAGAGGAGGGGTCCAAGAACCGATCCCTGAGGAACCCCAGTGACCAGTTGATGTGCTTTGGATACCTCTCCTCCCCAGGCCACCCTGAAAGACCTACCAGTGAGATAGGATTCAAACCAGCAAAGTGGAATCCCAGTGATGCCCAGAGATGAGAGGGTAGACAGGAGGATCTGATGATTAACAGTGTCAAACGCAGCAGATAGATCCAGCAGAATGAGGACTGATGATTTGGAGTCTGCTTTTGCAATTCGCAGGGCTTCAGTGACTGAGAGTAGTGCCGTCTCAGTTGAATGGCCACTCCTGAAACCTGACTGTTTAGCATCCAGTTTGTTGTTCTGTGAAAGAAACAATGAGACCTGGTTGAAGACAACTCGTTCGAGTGTTTTCGCTATGAATGGAAGGAGAGAGACAGGTCTGTAGTTTTCAGTAAGAGAAGTGTTTAATGTAGGTTTCTTGAGCAGTGGGGTTACCCGAGCCTGCTTGAACGCAGTGGGGAAAATGCCTGTGAGGAGAGATGTGTTGATGATGTGTGTGAGTGCTGGTAAGAGTGTGGGAGAGATTGCTTGGAGAAGGTGTGATGGGATTGGGTCTAGAGGACATGTTGTAGGATGGCTGGAGAGGAGAAGTTTGGATACCTCTGCCTCAGTGAGTGGACAGAAGGAGAAGATGGGAGTTTTAGCAGTGGATGTGGTTGGTTGGAGGTCGTGTGTGTGTGGAGGAGAGAACTGACTACTGATTGTTCTAGTTTTGTCTGTAAAAAAAGTGGCAAAGTCATCAGCTGTTATAGAAGTGGTGGGAGGTGGTGGAGGGGGACAGAGGAGAGAATTAAATGTTCTGAAGAGGTTACGCATGTCTGGAGCGCTGTTGATCTTGTCGTGGAAATGTGAGGATTTGGCAGAGTGGACTTCAGCAGAGAAAGATGAGAGCAAGGACTGATACCTACTCAGGTCCGACGGATCGTTTGATTTGCGCCATTTTCTCTCTGCCGCTCTGAGTTTGGTCCGATGTTCACGAAGAACCTCGGATAACCAGGGGTTAGAAGGGGCAACCCGTGCTGGGCTGGAGGAGAGAGGACAAATGTCGTCAAGACAAGAGGTTAATGTCTGGCACAGAGTGTCAGTAGCTGCATTCACATCCAGAGATGAGAAATGGGTAGGTGAGGGAAGAGAGGAGGATACTACAGAGGACAGATGTGAGGGAGAAAGGGAGCGTAGGTTTCGTCTAAAAGTAACCGGTAAGGGGGTTGATGGCACATGGGTATCAAAAAGTAATGTAAAAGAAATGAAGAAATGGTCAGAGATATGTAGTGGTTGCACCAGAATGTTATCTGCAGTGCAATTGTGTGTGTAAATTAAATCAAGTTGGTTGCCTGATTTGTGCGTGCTAGAAGTGGTAAGGCGTTTGAGATCAAATGAAGCTAGGAGTGAATGGAAGTCTGTAGCGTAAGGCTTGTCTAGATGAATGTTGAAATCGCCAAAGACTAAGAGTGGAGTGCCAACCTCCATGAAAGAGGACAGCAGCCCATCCAGCTCCTCTAGGAAGGTGGCTAGAATTTGGCCAGGGGGACGGTAAATTACCACAATCTGGAGTTTTATAGGAGCTGTTACAGTAATCGCATGACATTCAAATGAGTTGTAATTGCATAGGGGAGAGTGGGTTGAGTATGTCCAATTCTTTGAAATGAGCAGTCCAGTACCCCCACCCCGGCCAACTTGACGTGGGGTGTGAGAGAAAGAGAAATTGTTAGAGAGAGCGGCTGGGGTTGCTGAGTCTTCTGGACGAATCCAGGTCTCAGTCAAGCCCAAGATGCTGAGCGTGGATTGTAAAGAAAAAGCAGAAATGAAGTCAGCTTTGTTGACCGCTGACTGACAGTTCCAGAGACCCACAGAGAAAGAAAGAGGTGCGGTAGAAGATGTAGAGATAGGGCGCAGGTTAGCAGGATTACGTTGCCGTCTGCGTGTGATGTTAGAGCGTGGTTGAGAGACAACCGGAATGGTTTGGAAACACATGATAGAGGTGGAAAGGAAGAGGACAGAAAAGGAGAGTGTGTGAGGGAAGATAGAAATGATACTTAAGTTCGTTGCTCGGTTAAAGTCGCGCAGGAAAAAGTCGTTCGTCTTTACACTCGTCGGTCTTCACACCAGGAGGCTGAACACGACGCTTCCGCAGACGCTTCCGCGTCAGCGCACAGATATCAAATAAATACACAGTTTAACAGACTAGAGTGAAAACAGCTGTGGCCGGCTTCTGATTAGCCCAGCCAATAGCCCAACGGAGTGCTAATAGCTCAAGACGAAACTAACACTTAGCGCAAGGAGCAAATGCAAATGACACAGGCTCCTTCTTAGCCGAGGCGCAAATTATTATAATTACCAGTAAGTGCAATCAAAAATATCCACCTCAACGAAAAAGCAGAATAGAAATAGGTAGGAAACGAAGTATTCCTTCCTAGCAGCAAGTAAATAATTTAAACAACAGATCTACCAACAAGTATTACAACAACACTTACGCGCTGCCGTCCGTCTCTTCTGGTGACTAATCGGCTTCTCCCCAATACAATTATATAAATATATAAATACACACACATACAGTATATATTTTGAATATATTTAAATGTATTTACATGTATATATTTATAATAATATAATTTATATTATATATAAATACATTTAATATATAAACGTAACATATTTTTCTTAAATATAAACATGCATGGGTGTGTATTTATATATACATAATTGTCACGAATCCGGTCCGTGGCCTTCCGTCCGATTGCCACCAGAGGTCGCCCTTCCATTATATTGACTCATACTACACAGACTGTTTCACGTTACCTTGGACTACATTTCCCATGTGCCATTTCACTAATCACACACTCACCTGTAGCCAATTACACACACTATATAACACCCACTCAGATCCAAGTATTGTTTAGTGTTTATCGCTCTCCAAGTGATAGCTACATTACAGAGCATTTCCGATTTTCCTGATTCTAGTTTAGTCTTGTTCATAGTCTGGTTACCTGAGTCTTGTATTCTAGTCTGTTTATCTCATCCTGTCTGTCTGCTGCCTGCCCTGGAATTATAGTCTGTCTTGGATTATCTCTTTGTATTGCCGTTTCGGACTCTGTATGCTCCTCATCTGGACTATTGTCTGTCTGTTTGGATTATCCATTTGCCTCGCCCCCTGCATTACATTCGCCGTCGATTGACCCTCGCCTGTTTACTAGACTACTCTTGTGTCTTGCCCACGATATACCTGTTTGCCATTGTTCAAGTTCAAGTTTGTTGGTGCTCAGGGAACCATATAAGCAAATATAAAATATCACTGCATAGTCTTCACTGTATAAATTAAAAATAGCTAAATTCTTCTTAAAACTACAAAGTAATTCAGTCAGGAGCAGTGAGTGATTTTCTCTCTTCTATTTTCTTGGATTAACATTAAGGACACTGACAGCAGCTAGCATATTAGGCACTGTCACTTTAAGAGACAATGCATCCAATATAATGATACACATCTATTTCTTTCTCAACTGTTTATGTTCACTTTAGACATAACCACCGGTTTTCCGATGATACTCGCCAAGACAGGTATTGCACCATAATTATGTATGTATTTGTTGTTCAAGCACCATAAGAGGCAAAACTCACTTTGGCATTCAAGTGTTATGAGACATGGCTCTCTGCATGCTCGCTGTGCACACAGCGTGCGGGAGAGAAATCAATTCAATGTTGTGAACACAGCGCACGAGTGCTTAGTCGCATTGTTTTATGTTTTGCTTGAATGATTTTAAATCTCTTGAATGATTAAAGGCTTAAAAATACATGCAAATAATAATCTTTCGCAATGACATCCTGCAATGGCCCATCAACTGTTGAATATATTTTGTGCTGGCCTCAGACAGTCAGATGAAATAGCACAGCCCCCCCCCCCCCCCCCCCCCCCCCCCACAGCCTTGGGCCCCTATAATCATCACCACCTTTCACCCCACTAGTGACGGCCCTGTTTCTAGCATTACTTTATTGCGACCTCTTCAAAGCAAACAAAAACTATAAACACACCAAAAACTAATAATTCTGCTCCCCACTATAGATAGATATACAGTAATAGATAGATTTACAATGGAAAGCAGGATTATCATTTATAAACTATGAAAGCAAATTATCAAGATATGAACCAGACTGAGACAAGAGTTAGAAAACTGTTTTTTTTTTTTTTGTTTTTTTTTGTGTTGTACAGATGGTAAATGGAGTGAAACAGGTAAGTAAAGCAACAGCAGACTGATGAACTAGTAGATGTGGTGACTGACAATTTTCTTTTGCCAGGGTAAGGCGGGAAACCAAGACATTGAATGAGGGAAAGTGAAGAACACAGCACTAGCTGGGACCAGTAAGTATGCAGGTAAATCCCCAATGCACACACAAAGGGACAGAAAGAGATCACAGGGAGTAGGCCATCGCTGGAGACTTCTGAACCAAACCACCAAGGTGAAGATAGCAGGTAAGGAGGCCAGATGAGAAGTGACTGGTGTGTGCTTTAATGAGGTGCTTGATTGGAGTGCTGATGATGCAGGTGATCAGTAATCTGGTGAGTTGAAACATGGAGTGAATTCAGTGGTGTATTGTAACGAAGTAATAATCCTTCGTTACAGTACTTAAGTATTTTTTGGGAGTATCGGTACTTGAGTTTTTATATTTCAGCCAACTTTTACTTTTACTCCACTACATTTCCTAATTAAAATGTATACTTTTACTCCGATACATTTCCCCAAAGCATATTCGTTACTTACTACAAAATAGTCAGAAGAACACAGACCGCAAGAAAGCAGGTTTAACGAATCAGTGGTCTGGCATTTGCAAGTTAGACTCCTAAAAACACCTTTGTTCATGCAAACGAGTGCTCGCACAACCACGGATGATTTCATTTTCCACTCAAGTCAGGTCTGGGGTCTGCGATACAGCATCGTCTGCGATAATATGGTAAGTGTTGTTGTAATGATGTGCGATCTGACATTTTCAAGTAGGCTATATCACCAAATCACACACAGAGTGCGCACATGTTGATTTGTAAGTCTATTAAAATTCAAAATTCCAGGCATTCTAAATTGTAGAAAGCAAAAATGCTTCTGTATGCTTTTTATATTTATATAATTTAATATACTTACATTTTAGACATAATATTGCTTGTTTTTGCTCAATTTTGTAGCTCCAAACAAAGATCACAGCACTGTTTTTCGTCTCTGAGCAATAGACGGTGTTATTGAATGAATCAGCTTTTTGAACGAATCGGTTGAATAAATGATTCAGTGATTCACTCATTAACACAGTCAAATGCTTTGTCTCTGAATGAATCAGTCGTTTGAATGAATCGGTTGAATCTCAATGACTTACTCATTAACAGTCACTTGCTGTCACCTACTGGCGGTTTTAATTTCACATTTCAACAATTTTTTTCATGTTTTAAATTATTTCAAATATCAGTATTCAACGTTTTATGTTAAAAACAAAACATTAGGCCTATTTATGCATCTGTAACTGCAGTTTAAATGCATCTGTGTCCCCTCTGAGATACATAAACTGTGTAAATACATCTAAATGCTATTTCAGATGCAGATTCCAGAAATGTTTTCTTATGCTGGAATAAAAGACACTAAGTACCGGATGAAGTGCTTCTTATTCTTACCCAAAAATACTAAATGGGAGAAAGAGTTAAAACTGAAAACAATCTTGCTACTCAAGCTGTATGAATATTTTTTATATATATTTATTTGCTTCCATTTTGCATTTACTTGTACTTTTACTTTCAATACTTAAGTACGTTTAAGATTTAAAAAATACTTTTCGTACTTAAGTACAATAAATATCACATACTTTAAGACTTTTACTCAAGTAATATTCTAAACGGTGACTTCAACTTCTACCAAAGTCATTTTTTGGTAAGATATCCATACTTTTATTTGAGTATGATGTTCAGGTACTTTATAGCCTGGTGTATCTGGAACAGCACCCACCTCTCCCACCCTACGGCCCACTCCTGAGGGCCAAGAACTCTGACACCATGGTAGGTCCTCATGGAAGGTTGTAAGTAGGGCTGAATCTAGGATGACGTCTTGAGCATCCCATGATCTTTCCTCAGGTCCATAGCCTTCCCAACTGACAAGGTACTCGAGATGACCTCAGGGGCGTCCGCTGTCCAGGATCTCTTTGACAGCTTAGACTGGACTGTCTTCAAGGAACAACAACAGGGGGGCTTGTTCACCGGTCCAGTTTCTGTGGGAGTGGAGTAGAGTGGTAAGGTTTTAACAATGAAACATGGATAGTGGAATGATTTCTGTAGTGCGGTGGGAGTTTCAACTTAGTCCCGCACCCTTGCACTCTCCTGGAACCAATAATCCACTACTGGGACATCTGAGGGCACTCCTGACCAGGGGAATAGTGAAGGATGGAAAACAAGGACACATTGGAAGGGTGTCAGGCCTGTTGTCAGCTGTCAAAGAGAGTTTTGAGCATATTTACCCCAAGCGAGGAATTGGTTCCAGAAGTTCTGGTGGCTGTGGCAGAAGGTTCTCAGGAATCGCCAGTTGGAAATGATATTGAAGGGGGCTGGATATCCTGTCATCCAGGGACCATTGGATCGGGCTGACAGTGACATTGGGAGGCAGAATGGGGTCTGGATTATCAGCTGTATCCTCAGCGAAACTGAGACATTACAGGGCATCAGCCTTGATGTTCTTTGCCCCGGACAATACAAAATCATGAACTCAAACCTACAGAATAGACCCCATCTAGCTTGTTGAGGATTGAGACGCTTGGCATCATGGAGGTACTCAAGGTTGAGGTGCTGAAAGGATGGCTAACCAGTGTCTCCATTGTTCCAAGATGAGTTAGATGGCTAGGAGTTCACAATTGGCAATATCGTAGTTTTACTCCACTGGAGACAGCTTCTTGGAGAAGAAGATACTCTGGAAGATGAGGCATTCACCTCCATAACAAAGGGCTTCTCGGGATCAGGGTGCACTTTCAGAGGAGTGGTGGTAAAGGCTTCTTTGAAGACCAGAAATGCTTGGATGCCTCCGGGAGTCTAGAACAGAGACTTGGGCCTACCTTTCAGAAGAGAGATCATAGACCTGGAAGTAGAAATTAAACAAACCAAGGAAACGTTGAAGTTCTTTTATTGTGAAGGGTGTAGGCCAGGTGCAGACAGCTTCATCTTTCCCCTCGTCCATCTTGATGCCATCAGCACCCATGCTATAGACAAGGAACTGTGTGGAGCATTGGTGGAACATTGATTTTTCCGCCTTGGGGTACAGTTAGTATTTTCTCAGCTTGTCTAGGACCTGTCAAATGTGTTGGCAATGTTCAGTCAGGTTCCAGGAGAACATGAGGATGTCATCAATGTAGAACAGCACAAAGCAGTGGTACTCTCAGAACACTTCATTCATAAAGCCTTGTAATACAGAAGGGGCGTTGACCAGCCCATACAGCATGACCCAGTATTTGTAGTGTCCCATGGGGAATTACAAAGGCAGACTTCCACTTGTCCCCCTTCCATATCCAAATAAGGTTATATGTGCTTCGCAAGCCCAACTTTCTGAAGATAGTGGCTCCATGCAGAAGTTCCAAGGGGGCTGGGATGAGGGAAAGTGGATAACGATATTTCACAATGATATTTTTGAGTGGTTAGTAATCAATGCAAGGCCATAAGCGTGTAGTGAATATGACGGGAGAGTCTGGTGTATCCATGACACACACACACACGTTGGTATGTACACCAACCCTACCCCTAAACCTATCCCTCACACAAAACTTTCTGCATTTTTAGTTTTTCAAAAAACAAACAAACCACCATTTAGTATGTTTTTAAGTTTTTAGAAGTACGTGGACAACACAGGAAGTGTCCTCCTTCACATTGTAATACCTTTGTCTTACCCGTATCATTCCACAAATTTGTGTTCTCATAATAAACCACCTTAACCAGTGCGCACACACACACATTCTTGCGTATGTGGTTTACGGGGACTCTCCATAGCCGTAATGTTTTTGTTCTACTCTCTCTCTCTCTCTCTCTCTCTCTCTCTCTCTCTCTCTCTCTATATATATATATAGATATGTGTGTGTGTGTGTGTGTGTGTGTGTGTGGATACACACACACACACACACACACACACACACACACACATATATATATATATATATATATATATATATATATATATATAATGTAATATTTGTAATATTTCAATATTTCAGCATGAGGAGAAGTAAATATTGGCACATTTTTCATTTTTGGGTAATTAACATGTTCACTAGTTCGCTGTATAGGTCCATAGATGACATACCTTCACTAAGCTAGCAGTGTCTTTCTGTGGTTAGAGTAAAAAGCACTGTACTGCATAAAGAGGAAAGTGTAAACAGTGGTTAGTACTAAGCTTCTGTCTTCATGCGTGACTTGTGTAAATTGTTTCTAAGCAACTGTGGCTCTCAACATGGTTCTGAAATGGCTAATGGGTTGTAAAGCTCACAGAAAATTATGATAAGCAACTGTCCCTGCTAAAAGGGAGAAGACTTTTATATTTAACCTCTGTTGTAACATACCTTTTGAATTTGGGGTTGCCAGAAGTGTTGAGCAAACCTTATTCTGAGGGCGTGGATGCTGCTGAGGCTGATGTAAGTCACAGTGCAAGATTTCTACAGCATTGAGGAAACACAGGGAGCTTTGTAACAGCATCCCCGTGTGCCAGTGGGTCGTCTGAAAGCTGCACCAGTCCATGAATAAAGCATCAGGTGCCATGCCGCTCTGATCTGTTTTTTTAGGATCTCTTTGAAATAAATCAGATAGATAAATAATAAATGCATACAGTATGAGTGGAGACAAGATAGGAAACAGAATACAAACCCAGAGGGAGTTTAGAGTTTAGAGAGATAAAGGAAGAGAAAAGAAAATCACAAACACTAAACACCTCATAACCGTAACCGTATATATTTGCACACATATATAATACAAATTATTTTATGGTATGCATTGTTTTAAACAAGGAAATATTTTTTTCTATTAACATTTTTGTACAAAATATATACACAATATATGTTTTTGTAAAATATCTCTAAAAAACAAAAAAATAAAAATAAATTTAAAATGGTGAAAATTGTCACGTTTTTGGTCCAGTTTTGTCCCCATAGTTCTTCCAGTGTTTCCTTTTTTGGTCATGTTCCTTTCCTCGTTTAATTTGATTATGATTGATGATTCTATGCACCTGTTTTGTTAATTATCCTGTGTATTTAGTTCCTGCCTATTTAGTTCTTTTTGGTCTGGTCTACTCGTTACATTACCTGTCTTCCTGTGAGTCTCAGCCCTGCCTTGTATTTTCCCTTTTTGGATTTGATTAAAGACTGGTTATTTTGAGTTACTCCTCGTCTCCTCGCTTCTCTTGAGTTAATCGTGACAAAAGTGTTGCTATATTGCAAATCTTTACCACATCAGGAAAATAGTAGACAAAAATCCTCTCAGTAAGTTCATGTATAACTATATAATTAATATAAAACATTTGGAATACCTACAAACTGAAATTGAGTGAATTATGATCATTTATCTATTTCATATTGCTCCTAAATCTGAGTTCATCTTCACTTTTGGAGTTCTCTCTTTTTCTTGGCCTTTCTGTAGAATATTGTTGTTTAATCAGAATTGTTATTTATGCATGACTGCAAGCATGTTACTATAAACATTACTACATAAATAGATAAATCCAATAATATAATTGATGTCACTATCTATGAGGAAATGTATTAGTGCAGTTCCACTAAGAATTGACATGATTGATTATGATTACGATCATTGTTCTGTAAACAAACCATCTAGATAATTTATCAGACATGCAAAAACATCAGAAATATGTTCAATATTACAATTTGAGGTGCCCATTAGCATGAGACTAAAATAGTCTTGGTGAGAAAAAGAATAGTTGCTTAAAATAGCACATCAAAAAAAAAAAAAAAAAAACCTTGCTCGTTTAATTCCAACAATTCAGTATTTTTTTATCTAAATAATGTCAGTTTATGTTCTCCACCATAATTATTTATAGCTAAAATGTGTAATTAGGATTTCAGGGCAAAATCATATAAAGTAATACAATCACGTTGTTGCGTAAGAGAAGTTACACAAGATATGCTTTTAATTAAATCAAAGGTATTGCAGAAGATGGAGTATTTTTAAGGGTCACAGATAGAGGAAAGCTGTCATCTACCGTGCTCTCATTTGGAGGAGACTGACTGAGAGCACCAGTAGAGCTATTATGTTTGACTTCTGCAGCACAGTAGACACATCAGATCAAAGACCAGGGAAATGGTGGTAGAGTTTCAGATGGCAAAGAAACATTTCACTTTGCTCCTGTCTGGGATGTCCATAAACTGTGAAATTTATTCTCGTAATTCTGAGGGGAAAAAGGTCTATATATATATATATATACAGGGCTCGAATTGAGGGGGGATGCGGGGGGATGGCATCCCCCTGGTTGAAAAAAAAGACAAAAAGCATCCCTTCTGTAAAACCACCATCCCCCCTTACCATCCCCTTTGGATTATTAATTTTGTGTATTACGTAAAACTTATCTTGCACATGAAATGTTAAAATTATCTACTTATGATCATTTACGAACTAAATAACAGCAATTGGCCAATCAGGACTTGGTACTGTAACAAACTGCGCACAAGCGGAAGCAATTTCATCATTTTTCGCGCAAAATGGTTCAAGCGCAACTTTGGAAATTCTTTAAAAAGAAGACAACAGAAGTTATGATTTTTCCTTGATTAGAATTTAAAGACATTCTCCTGACATAATGTATGTGTGACTGTAGGAGAGCTGACATTATCCAACTTAGAGAAAAAATAAATAAATAATAAAAAAAAAAAACACGTCTTGAGAGTCCAAAAGCATTCACTGCACGAAGCCCATTAGAATACAGTTAGAATGCCCTTATAATTCCAGCAATGAAACAAAAATAGCCATGTATGAGTTACGTTTTTATATTCATTGTACAAGCAATGTACTTTTTTTTTTTTAACACAAAAACAGCAATAGAACAGCAATGATAATAACAGCAATGAAAATAAACAGCAATGACAGTCTGAATAATAGTAGTAGTATTTAAGTATTAGCATGTGTAATAATAAGAAATAATAATAATAATAATAATAATAATAAAGATGGTGATGATAACAATAATATCCTTTGATGACGGCAACAGTAATATCAATAATAATACAATTAATAAAAATAGTAACAATAGTAATAATAATGTAATAATGACACATACCCAACATATACCACACCTATCCTAGCTTCTGTGTCGATGCTGTGTCGAGCAATGTACTTTTCTACTGTATATATCAACACATGTGCGCGAGGCCGCAAGCACAAATGTGCTATTAGTTTTATACAACAGTGCATAGCAACACGGTGTTTCATTCCGTGAATGAATCTGTTTTTTAACTAATCGAGTGAGCCAGTGATTCAAGGTCTCACTTGTTTCATTTCTATTGAATCAGCCGTTTTGAACGAATCGTTTGATATGAATGATTCAGTAAGTCATTTATTAAAACAGGGACTTGCTGCCACCTACTGGCGGTTTTATTGTCATATTTATTTATCCATGACAGACCTAAATCAGCCAAGGTGCCAGCACAAAAACACATTCAGCAAAATATTGTTTAATGATCAATATTGACCAAAATTCCTCTATTTCAGGCCTCAGAAGGAAAAAAAACAACAACTTATAAATAACAGTTCATTTAATAAGGCAAATTTTTCATTAAATAGAAACCTTTTTAAAAATGAGACCAATTTTGTAATCATTGTGTAAAATTAGCCACAGGATCCCCCCTGAATTTTTTTTTACAAATCGACCACTGTGTATATATATATATATATATATATATATATATATATATATATATATATATATATTATGAGGTGCCAAACAGGAAATAATTATATAAAAATCTGAATATATAAATGTAAATCTGAATATATAGTTATAAGTCTGAATATATAGTTATAAATCTGAATATACAGAAGTAAATCTGAATATATAGAAGTAAATCTGAATATATAGTTATAAGTCTGAATATATAAATATAAATCTGAATATATAGTTATAAGTCTGAATATATAAATGTAAATCTGAATATATAGTTATAAGTCTGAATATATAGTTATAAATCTGAATATACAGAAGTAAATCTGAATATATAGAAGTAAATCTGAATATATAGTTATAAGTCTGAATATATAAATATAAATCTGAATATATAGTTATAAGTCTGAATATATAAATGTAAATCTGAATATATAGTTATAAATCTGAATATATAGAAGTGAATCTGAATATATAAATGTAAATCTGAATATATAGAAGTAAATCTGAATATATAGTTATAAGTCTGAATATATAAATGTAAATCTGAATATATAGTTATAAGTCTGAATATATAAATGTAAATCTGAATATATAGTTATAAGTCTGAATATATAGAAGTAAATCTGAATATATAGAAGTAAATCTGAATATATAGAAGTAAATCTGAATATATAAATGTAAATCTGAATATATAGAAGTAAATCTGAATATATAGTTATAAGTCTGAATATATAGAAGTAAATCTGAATATATAGTTATAAATCTGAATATATAGAAGTAAATCTGAATATATAGAAGTAAATCTGAATATATAGTTATAAGTCTGAATATATAAATGTAAATCTGAATATATAGTTATAAATCTGAATATATAGAAGTAAATCTGAATATATAGAAGTAAATCTGAATATATAGTTATAAGTCTGAATATATAGAAGTGAATCTGAATATATAGAAGTAAATCTGAATATATAGTTATAAATCTGAATATATAGAAGTAAATCTGAATATATAGTTATAAATCTGAATATATAGAAGTAAATCTGAATATATAGTTATAAATCTGAATGTATAAATGTAAATCTGAATATGTGATGCGATATAGGAAAACCCAACACATGGTGAAATTTGACCTTTTTAGGTTTTGATACCATGGAAGCTGGGTTCAAGCCCTTTCCAAAACTGTTTTTATTTTGTCCATAGCTTGAACGTAACAAAAGTTATGGCTATCTGAAGTTGGCTGATAGCTATTATTTTCAGGAATGGAATTTTGAGAAAAACGGGTTTAAAGGGAGACGGGTTTCACTTTCACTTCACGGGTTTAACGAGAGCTGTCTGTCAGGAGTGCTATTCTGCATCATTACACAAACAGACTAACGTTACCCTGAAGAGGACAGTTTTCCGTTGTGTATCATGATGGGCATAGACTCTGAACTTTTGATCACCCCTTGTATGTTTAGATAGCACCAATAGTGTAGCTACCTTGTAGTTTATATTTAGAACTGTTCGCACTTCTGTGCATATAGGCTAACAGACTGTCATCGGACTCTTCCTCTTTAGTAACTTCATCTTCCCATTCTTCATCTCTGGATGTGAAATAGTCCATTATAACATCGTGTAGGGCACTACCATCACCAAGATTGAGCAGACTGAGATGTGCAAGATCGTTTAAGTGAGCAGCTAACATTACTTCAGACTGTTCTCTCGTGTTCCGCCATATCATAATATACTTAATAAATTATTATTTACTTAATAAACAAACAAACAAACAAACAAACAAACAAACAAACTTTGCATGCCATAGTCTACACAGGACTTGCGGGAAATGTGCATTGATCCAACTTTATTATATATGTTACGTGGTTTATTTTGATAGGTTAACAGTTTTTGTGGTGTTAAGAGAAAGCACCTCCTCAGCGCGTCCTTAACATAAGAGAAAGACACAGTCTTTTCTGCTTGCTGCAATATATCGCTATTTTTGTGTACTAAACAAGTGAATTTTGCCAAGGTATTTTCAGAGACGATAGACAAGATGTTATAGAATAATATTTTAATAAAAACCTAATTTTGACCAAAAAAAAAAAAAAAATTGACATTTGACTTATTTTTCGAATTTCCTGAAAATGTCCCAGCGCGACATCCGACGGGTTTTCCCATATCGTGTCACATATATTTACATTATATTAACATTTAGTCATTTAGCAGACGCTTTTATCCAAAGCGACTTACAAATGAAGACAACAGAAGCAATCAAAACCAACAAAAGAGCAATAACATGCAAGCACTATGACAAGTCTCGGTTAGCCTAACGCAGTACACGTAGCAAATAGATATAGAATAAAGAAACCTAGTGTTTTTTTTTTTGTTTTTTTTTGTTTGTTTTTTTAAAGAAACAAGTAGATAGAATAGAAAAAAAAAACTAGTGTTAGTGTTAGATTTGTAACTATACATTCAGATTTACCTCCATATATTCACAATTTACATTTATATATTCAGACTTATAACTATATATTCAGATGTACTTCTATATATTCAGATTCACTTCTATATATTCAGATTTACATCTATATATTCAGACTTGTAACTATATATTCAGATTTATAAGAATAAATTCAGATTTACATTTATATATTCAGACTTATAACTATATATTCATATTAACATTTATATATTCAGACTTATAACTATATATTCAGATTTACTTCTATATATTCAGATTTATAACTATATATTCAGATTTACTTCTATATATTCAGATTTACTTCTATATATTCAGACTTATAACTATATATTCAGATTTACTTCTATATATTCAGATTTATAACTATATATTCAGATTTACATTTATATATTCAGACTTATAACTATATATTCAGATTTACTTCTATATATTCAGATTTATAACTATATATTCAGATTTACTTCTGTATATTCAGACTTATAACTATATATTCAGATTTACATTTATATATTCAGACTTATAACTATATATTCAGATTTACTTCTATATATTCAAATTTACATTTATATATTCAGATTTATTTCTATATATTCAGATTTATAACTATATATTCAGATTTACATTTATATATTCAGACTTATAACTATATATTCAGATTTACTTCTATATATTCAGATTTACATTTATATATTCAGATTTATTTCTATATATTCAGATTTATAACTATATATTCAGATTTACATTTATATATTCAGATTTACTTCTATATATTCAGACTTATAACTATATATTCAGATTTACTTCTATATATTCAGATTTATAACTATATATTCAGATTTACATTTATATATTCAGACTTATAACTATATATTCAGATTTACTTCTATATATTCAGATTTATAACTGTATATTCAGATTTACTTCTGTATATTCAGACTTATAACTATATATTCAGATTTACATTTATATATTCAGACTTATAACTATATATTCAGATTTACTTCTATATATTCAGATTTACTTCTATATATTCAGATTTATAACTATATATTCAGATTTACTTCTATATATTCAGACTTATAACTATATATTCAGATTTACATTTATATATTCAGACTTATAACTATATATTCAGATTTACATTTATATATTCAGACTTATAACTATATATTCAGATTTACATTTATATATTCAGATTTTTATATAATTATTTCCTGTTTGGCCCCTCATAATATATATATATATATATATATATATATATAGTGCCTTGCGAAAGCATTCATACCCCTTCACTTTTTTCACGTTTTGTTATGTTGCTGCCTTATATGTTAAACTGCTTTATATTACTATTTTTCCACATCAATCTACACTCCATACACCATAATGGTAAATAAAAAATAGGTTTTTAACATCTTTGCAAATTTATTAAAAATAAAAAACTTAAATGATTCCATTGCATAAGTATTCATAGCCTTATCTGGGACCGTTGAAATTTAGCTCAGAAGCATTTATATTGCTTGTAGATGTTACTACACTTCAAGTGAAGTTAACCGGCAAATTCAATTGAATGGGTATGATTTGGAGGCACCCATGTCTTAATAAAAGGTTTAACAGCTGATAATGCATATCAGAGCAAAACCTAAGCCCTGAGGTCAAAACAACTGCCTGTAGAGCTCAGAAACATGTCTGCGTCAAGCCACACATCTGGAGAATTTTCAGAAAAAAAATTCTGCAGCATTGAAGGTTCACAGAAGCATGTAGTCTCTGTTACCCTTAATGGAAGAAGTTTGAAACGACCAGGACTCTTCCTAGATCTGGCCTTCTGGCCAAACTGACCAACTGATAGAGAAGGGTCTCGGTTAGACTGGTGACATGATGGTCACTCTAGTTGAGCTTCATGATCATATATGCAGATGAGAGAAATCTACAGAAGGACAAACATCACTGCAACACTCCACTGATCTGGGCTTTATGGCTGTGTGACAAGACTCAATCCTTTACTCAGTGAAGACACATGAAAACACACTTGGAATTTGCATAAAAGCACCTAAAGGACCCTCAGACTGTGAGAAACAATATTCTCTGGTCTGATGAACCTCAGTTCTAAGCATTATGTTTGAAGGAAAGCAGCTCTGCTCATCATCTGCAGAGTATACTATCCAAAAAGAAAAGTGTGCTGGTAGCAGCTTCATGCTGTGGGGCTGTTTTTCAGCGGCAGGAACTGAGGGACTCATCAGAGTAGAAGAAAGCTCAGTGCACCAAAATATAGAGACAGCCTTAATGAAAACCCAGTCCAGAGCATTCAGAACCTCAGACTGGGCAGAAGGTTCACCTTCCAAAAGGACAATGAACCTAAGCACACATCAAGAGGGGCTTATAGACAACTATGTGAATGTCTTTGAGTCCTTGAACCCAATCAAATATTTCTGGAGACACCTGAAAATGTGCATCTGTCCCCATCCAACCTGACAGAGCTTGAGAGGTGAAGAGGTGAGGAGAAGAATGACAGATAATTTCCAAATGCTGATGAGCAAAGCTTGTCGCATCAAACAAAAAAGACTTGAGACTGTAAAGATGCTTCAGCTAAATATTTAGTTAAGGGTATGAATACTTATGCAATGTACTTATTTCAGTTTTTTTTATTTTTAACACATTTATGAAGTTGTGACAATTCTGTTTTAGCTTTGTCAATATGGTGTATGGAATGTAGATTGATGTGGGGATAAAAGGTAATTTAAAGCAGTTTAACATAAGGCAGCAACATAAAACGTGGAAAAAAAATGAAGGGGTATGAATACTTTCGCAAGGCACTGTATACTCAGAATTGCGTGACGTAACTCACAATTCTGAGAAGAAAAGTGAATTTTGAGATATTAACTCGCAATTGTGAGGGGAAAAAAAACAAACCTTTTTATTTTTTAAAAGAAAAAAGAAACTCTGAATTGAGATGTAAACTCAGAAGTGTGAAGGGAAAAAGTCAGAATTCTGAGTTATCTTGCAATTCTGTGTATACTGTATATTTAACAAGAATTATAAGAAACAAAGTCAGAATTGTGAGATAAAAAGATTCATTTATTTTCTATCTTTTTTATTATATATATATATATATATATATATATATATATATATATATATATATATACAGTGGTGGAAACAGGCTTCCATAGGTGAGGCGGAAACACGATTTGAAAGATTTGATGTACTTCCTCTTTAATGAAATGTAGAATAGAGGTCATGACAACTCTCGGAGGGATTGGTACGGTAATGTACATGACGATGTTAATGTATTTGGTCTTGGCAGAATAGATCTGCTACGCTGCTGCTGCGGCAGAGCAAGTACCGAGACTTGCTACTACCAATACATGCACAACTTGCTGCTGTAAGCATGTAAGAAATACTGCTGCTGCCCCCATATATAATAATAATAACTCCCATATAGCATACATGAATCACCTCGTAGCAGATCTATACAGGTGCAGCTGGGAAAGATGGAGGGTTGCTGAAACACACTGTGAACTGCTACAGCAAGCACTAGTCATATTTGAATATTGAGCAGTGAACTCATTGGCTACCGATACAGGAGAGAACCAATCAGCTGTGCCATGTGATAATGATGTCATTAGGTCAGATTGAGTTAGACCTATCGGACTGCGCCATCTAGAGTTTCATGCCAGAACTCTGTATTTAAGCTATATAGCTACATTTAACTGATACAGGTAATGACTTAATGGATAATGCCACAGAAGAATGTTTGAAGTGAAACATTTACTGAATAAATGAGCAAAAAAAAAAAAAAAAGTTCAGATGATCTTTAGTCTACTACTGTACCAGATGCAATATTAACAGTTGCATGTTTTATTCCTGATGCCTAGACAGATAATCCTATATGTTTGAAAAAAATAGTTTGATATTTGAAAATGTATCACCTTTAAAAAACAATATTTTGCTTACTAAAAGATCATATGTAGCTTAAAATGTCATTTCCTAACCCCTTGCTGTTTTGACTGCACTCATGGAGAGGATATGCAGTGTTTTGTCGGGTGAAAAGGGAAAGCCTGTGATGAATATTTTATGAGCAATCGTTCAGCTAGTTTTCTGTGGCATGACAGTTGTAAGAAGTCCTACAGTCTTAAAAAATCCTTTCTGTCAAAGAGAATGACATGAAGGAGAAGATGATAGCATGACAGTCTTTGTGGAATACCATCAGTTAACTTAAAGTTTAATGTAAAGCTAAGTGACTCCACCATCAAAGCATATCATACGGCTTACATTTATTTATTTAGCCGATACTTTTGTGTAAGAAACTACAAGACAGGTCTCAAACTTACATCCTATCACTCCATACAAAAGGACTGGACTATATAATACCCTCAACAATGGAATAACTACATTTAACACATTTAATATCGAAGGAATGCGGCATTTTTGAGTAAAACAGAATTTTCTGTTTTAACAGAAAATGTAGAACAGGCTTGATTTTATCCATTAATGATTGAATATAATGAATTATTCGAATAATATTATTTTCTCTACCTTCTTTCCACATGCCACATTCATTCAAACAATGCCACGATCAAAAATGAGCTCTGATTTATTGTTTGTCTTCATGCAAATAAAAACCCCTCCACAAGATATGACATACACTTTAAAAACAGAAGGCTGTTATCCATCAAAGATGGTTTATGTGATTGCTACAAGACTAATTTATGCTTCTGTATCCAAGAAAGCATTACCCATCATATTTATTGCTTGAAGTGGCACGTGTTGTATAATGTATGGTGGTTCCGTGTATCAAAGCCTGCTCTCGTCCATAAAAGTGATAGAAAATCTGAGTTTCTGTTGAAAAGAAAAATACTAGTCTAAAATTTAAGTGCTTCATCATAAGCAGTTACAGTGACACTGCTTCTGTCTTTTATAAAAATAGATTATCATAAAATGAAAATCATTCATCATTTATTTGTCATTTTGTTATTCCTCTGTCTTTCAACTTTTCTATGGCTGAGTGAATCTAATAAAGTTTTATTTCACTTGGTCAAATTCAGCTTTTGGTTACAGGGTTTACTTCTTTTTGTATTCATATTTTAACTATTTCTTTATTTGTGAAAAATACTTATAGAGTTACAGATTCAAGAAGTTAATTTTTTACAGATTTAGCTCAAGGTCATTTTTTTCAAGGTCATGCTAAAAGCTGGAACGCTGTGGGCTGCAGATGGATCCTTTCAAAGATAACCATCTCAGTGCTCAGTTTTTCTCATCTCTACCTATTACAAGGCTTCATCCATCTGTCAACACATACGGCCCTCATTTGTCATGCCTTATTTTCATGTTTATCTGTTTCCAACTGATGCATAATGACTCTGAGCTTGTTTTCCGCAATTTGTCCATATCTACAGAGTAGACAGTGGTCAAAGGTGCTTGTTGACGGAATGAGGCTGCATTATTTATACTGTAAGGATGTGGATAAAATCACTTGCACCCGGTTGCCTTTTAGCAACTGTTACTGCCAATGGTCCTTCCTCTACAAAAAGAAATGTGGAATAAACAAAAATGACAAATTACTTATTCAAGTCATGAACATTTAGGTGCATTCAGTCGTTTGATGCCAATTTAAAAAGTTTACACATGAAAAAATACATTTTGTTTTTGTGAAGAGTCATCTGAATGATGTAAACATATGATGAAGACAGTACTCAGTTTTCTAAAAAAAAAAAGAGTGTTTTAAATATGTTTGGTGAGGATCATCCCCCTCAGGGTAATTCGCCATGTTGAAATTACTTGAGTTTTTTCATAAGTGTCAAAGAGAATCCTTTAATTTCATCACATAAAGCTATTATTGGAATATATAGCACATGGGCTACATTTATGTTGCATTTATGGAACTTCTTTATACTTCCCAAAATCAAATTCATGACAACTATCTGTTTTTGATTTTAGAAAAGTTTTAGGGCAGCTTATATTGACTTGTGTGCAATCATAGAAAGAAATCCATACGGGTTTGGAATAACAAGAAGGTAAGTAAATAGTAACAGAATATTCATTTTTAGATGAACTAATCCTTTAACATCTATTTTGTGATTGATTGTTTGATTAGGCTTCAGGAATTGAGGCATTTGTAAATGTGTAAACAATTAATCAGTTCACTACAGTCATTATGAAAATTGATCTGGAAACAGCATGTCTTACAACTAACTGGCTAGTGGACAGTACTTTCCCTGGGCACCAGTGGCTAATAGAAACTATAGGTTATTTGATATCAGTGTAAAATTACATAATGCACACTGTTTCACATGCTAATTTTCAAAAATAGTAAGCAGTATATGCTGTGTAGAATTTAATTCCAAATACACCTGAATTGAGCCTTGCACAAACACCACTGCTTGTTTTGCCTGCATTTGAGTATTTTTATTTGATTTGTTTGCACATTACACATCACATTTTGCTCTTTCTTTTTTTTTTTTTTTTTTTTTTTTGAGTGAGTCTAGTTCTGTCTTTGTAAATGACTATTTTGGACTGTTATGAAATACAAGTGATTGTCTAAAATAATATGGAAATTCAGATATGGATGCCACTTGAGAAAACAATAATTCAATAAGCAATTATGAGGCAAATGGAGCTTCCAAACAAAATATATTTGAAGGTTTGGACAGATACTGAAGGCTGTTATTTGTTTTGCACTTGACATCCCATTGATATTCACATCTGATTTTAATCTCGCCATATATCACTGCAGCCATTTCAATAATTGTTATAATAACAAATAAATACCAAATCTAGGACAACCAGTTGACCTTTTAAATTCCAGATCCTATAAACTCAATAAATCTTCTTGTTAAGGGGCTCTTTCTCTCTTCTTCTTTATTTTCATTTAAGTGTTGAGTGTATTATCATATCTTTTTGAGTTTGGGGGATCAATTAACACACTCTGAGGATGAACGTTGTTGTGTTTACATAAGGTCATTAAACCTGACCCTCATGAGATGAGAGCAGCCTGGGGCTAATTAGAGCAGAAATCATTCTCACACACTAGACCTGATTATTTTTGTTTCAGCATTGCCTTAATAAGACAAGACAAATTAGTCAGTTTGTCATTGTTGTCTTTATTTTGAGAGAATGAGGTTGTTTGGGGAGTCATTAGGTTGTTTATGAGTGTGTGTTTTTCCCTTTGGATTGTAATTTCTTTATATGTATATGGTATGTTTCCATGTACAAGAAGATAGCTGTGTTTTCTTCTAATCTTTACATTTCTAAGACCAAACAACGGTCATTTTGTTAACTGTTTGTCTGACCAGTGGCAGATTGGAAATATTAGCTAATCTGGAGAAGTTTTGTCCACTCAAAACACCTTGAATGAAGACATTCGGTCAATCCAATAGCCTCTGGAGAGCTTAAAATTACTTATACAGTGGAAGCTTTGATTAAAATGAATGAAGTCCTAATTATGTGTTATCACAGATGTCTGTGGTGATGTGTTTCTTTGTAACAGCACTTTGATCATGTAGCATTATGAACAGTAGTCATTCAAAGAAAGAAAGAAAGAAAGAAAGAAAATGCAAATGCAAATGCAAATGAAGTTTAGAATTTATGTCCAATTAACATCCCAGTCAATTAAGCTGTCGAACTTGTGTTCATATTTCACTGAAGTTCAGTTTTGTTATTCTAGTCTTACGCTATCACTTTCATGTCTCCTGAGGCATGCAGGATTGTCTTATATTTTATAGAATTTTGAAGTTAGATATGTATACTGTTCAATACATACATGGCCATCCCCTAAAGCACAGTGATGGGCATCATGCTGTGAAAGTATGTAATGAGTCCACTGATGGCAAGTTGAACTGAATTCATTATCAAATACAAAAATAACTTGACTTGACTTGAATATGAGCATGAACATGAAACGAACCTACCAACAGCAGTTACTCAAACAAAGCTAGACAAGAAACAATGAGAACATGAGGGCTATTTATACATCGTCTAATGACTAAACAAGACACACATGAAAGCAATGAGCACAGTGAAATAATCCAAATGTGACACATGAAACAGAGAACCACTTAAAGTCAGAGAACTATCAAAGTACCGCTAGAGGTAGGGGGAGGGTGGGGGGCAACCCTCAGAAGGGGTAAGTCCTGAAGGGGGGCCCCAACCTGCAACTCCCAACCCCCCACCCCCTAGGTATACATATACACTATGGTAAGATCCGCATAGGTGCATCGGCATAAAAATTAATGATGCGATGCATCGATTTAAAAAAATTGTGCATTGAATACATGTTGGCATTTGTGTCACGATGCATCGTTTCTAACATATTTGCATTAAAACAGATTTATTTACATATAATTATTGGTAGACCAATATTTTATATGTAGATTGATTTCTCCTCTCTAAACTGTTTGTCAAGTGTGTTCACTCCTCACCACTGCTGCTATGTAAACATGACGTAAGAGTAGATTCGTAAGAGTGAGTGGAAGTAGGAGGGTGCTGAGCCTGTGGCTGTTTTATATGCAAGCATCAATGTCTTGAACTTCATGCGAGCTGCAGCCGATAGCCAGTGCAGGGAGATAAAGAGGGGTGTGACGTGGGCCCTTTTGAGCTTGTTGAAGACCAGCCATGCCACTGCATTCTGAATCATTTGTAGAGGTTTGATTGTGCATTATGGAAGTCCAGCCAAAAGAGCATTGCAGTAGTCCAGCCTAGAAATAACAAAGGCCTGGACAAGAAGTTGTGCATCATGCTCCATTAGAAATGGCCTGATCTTTCTGATGCTGTGCAATGCAAACCTGCAAGATCAGGCAGTTTTTGTCATGCTGTAGAGTTGGGGAGGCAGGGAAGACAAAAAGCTTTGTCTTTGCCAGGTTGATCCATGCTGAGACGTCTGCCAGGCTGCCTGAAATCCGTGCAGCTACCATCATCTGGCTGAAGTGAAAGATAATGTTGTGCGTCATCAGTATAGCAATGATATGAGAAACCATGTGCCTTTATGATGGGTCCCAGTGATGTAGTGTTTATGGAGAAGAAGAGGGGACTGAAGAACTGATCCCTGAGGAACACCAATGACCAGTTAATGTGCTTTGGATACCTCCCCTCCCCAGGCCACCCTGAAAGACCTCCCTGTGAGATAGGATTCATACCAGCAAAGTGGAAGACCCTGTGATGCCCAGTGATGAGAGGGTGGACAGGAAGATCTGATGATTCACAAAGTCAAAAGCAGCAGATAGATCCACTAGAATGAGAACTGATGATTTGGAATCAGTTTTCGCAATCCGGCAAGAATTCAGTGACTGACAGTAGTGCAGTCGCATGTCCACTCCTGAAACCTGACTGTTTAATGTCCAGTTGGTTATTCTGTGAAAGAAATAATGATACCTGGTTGAAAACAATTCGTTCAAGTGTTTTCGCTATGAATAGAAGGAGAGAGACGGGTCTGTAGCTATCTACAAGTGTAGTATTTAATGTAGGCTTTTTTGAGCAGTGGGGTTACCAGAGCCTGCTTGAATACAGAGAGGAAAATGCCTGTGAGGAGAGATGTGTTGATGATGTGTTTGAGTGCTGGTAAGAGTGTAGGGAAGATTGTTTGGAGAAAGTGTGAGGGGATTGGGGCTAGTGGGCATGTTGTAGGATGGCTGGAGAGGAGAAGTTTTGATACTTCTGCCTCAGTGATGGGGACGGAAGGAGAAGAGGGGAGTTTTAGCAGTGGATGTGGTTGGTTTGAGTTCCTGTGTGTGGAGCTGAGAACTGACTGCTAATAATTATATGTACATATAATAATTTACATATTATAGAGTTTGGGGTGGGGATAAATTAAACAGTATCTGCGGTGACATCATAATCAGGTAATCGTTGTATATGGAGCGGCATATGAAGTACATATGAAGTAGATGCTCACTCTGTCAAAATGGAGGGGTCGACCTGGATCTGCACCAGGGAACAGTGGCAGGCCTGGACCATAAAGAAATGGAGGAACCGGGCCATGGTGCAGGGCACAGGACCACAGACCTTAGAGCAGATGCAAAGAGACCATGAAACATGGAGCAATGGATATTTTATTTATTTATTTTATTTTATTATTTATTTTACCTAATAAAATAAATCAGCTGAATATTTCAGAAGATTTTAGAGCTTTTTTCTTTAAATGTAAAGTTTTGTTATATAATTTTACCAGTTTTTCATAACCCCACCTTTGCATTATCCTTCTGGGAGTTTTTATTATTGCTACAAAAATGAACACAAAAACAAACAAACTTAACCTCTTAAGACCCGAGAAAAAAGTTTTAGGATTTTTTTTTTTTTTTCATGTCTTTACATTGTTTAGAACATTAAAAAATAATGTGAAACAAATAAATAAAATAAAATAAAAAATATATATATTTCATTCATAAGTTATGTTATGTCCTCGGAAGAGGACATCGGGACTCAATTTCTTTTAAAAAACAAAAAGACATGAATGAACATGCATTGGCAAAAACAACTGATTTTTTAAATCACCAATACATTTTTAGTTTTCAAGATTTTTTTTTGCTTTTTTTTACCAAGCTTTGTATAAAGATGATTCTCAACTATGTTATAACAGAATGATTCGATATACCATTTTTCTTTCTGGAAAATGTGTGTAAAATGGCCATAAACGGGTTTTCTCATTATATACAATGTACAGTGGGTACGGAAAGTATTCAGACCCCCTTAAATTTTTCACTCTTTGTTATATTGCAGCCATTTGCTAAAATCATTTAAGTTCATTTTTTTTCCTCATTAATGTACACACAGCACCCCATATTGACAGAAAAACACAGAATTGTTGACATTTTTGCAGATTTATTAAAAAAGAAAAACTGAAATATCACATGGTCCTAAGTATTCAGACCCTTTGCTCAGTATTTAGTAGAAGCACCCTTTTGATCTAATACAGCCATGAGCCTTTTTGGGAAAGATGCAACAAGTTTTTCACACCTGGATTTGGGGATCCTCTGCCATTCCTCCTTGCAGATCCTCTCCAGTTCTGTCAGGTTGGATGGTAAACGTTGGTGGACAGCCACTTTTAGGTCTCTCCAGAGATGCTCAATTGGGTTTAAGTCAGGGCTCTGGCTGGGCCATTCAAGAACAGTCACTGAGTTGTTGTGAAGCCACTCCTTCGTTATTTTAGCTGTGTGCTTAGGGTCATTGTCTTGTTGGAAGGTAAACCTTCGGCCCAGTCTGAGGTCCTGAGCACTCTGGAGAAGATTTTCGTCCAGGATCCCTGTACTTGGCCGCATTCATCTTTCCCTCGATTGCAACCAGTCGTCCTGTCCCTGCAGCTGAAAAATACCCCCCACAGCATGATGCTGCCACCACCATGCTTCACTGTTGGGACTGTATTGGACAGGTGATGAGCAGTGCCTGGTTTTCTCCACACATACCGCTTAGAATTAAGGCCAAAAAGTTCTATCTTGGTCTCATCAGACCAGAGAATCTTATTTCTCACCATCTTGGAGTCCTTCATGCGGGCTTTCATGTGTCTTGCACTGAGGAGAGGCTTCCGTCAGGCCACTCTGCCATAAAGCCCCGACTGGTGGAGGGCTGCAGTGATGGTTGACTTTCTACAACTTTCTCCCATCTCCCGACTGCATCTCTGGAGCTCAGCCACAGTGATCTTTGGGTTCTTCCTTACCTCTCTCACCAAGGCTCTTCTCCCCCGATAGTTCAGTTTGGCCGGACGGCCAGCTCTAGGAAGGGTTCTGGTCGTCCCAAACGTCTTCCATTTAAGGATTATGGAGGCCACTGTGCTCTTAGGAACCTTAAGTGCAGCAGAAATTTTTTTGTAACCTTGGCCAGATCTGTGCCTTGCCACAATTCTGTCTCTGAGCTCTTCAGGCAGTTCCTTTGACCTCATGATTCTCATTTGCTCTGACATGCACTGTGAGCTGTAAGGTCTTATATAGACAGGTGTGTGGCTTTCCTAATCAAGTCCAATCAGTATAATCAAACACAGCTGGACTCAAATGAAGGTGTAGAACCATCTCAAGGATGATCAGAAGAAATGGACAGCACCTGAGTTAAATATATGAGTGTCACAGCAAAGGGTCTGAATACTTAGGACCATGTGATATTTCAGTTTTTCTATTTTAATAAATCTGCAAAAATGTCAACAATTCTGTGTTTTTCTGTCAATATGGGGTGCTGTGTGTACATTAATGAGAAAAAAAAAATGAACAAATGATTTTAGCAAATGGCTGCAATATAACAAAGAGTGAAAAATTTAAGGGGGTCTGAATACTTTCCATACCCACTGTATCTATAAACTAAATCTAATTTGCATATTAATATGTTTTTAGGGCAACATGTAATGAAAAAAGAAGTGTAATAATGAGAGTAATAATTGACAAGATTTTCATAGTAATATATAATATTTCATAGAATATTGAAATATAATTTCTTTCCCTATTCATTTGTTATGTCTCCCAAAATGTGTAATAAACATGCTTTTAGTCCCGGTGTCCTCATATGAGGACATGTATGAAATCAACGTCCTGTTTCATAACAGAAAGTCATATTTTGATTTGAAACCCCATAACATTTTCCTGAGATGTTGATTTATGACATATAATTTAAAAATTAGACAGATTTAAATGATAATTACAAAATATTATCATATTTCCATAAGAGTGTCACTAAATTAATTTAGACATTTTTGATGACCAAGGAGAGGGTGTGGTCATGGTGAAACATCCAATCATTTGGTATCTCTGAAAAGCCCTGAATGTGCTCTTTACAGGACATCCAGACTTAAAACTGTGGCATGTAGAGTCTCAGAGAAATTCACAAAAATATAATGTCCTCATATGAGGCTGCAGGGTCTTAAGAGGTTAAGGCAGTTAGTTATACCATCATTACACTCACATTAATGAAGCAAACAGCACTAATGAATGTCTTTTCTCTCAAGACTATTTAGATACCAGAGGTTCTTTCCTGTTTAATGACACCTCTGGAGGAAAAAATGGTCAATATATTGCCCCCAAAAAGATTCTTGAGTTAACATTTAGGATACATAGTGATCCGGAGCTGAAGCAGAGGCAAAAACTGCAAGGAAGATAACAGCGCGTCTGCCTTATCCGCAAACCACAGCATCATTGCATGTATGCAGTTAAGGTAATCATTGAAGCATATTAAGTTATATTAATATATTGCATATTTGTAATTGCTACATTTCTGGTTGAATGTCATAAGGACATACTGTATGTACTCAAATAACACAGATGTTAAATCACAGACTGTTCACTGTTTCTCACAGGTATCTGTGACTGTTTCTCACAGGTATCTGGTTTCTTCACTGAAAGCGAAGCACGCTGCAAGGAAGCTGGGTCGTGAAAAAAGGACAGGCATGCAGAACACCAGCGATCCCATCATTCAGCCTGCAGGATTTTACATTGTTGCGTTGAGTTCAATGCCTTACAGTAATGTCTATGTCATGTTCCTCACTGTGATTTATGTGATCACAGTTATGTGCAATGTCTTTCTGATCGCCATCATTTTCTATGACCATCGTCTGCATGTCCCAAAGTTCATGGCTGTTGGTAGTCTGGCTTTGGTTGATCTTGTTCTCAGCACCTCGCTTGTGCCTGGCATGATAAAGACTTACATTGTTCTAGACAATTTTGTGCCATTTAAACTGTGCTTTGTGCAAATGTTCACTTACTATAATTTTTTATCACTTGAATCACTTTCCTTATGTATTCTCTCTTATGACAGGTTAATTGCAATCTGTTTCCCTCTGAAACAGAAGTCTATAAACACTAACATCAGAATGGCCTGTATAATCTGTGCAGTTTGGATCCTTAATTCTGTTAGATCACTGTATGGTCCTTCATCCATCTCAACCCTGTCATTTTGTGGCTCTCTTAATGTCAACAGCTATTTTTGTGATTTTGGGCCTGTTTTAAAACTTTCCTGTGGCGATATTACAGCCCAGTGGAATTTGGCCATTTCTTCAACTATACTCTTCAATGCTTTACCTTTGATTTTTATTTTCTTGACCTACGTGGGTATATTGATTGCTGTATTCAGAATGAAAAGTAATCAGAGCCGTCATAAGGCGCTGGCCACGTGCACTGAGCACCTCATACTCGTGGCCATTTTCTTCATTCCAATTTTTGTTATCTTCAATCTTGGACTTTTTGGAATTGTTATAAACCCAAATGTAAGAACAGTGTGCTTGTCTTTGTCATCCCTCATTCCACCCTGCTTGAATCCCATCCTCTACTCGCTGAAAACTAAAGAGATTCAAAGCCGGATTCATTCTTTGTTAATCCAGAGACTGTCTGTTCATCCTCTGAATAATATACGTTAATGTAGAATATAACTGTGTGAATTGCTAAGATTATTTATAATGTTAACTTGGAGGCTTTCTGTGATGTTTCCTTTTGTGGTATTTTTTAAAATGCATGGTTTTTCGGTATAATAATTTTGTCCAAAGTGCAAAGCTGGTACAATGTTTACTTACTGTACTTCAGCCAGGTTAAAACTGCTCACTAGCTGAGCAGTAGCCTATTTGTTCAGAGAGTTGATCTAATACATGCTAGTCCACAATAAATTACACATATGAAAGATATATGTAGAAAAATATATTGACTAAATTCACTGGCTTTTGCTGAGCATCAGGACTGAAGTAAGTGTCAGACTGGGGTTCAGAAGTTTAAGGAGTATATGACCACCTACTATAACACTCGCAAAGAGCAGCTCCTGAAGCAAAGGACTTCAGCCACAATATCTGCCTGATGCACAGGCCACTGAGAGAGTGCTGCGCAATAAAACATCACTTTCTTAACAAAATGCATAATGTGAAGTATTTCTATCGATAATGTACTGAAATCTTTCATGATTCATGAAAGTTGTACTTTTGCAGTACATTTTAATATATGTTTAATATTCTTTTTTGTACCATGACAAGAACGAAGCCAAACTGAAGCTTTTTCACTCGTCTCTCTAGCATAGAGTGCCTTTATCATGGATATAATATACATGAGAAGAATATACTTAAGTGCAAACCAAATGTAATGTTTTTCATACACTTCGTATTATATAAATTTATATATAATGCATTTAGTTAAACTGAATATTGAACCACTAAAATACATTATTCTATGTAATATATTAACTTTAAATGTAATACCAAATAGCACACTACAGTTTAAATTATTTTCTAGTACTTTACATGTGCTTTAATGTTAGTCAACACATCAAACTAAGTTTACTTCTTTAAGCAGAACAATTATTTTTTAAAACATGATTTAAATTTAGTAAAACTTTTAATTTTACATTTTATTACAATGTGCACTTTTTAAAAAATAAGTATGTTAAGAAACATGAGAGTGTGCTCTCTTTAAGTACACTTACAGTTTTTTTTAATTGCTAACAAGCATTTACCAGTACTTAAAGTACTTTTTCTAAACTCTTAACACAGCAACACACCTACATCACACAATTAGCCAATTAGTTGATTTTCTGTACAAAACCACATTTTGTTAAATAAATAAAAACTCTACATTTCAAAATGCTGAATACCTTTTTCTGCATATACTAACTCTATCAAAACACAGCAAACCCGATTCAAAATCGAGTCATTCGGTCAAAACATTGGCACTGGTTTTCTATCCAATAGGAACATACAGTCAATCATAGTGCATAGACTGTTAAAATTATAACAATTAATGGCATTACAAAAACTGCATTACTTGTCATGTCTCAGGTCTACCTGCATATAACAGACAATAAAAAAATCCATAGTTTTTTGCAATTTAGCCTTCAGTTTACCTTCATTTTACATTTTTAACATTGTGTTTTTACATTTTTATATTGTGTTCATTCTTGGCAACATACTATCTAAAACTGAATGAGTCATTACTTTATAGAATGTACAATAGAAAAAATAGGGTCCCCTATGCAGAAATTCAATTGGAACCTTGAACCTTCCATTAGGTGAGTGTTGGATGTGGATGGTGCCCCCATGGTAGCTGATGCCAGTGATCAACAGAAATTCCAACATAAATGGCATTTGGTTACTATGTGCAAGTTTGTTTCCGTCACAGAATAAAAAAGGTAAAAACAGTAATTGTGACCTTTTTATTTCACAATTCAGACTTATATTGGAATTTTGAGTTTACATCTTGCAATTCAGACTTTATCAGAACTATGTATTACTCTAAAATGATTAAACAACCCTTGTGTAAAAGAATGTTTAGCATACTTTTCAATAGAGTACTTATAATGGAGATAATATACTTTAGTAAAAGAATATACTAAATTTATAGTTTTTTTATACCAGTTTCATTTCATTTTAATTTATTTTTAATGTATAGTTTTATATTAAATGCAATGAATTAAACCTGAGTGTTTTATTTTGACCCACTTAAGAATATCTTCATATGTAATTTCATAATTACTATTGTCTATTGTCTTTGGCAGTAATATCTGTACTGCTGCATTTATTGCAACATTTATGGTTATCATTTATGCACTTAAGTGTACTTTAAGTGTGTTAAGAAATAGTCATGAAAGTGAGTGAACTCTCTTGAAGTATACTTAAGTATACTTATACTTTTTTTTTTTTTTTTTTTAAATATACTTTTAAGATTTTAAGTACACTAAATACATGCATATTCAATACAATTAAGCACACTTCTTTTTCTGCCCTTAGCACACTAAGGGCAATCATGCTGATCCACACTGATAGATGGCAGTGCAGTATCTAATGACATTGTAGATGCCAACTCTTTTGACTAAAATTAAAGCAATACAATTACTAAAAGAACAGCATGAGGACACAAATGAGACATCAGCTGAGGTATAAATGTGCTTTATGAACAGCGTCTACATCAGGTCATGTATATCTCAGGCAAGGCAGACAGAAATGAACAGAAATGACTCACACACAACATATCTTTCTCTTCCATGTGTTCTTTGCTTTGAATAAAATGTTAATTACCTCTTGCAGACACACAATAGGTCTTATCATGTCATAGCATGTCATGCCACAGCAGTCTGACTTCACTTCTAATAAGTGTGAATTGAACCTTGGGTATTTTCTGCTATGATTCAGACAAATAATTCGACAGCTTCATGGAAAAATGAAGAAAGTGACTTGACAGGACACAGACAGAAGAATGAGCTGTATTAATGAGCCTCTGTCACTTTAATTTTCTTTCTCCATCCACCAGCCCATACCTAAAATAAGATCTGTTTTCCCACCTTGTGCTGTTTTTCTCTCCTTCTACCACCCTTCTTATGTTCCAATCTCCCTTTTTGCCTTAGGATTCAGTTCTCACCTGTCTTAAATGAGCAAACCTGCCCTGAGAAATTCATGCCTTATTCATAGGATGTCGAATGAGTCTCAGAGTATTGTATCCATATACGGTGTATTGGCATTATTATACAGCACCAGAACAGACGCTCTGGGGTTAACAGAGGATAAAAGAACACAGACGAGCACATTGTGTATACATTTTTATCACCGACATTAAATATTTTTTAGTGCAAGACATGAACGTGACTTCACAAGAATCCTGGATAACCTCACGTAAACACAGTCTGGAACGTTTGAGATATTTAATCATCATTCTGGGAGGAATGAAACATCATTCTCCCATTTGCTGGGAGGAAGGAAACAGTAATGGAAACTTCATGTATTTAACTATCACCAATCCTGCTTCTCTCCCTGACCCACCTAAGTAATTAGATCACATCTGTCTTTTTGTGTACTTGTATCTGTTTAGAAATATTACACCGAACAATAAATAGAAAACTAAATGGATTCCCTGAAATGCACTCACATGTATTTAATTACAGCTGAGATCAAGCACCTGGTCTAACCTAAAGCAATTACAATGAATGGCAGTTGCATAAATACAATAAAAAGCATACGATTATGGAAGCTGAGAACTGGTGTGTTCAGAGAAAAGTGAAATATTTTCTCTGTGTTGTGAAATGTTCTGCAGAAGCACTAAATTTATAATGTGAGCTTGCACCATGTCTGAGCTTTGCCTTTTGTGTGTCTTTTTTTTCAAACACAAGGAGCATGTTAAATGTGGTCTTTCTGAAACAAATAGAATAAAATATACATCTACATGTACATTTGCTAAATGTAAGTTTCAGACATGTAAACAACTTGCTACTAGACAAGTTACATTACATAGACCGGACAAACAGCAGAAACTAACTAGCAGCATACATTCATAATAAAAAGTCCTTTAGGGTACAAATATATAGGGAATTTAGAATAGCTGCCCTCAGATTAACATAGTTATTATGTCTAAAGATAAATTGCCTAGTCTTTGGAGTCTGTTTCACCTTCATCTGGAAGTGCCAGCAGTCTGACAAGTTTGACCACAGGATCATTGACCTGGACTTGAGCTGACCTGATGCGTCTATTAGCACTGGGTATCAGTTTGACAACCCAACCAACTGGCCACTGAGCTCTGGGATACTGTGTATAGACCATCATTACCAAAATTTTTCCCATTAGATCTTTAGTTTCCCATTGCCACTTCTGTCCAGAGAGTCTAGAGGCCTGGGAGGTAATGCCGAGTGTAATATGACCAGAAGTGATCAACATGGTCTGAGAATGATGCCAGCAGTGCTTGGATAGGGGTTCTGGAGTATAGATTACCTGGGGAAGTAAGGCAACTTGCCACCCCATAAGCAGCATGTGTTTAGTACTTCTTCAGTTAATTAGTTAGGTCTTTATTGTTATTGCATATGTTTATACAACAAAATTCTGTTAGATCAATCCAATTAGCAGCATTTAAAGAAAATAAATAAATAAAAAATATAAAAGGGCAGTGAAAACACAAACACAAGCTCTTGCAAGTTATTAGTGACCAGAGACCATTGTCCATTTTCCCATGGGGGTCATTACTGCACAGAATCTGTTATTACGCTAAAGCCGGGGGTTACACAGGATTACTATAACCTCTGCAGCCTGTCCAGAGGTCTGGGGAAAAAGCTGTTCTGTAGCCTGTTAGTGTGTGTTCCTGGGGTTCACAGTGCAGCTGGAATATCACACAGTACAGTAGTATGTTAAAATACTTTCTATTGTGCAGAAGTAGAAGCTAGTCAGCAGTCTCTGGGGAAGCCTGTTACGCCTTAGAGCCCTCAAGAAGAACAGACTCTGCTGGGCTCTCTTAATGATACAGGTGGTGTTCAAGCTCCAGGTCAGGTCCTCAGTAATATGCTATACCAGAAACTTAAAACTTAAGACTCTCTCCACCTCCTCTCCATTAATACACAGACCGTTGTGGAATGTTTGTGTGTGTGTGTGTGTGTGTGTGTGTATCTGTTTTTCTATTCAGGTGGGGACTTAAACCTGAATACACACAGACTCATGGGGACTCGTGACACGGTGGGGACCTAAATTGAGGTCCCCATGGGTAAACAAGCTTATAAATCACACAGAATGAAGTTTTTTGAAAATCTAAAAATGCAAAAAGTCTCCTGTGAGGGCTAAGTTTAGGTGTAGGGTTAGTGTAGGGCAATAGAATGTACGGTCTGTACAGTAGAAAAACCATTAAGCCTATGAATGTCCCCACAAGGATAGCGAAACAAATGTGAGTGTGTGTGTGTGTGTGTGTGTGTGTGTGTTAAGGATGAGGTTATCATCTTTGCACCAGGTAGTTAGTGTCTAAAGCTGTCAGTTATGAGTCCCACTATGGTTGTGTCGTCTGCAAATTTGATGAGGGTATTAGAATTGTAGGAGGAGGTACAGTCATGTGTGAACAGACAGTAGAGTGCTGTACTAAGAACACAGCCTTGAGGGACCTGGTTGCTAACAATGTTGGTGGAAGAGCAGTAATGGTCAAGCCTGACATGCTGAGGCGTATTGGTAAGAAAATTTTTAATCCAGTTGCAAAGAAGGGCTCCCAGACCCAGTGTTTTCAGTTTGTTGACCAATTTTATTGGGTCGATGGTATTAAATCCAGAGTTATAATCCACAAATAACATCCTGGTATAGCTTTTGGGGTTTTCCAAGTGTGTGAGAGCTGCATGCAGTGCAAATGAGATAGCATCGTCTGTGGATCTGTTGGTCCTATATGAGAACTGATATTTGTCAAGGTCAGGAAGGATGAACGGTTTAATGTGGGACAGAACCAGTCTATCAAACCATTTCATAATCAACGGGGTGAGAGCAATTGGCTGGTAATCATTCATGCTGGTGATGGCTGATGTTTTGGGTATGGGAATTATAGTGGCAGGTTTCAGACAAATGGGGATAGTGGCTTGCTGTAGCGACAGGTTGAAAATATGTGTGAATACTACAGTGAGCTCTTCAGCATATGCTTGTCCTGGAATGCCATCTGGTTCTGTTGCCTTATTACAGTTGATGCTGGATAGTGCTCTCTTTACCTGATAGTTCTGAAGAGTGAGTGGCTGGTCGCTCTCTGGAAAACTGATGTCTGCATCTCAGTCTGTCCTCCTGTTAAGGCTGGATCTGTTATCAAAATGGATGAAGAAAGTATTTAGCTGCTCAGGGAGGGAGGGATCAATGGAAGTGGAATGACTGTTGCTCTGCTTATAGTCAGTGATGTTCCTTACACCTTGCCACATGGCGCGGGAGCTATTTTCATTGAAGTTATCCTCAATGCTTTGCTTATATGCTCGCTTTGCTGATGCCTCTGTGTAGGTAAGCCCTAGCCCTCCTGCACTTCTCTCTATCTTGTGATCTCAGCACTGTGTCCCGGACTCTGAGCAGCTCCCAAGGCTTTTGATTGGGATACACCTTGATCTGTTTTTCGGGATTACAGTATCTGTGCAGAAATTAATGTAAAACAGAACTGTAGTAGTGTAGAGACCTATGCCTGTCTTTTCAAAGTGCTCCCACCTAGTATCCTCAAAACAGTTCTGCAAGGCTGAAGAAACCTCCTTATTCCAGCTGTACACTTTTCTTAATTTGTGGTTTTATTCTGCAGATGAGAGGCTTGCAGGTTGTGATCAGAGACAGGGACCCATGGTTCGACTGTCCAAGATGAGGTGAACAATAAATTTTATAACATTTGTATAGACCTGGTCCAGTGTTCTGCTTTTCCTTGTTTTAACGTCCACATTTTTGTAAAATTTGGGCAGGACAGTCTTTAAACCTGAATGATTAAAATCACCTGCCACCATAAAAATGCTCTCTGGATGTTTGTTTTGCTGCTTACAGATGGCATCATGTAACTTTGTCATGGCTAAATTAGCATTAGCTCAGGAATGGACGTAAACAGTAATGATTAAAACAGTTGAAAATTCCCTGGGCAAGTAAAATGGTCTGCATTTAAGCATTACAAAATCCAAATTCAGGCAACAATGTCTCTCAATAACAGTCGTGTCAGTGCACCAACTGTTATGAATGTAAGCACTCTCACCTCCTCCTCTTGTCTTACCAGAGTTTACTGTGCAGTCCACACGGTGGAGGGAGTGGCCTGCTACCTCGACGGCTAGGTCATTGTCCATTTTGTTATCGAGGGAGATGCTAGGAATAGCAGGTTTACGCGGGGCTAATTGTAGCCTTGCTCGGATACCAGCTCTCTTACAAGCTCTTCTACCTTCTGTTACATCTCCGCCATCGTCTCCTCTCGGTAGGTCTGTTTGTCTTCATACATGTCGCTGATCATATAATCTCTAACGGGATAGACCCAGAGTCACTGGGTGTATGTCCCAAACACCAGTCCCTTAGATGCAAAATTTCTGTATGTGTACTTTTTTTAACATTTCTATTATTAATGCTGCTACAGCTCCTGAAGGAAGAGCTCTGGGTCGCTACGACTAACTGCGCCACCATCTTGCCTGCTTCAGAAGCAGGATGGCTCCCAACAACTAATCGCAACTCAGGCTTTACTGATCTGATCTCCATGTGCCTTAATGCCAACAAAAATGCATCAGCATCAATGCTGTTGAGGAGATCGAGGTGAATGCATCATGAATGCACCTGAAAATGAAATCCCATTGCTTTGTGCAACAGCCAATCTTAACAATGAAGGGCCCAAAGCAATCAACTCCTGTCGAAAAAAAGGGCAGTTGGTACAGTCACTGGCTAGTTGAAGGTAAATTTATTTGAGGTTATTTGAGGAATCCACATACCTCCAAGAATGGAGCTCAGTCAACTCTTGGATTTCTGCCACTCTTGTTCCGAAGAACACTTTATACCTACAGGACTCAGACTGTATCCATGTAAGCACAGTAGAGGCAGTCAACAATATTACTTCCTCTATGGCGATGTTCAGTTCCTGTCTGAGAAACTTGCCAAGCTTGGCACTGGTCAATGCTGTACACAGTTCAAGACATGGCATTGACAACTGCTGTTTAGGGGTTACCCTAGAGCATTCCATGACAAAGGAGATATGGATCTTTCTGTGCTGCTAAATGAGGAGATAAGTCACCGATCCATAGGCAACCTCTGATGCATCACTGAACACATGCAAGCTAAATTCTGATGTCTCCACATAAAGGTCGGTAGGGATATAGCATCTGGGAAGCTTGAGCTTACAGAGGTCAGGCAACTCCTTCTCCCATATCTTCTACTTCTCCAAGTGTGTGGGAAGGTTTGGGTCATCACAATTCCTTAGTCTGGTATAGAGCTTCTGGAAAAAAACCTTGGCCAATGTAGTGAAGGGAATGGAGAACCCTAAGTGGTCATATTAGATACTTTCACACCACATAGTTCTAGGAACTTAGCTCTAGGAACAGGGTCGTTCCTGGAGAACCAATTTCTCCCTTGAGCCATTTTCCTGGTAGCATTCGCACCGGCAGCAGGAACTCTGAAGCGGCCGACAGCAACTTATTTTTTTGCGGCATTTACAAAAATCAACAACCAGTGAGTGTAGGATGTCGTGTTTAGAGCTGTTTTTGTTGTGTGTTGTGGGTTTCGTGATAACGGAGATGGAATGTAAACGTACAATTTATGTGATTGAAAGAGCATGAAAATCTGACTAAATCTATGGCAACTTGTAGTGTTATCATCAAGCTGAGAAAAGAACACAATGCTGCAGACAACAGATCAATGCGGTTATTGCTGTTTTCCATGTTCGTGGAGTAAATATTTTTACATGGCTTTTTAAAAATGCTGGGTAGCCGGTGTTTTGTATGTGTTTGGCCAATCAGTGTACATGTGCGTCACTGGTAGTTCCCATAGAACTGTTTTAGACCCTACTCTGAAGTAGGAGCTAATATAGTTCCCTTAAACAGAGTTCCTAGAAATAAAACCAAGTTTTTTTCTGGGGACAGTTATCGACTCGGCCCAAACACAGATGGATTACGCTGAAACGCTCCCTGACTATTCAGCAGCTAGGGGTGTCATTCAAATTAGGGACTTCAGGTCCTCTCAGGGCTTTCCACAAGATCCTCGGCCTCATGTTGTCTGCCTCCTCTGTGATTCCTCTGGGCCTGCTTCGTATGCGGCTCCTCCAATATTGGCTCCAAGCCTATGTCTCATCCTACGCCTGGTGCCAAGGCCGGTTTTATAACAGGGTAACCCACTGCTGCATCAGAGCCATGGCCCTTTGAAAAACTTCTCCTCCTGTTTGGACTGACCTCCAGAAGGAAGGAAGTCAGGACGGATGCCTCCAACTTGGGTTGAGGAGCTCTGTACAAGGGAGACCGGATTTTAACTCCTGGTAAAACCTGGAGCAGTGCTTACACATCAGCTGCCTCAAGATGATAGCAGTTTTTCTGTCCCTGTAAACCTTCCTACTGGCCTTAAAGGGGTACCACATCCTGGTCCATTTGGACAACATGACGGTGGTAGCCTACATCAATCACCAAGATGGTCTCAGGTCACGCTCTCTTTACAGGTTGGCTCAACGCTTCCTATTATGGGCACAGGGAAAACTTCTCAAGGTTACGTTTTTTACCCTAGTTCCCCGAGGGAACGAGAAGCTGCGTCGAACGCTTTGGGAACGCCTTTAGCGAGACCATGCTCTGAAACGTGTGTAATCAAGCCAATGGATGGGTGCGACGTCACAGACGGGGTGACGTGTGACCAGGAAGCTATAAAAGCACGTGACGCAGTGTCTCGTTTCCTTGGGGAACTAGAGTTACATACGTAACCTTAAGACGTTACCCTTCAGGAACTCGAGCTGCGTCGAATGCTTTGGGAACAAGATGCCCACACCGCCAGACTTTCAAGTATGAACTTCAGCGCAGCTACGGAAAAAGGACGGAAGAACCAGGAGAATGTCGAGGTCGTAGAACCTGACAAAAGTGAGCGGCGTAGACCAGCCCGCAGCGTTACATATCGCACTGGACACATGCAATTAAGCTTCTGCTGGTCAGGCTCCCGAAAGGGAGGAGGACAGAACGCCTGAAGTACGAAGGGCCGTGGTACTGAAGAGGGCACTTTAGAGACATACCCCAGCCTGAGGTACAGAAAAGCTTTGGCCAAGCCGGCACAAAGTCTAAGAAGGAGGGGGCAACTGACAAGGCCTGCAAATCTCTGACTCTCTTCAGTGATGTGATAGCTAACAAGAAGATAGTCTTAAGTGTCAGAACTCGATCTGAAGCCTCCTCTAAAGGTTCAAACGGAGGTTTACAGAGAGCCTCCAGGACCACGGCCAGGTCCCACGGGGGGACACGAGATCGTACGGGAGGTCTCAGCCTTAGCGCACCGAGGAGGAAACGTGTAACTAGGGGTTGTCTTCCCACAGACTGACCACCAAGAGGGGCGTGGTAAGCAGTTACAGCCGCCATGTACACCTTCAGGGTGGAGTGGGTCAACCCTACAGAGAATCTAGCCTACAAGAACTCCAGCACTGAACCAACCGGGCAGTTAACTGGGTAAAGCTGGCGATCTCTACACCATGAAATGAAAAGGTTCCACTTTAGGCCATACAGTTTCCTCGTAGAGGGAGCTCTGGATTGGAGGATGGTCTCAACAACCTCGGTTGAGTGACCAGAAGCTACGAGTTGTGCCCACTCAGGGGCCACACCCACAGCTTCCAAAACTCCGGGTGGGGGTGAAAGATGGTGCCCTCCGCCTGTGAGAGGAGATCCCTCCTGACGGGAATCTCCCATGGAGAGCCGTCAAGAAGGGAAATCAGGTCCGAGAACCATACTTGGCCCAGCCAGAACAGGGCTACTAGTAGCAGACGGACCCTGTCCCAGCGCACTCTCTCCAGAACTCCTGGGAGCAGAGCAATCGGGGGAAAAGCGTACAGACGAAGCCTCGGTCAAGTCTGTACCATGGCATCCAGTCCCAGTGGAGCTAGATGAGTCAGAGAGTACCAGAGGGGACATTGCAATGTCTCTTGAGTCGCAAAGAGGTCCACCTGAGCCTGGCCAAATACTCTCCAAATCTGCTCCATCACCTCGGGGTGAAGCATCCATTCCCCGGGCCTCGGCCCCTGCCTCGACGGGATGTCTGCTCCCATATTGAGATGCCCAGGAATATGCACTGCTCTCAGCAAGAGAAGTTTGTCCTGGGACTACACAAGGATCTGGTGTGCCAGCTTGTAAAAAGGGCGAGAACGTAGACCTCCCTGGTGGTTGATATAAGAGACCACCGATGTGTTTTCGGTGTGCACCAACACATGGTGATCTCTCAGGTCTGGGAGAAAGAACTTCAGTGTTCGAAATATGGCCAGAATCTCCAGGCAGTTGATGTGCCACATGAGATGGCGGCCACTCCACAGACCGCGGGCAGGGTAGCCACTCATGACCGCACCCCAACAAGTGAGGGACACATCTGTCGTTAGCGTTAAGCAATGACAAGGAAATCCCAACACCGGGCCCTGTGACAAGAACCAAGGTTTCCTCCACATGTCTAAGGCATGAAAGCATCGCCGCGTGACCTTTATCATGCAAAGTGGATTTCCCCTCGGGGAAAACCCCTTGGTCTTGAGCCACCACTGTAGGGGTCCCATGTACAGTAGGCCAAAAGGTATCACATTGAACACAGCTGCTATCAGACCCAGCAGTCCACTGCTTTACAGTGAGTGACCGGCCTTCTATGCAGTGAGGATCGACTCGATCCGAGCAGGAGATTAAATACCAAGTAATTAAATACTTGTAGTAGCATTTTTAGTACACTTTGAAGTATAATCTAAGTAAACTACTAGTTTGGTAGTTTTATACTGCAAGTATACTCATAAGTTTTCTTTAAGTGATCTTTACATCATACTTTAAGTATACTACTATGTCCCTATTTAGGTATTAATTTGTATATATTTTGTTATATGAATATCTGAACATACAAAACATCCAAAGAAAGAACGGGGTACCTGTTTGTAAACAAAAAACATTTTATTCTAGCTTCATGCATTCTTTTTTAAACACTTGAATGTGGGTAAGTTTCATAAATAAATAAAAAATAAAGAAATAAACAACATTTTGAACAAAAAGCTGAAAAAAGACTATGAATTGGATTCAGAATGATAATCAAAACGTAGATGGAGCCGATCAACACCCCAAAGCTTGACAGTCATTATTACCTCTTCATTGGTCGACATTTTATTCCACAACATTACACAGTTTTGATGCTGTTTTATGTCTGATGATCGTGTCAGATTACATTTGGAAGTATCTGTTGTTTCTTTTTCTTCTTCACTTGTGTTTTTTGGAAATTCTGTACAGAAGATGTGTACTAGCGCCCCCTACCGTATAACAATGAAAACACGGATTCTAGGAGCACAAGTATAGCTCAAATATATTAGACTTTTTCTAAGTATAAGTCAAGTATACTTAAATGTCATTTTAAGTATATTTCTGAGAAGTACATAAAGCCCATTTCTGAGAAGTATATAAAAAGTAAACTAAAAGTATATTTTCCTATTTTTAGTTTAAAAGAAGTATACTAATAGCACACTTGAATAAACTTCTTTTTCGTAAGGGTTCTCCATACAGTACCAGAGATAACTCACGGAAAGCGGCTTTTCCACTGAGGTTTAGCTGTGCTGTTGGGTGATCCATCCTGGGTTAGTGACATGGATTGTTGTAAAGCACAATGTCTGGTAGGAGAGATTTATGAAATGCTTCTTCATAAGCTTGTAGACACATTGAGAGCTGACCTGCTTTTGTCTGTGAGTGAAAAGAATGTATAGTATCAGGAGAGTGAAGTTGGCTCTATTGCTCCATATCACCATAATGAATGTAGCATCCAGCTCGAAGGGCCGCTTTTTATGGACTGTAGTTTAGGTAGGAATGTGAATGCTCATCCATTACGGCGCTCCAATGAGAAGTGTGAAAGGAGACAGGGAACTGTTCAACTCTTTATCTAAAGTCCTTAAATGTTCACAGCAACTGGTGGCACAACATTGATACAATTTGATTGGGTATTGTAGAGCTTTATTACCATGAGGTGTTAAATGTGGTCTTTCTGAAATAAACAATCAAATTTACATCATTGTATGTTTGCTAAATGTAAGTTACAGACAACCACTTGCTACTGACATGTTGTACATAAACCCACGTGGTGAGTAGAGGATTAACAGTAGTGAACATATGCACGTGAATCAATGTAAATATATTGGATATTACAATATTATGAACAATACGTTCAAAAAAGTTGAACGTATTGTTACGTTCAACTTTAGATAAACATCTATCACTTATAATCTTGTATAATTAAATAAACTTACATTTGCTTTTAGTCAATCAAGTTCGATGTTACATCGACACCGGCGTTAGGGATCTCACTTGGGAGCCCCAATCACCTCTGAGCATTACAAGGAATGGCCAGTGACTATTGGCGAGTGGAATTTGCAAGCTAAGCCACTTCCCGTACATACGGGTATATAAGATGGTGGCATGCATCCACTCATTCAGATTTTTTCTTTGCAGCCAATCGCTTCGTGAGCTTCCTTTTTAGTGCCCTGCTAAAAAGAAGAAGAATGACAAGAACAACAATCTTCAGGAACTTATCTGCTGTGTTTCAGTAACATCTGGGCCTCCTTCCTTTGAAGGAGAGCCGGGGGTGTATACCACCAAGAATGCCCATTCTGCCACTGACCACCTGGCCGCAGTACCCACATTCTCCCCATAAGAGCAGAGATAAGTTTCCTTTATCTCTGCTTCCTCACTGTCAGTTCCAACACATGGCTCCCGTTGCCATCTTGCTGCAGGATCTGGGGAATCAGGTAAGAGCTCCTTCTATGCCTCTACTTCCTTGGGCACTCTTCCTCACCGTAGCTGACCCACCGTGGGTACATCAGACATTGCTTGCATGGAATGTGGGGTCTGGCTAGCGTTCCCTGACCTGTCTCATCTGGATGATTCAACTTTGGCTATGCAATTAAATTTGCCAGGCACCGTCCTAGGTTCAGGGGTGTCCTTTTTATATCTGTGATAGACAAGGATGCCCCTGTCCTGCGTGCAGAGATTGCAGTCCTTTTGGCAAAGGATGCAATAGAGCCTGTCCCTCCAGCCAAGATAAAATCAGGGTTTTACAGCATTATTTCATTGTTCCCAAGAAATACAATGCAAGCCTTGAATCGGTCCCTTCACATGCTTCTGTTCAAGATCTTGATGCAGAAGTGTTGAGAAGTTTTTGTGTCCCTAAGCTGCACTCTCAAAGCAAGTGTCACACCCCTCTTAGCTTGTTCATTTCCCTGTTAGCCCCAAGCTCCACCCACCTAATCTCAAGCCAATCAGGACTGTCTCACAGTCTTTATTAGCTGCACCTGTGCCCACAGCTTGCCCTTTTGTTGCATGTGGTTGTACTGTGCAGAGGACTGAGCTTTGCTCCTTTCATTGTGTTTTTTCTGCATGTGCGTAATTGACCATGTAAGTACCTATTTTGTATGACTTAAGATTGGCCTAAAATGTGTTCATATGTTTCATACATGCTATATTTTCTGTTTAGGCGTGTGCTTTGGTTATTTAAATGTTTATTGGTAAAGTGAAACTCTGTATTTCTGTTCCCTTATAGAAACCACATGCACACATGCAAACACGCACACACCTATACACACAAAACCTCCTTGGTTGTGCAATAAAGACTACTATACCTGATGTGACTGGACCTTCTGTTCTTACGGATAGCCCCACTGTCTTCAAGCAAGCTACATAAGCATTCCTACTACCTTCTTTTCAAGAAGCATCATTTTGTGTGTTTAGCACCAAGATTGGTTTGCAGCAATCAACCTGAAGGATGGATACTTTCATATATCGATTTTACCTCGACACAGGCCATTTTTTTGGTTTGCTTTCAAAGGTCGCACATATCAGTACAGGGTCCTCCCCTTCGGGCTGTCCCTGTCTCCCCACATCTTTATGAAAGTTGCGGAGAGTCTCCACTATGGGAGAAGGGCATCAGAGTCCTCAACTATCTTGAAGACTGGCTTATATTAGCTCACTCATGAGATCTGTTGTGTGAGCACAGGGATATGATGCTTCGGCATCTGCAACTGCAACGGTTGGGCATCTGCACTGCAAACAGTTGCGTACGTCAATCATCAGTCATCTCGTCACATGTCCCATCTTACTCACCACCTCCTTTGGAGTGAAACGCAGCTCAAATTGCTGCATGCCATTTTTGTTCTGGTGGAGCTCAATCATGCAGATCATGCCTCATGCCCTCTTGGGATCTCTCTGTGGTCCTTGCAGGACTATGGCGAGCCCCCTTTGAGCCACTTGACTCAGCTGAGCTCAATTTCCTTTTGTTTAAGACAGCGCTCCTGGTCGCGCTCACATCCATCAAGACGGTTGGGGACCTGCAGGCATTTTCGTTACCATGAGATCCTGGACTGGTTATGTGTCCAAAGTTCCCACTACTCCCTTTCAGGACCAGGTGGTGAATCTGCAAGCACTGTCCCTGGCGATTCAGCCCTTGTGTTACTGTGTCCCATTTGCACTTTGTGAATTTACGTGGAACACACTGTTGTGTTCTGTAAAACTTTGTGATTCTGCATATGACTGCTAGGTGGCAGTATAATAGCGTAAGTAAAACGGTAGAGAGAGATGAAGAGTTCTGTTATTGCTGTTAGACATGAGTTGTCCAGTGGTTTTCATGTAATACAATCTCCATTGTATGGAGTTAGCTTTGGCCTTGGTCCTTTTCATCTGCAACACCACACAGACCCAAAGCTTTAGACACTCTGACCAGCTCTTCTCCAGTAAGTTCCCTGTCTGGTGAACCCTGGTTGAGTTCCTCCAGCACCATGTGGCATTCAGACTCTGTTGGCGGGTCCAGTAATTGTGATATATGCTATTAGTCATCCCTTGTACTGTACTAGGTGCCCATACATCCCCTTTGGCAATCCTGTATGTTCTTTCCATGGTATGGTCTCCCTTGGCAAACCTGTGACTTTCACTGGACAGTTCCGCTGTCAGTCCCTGATATGCTCCCCTGAATAGGCTCAGGTCTGTACCATGACTGTGCTGCAATCAGTCTTGTGATTTCTCATTCTTGCATGGATGTATCTCCGCACCCCAATGATTGCCTATGTAATACTGTGAGAATGTCGTAACAACTTTTTTCGGCTTCTTTAATAAGTTTATATGTTATCTGGCTTATGGGGCATTGGGATATGTTACAGAATGTGGTGCATCTGTTCTGACACACTTGCCTGCCAGCACCTGCACCGTGAATTCACATAACATGGTTCTGGCTGTGGCACTTTAACTTTGACTGAAAGGGAATGTCTTGGTTACATTATGTAAAGGAAGGAACGGAGATGTAACAGCCCTCATGCCTTGAACCTTGAACTGCACTGAATGCCATTTCTTGTAATGCTGAGAGGTGTTTGGGGCTCCCAAGTGAGACCCCTAACGTTAGTGTCGATGTAACGTCTCCATTCCTTCCTTCAGGGAACAAGGGTTACATAACATAACGAGACGTTCAATCACGCACATTCACACCTGAAGAAAATGGTGGAGCAAGCGGCTGGTGAAAGTTCAAGAACAAAAACTAATATCAACTAGCGGCATTTTAGGATACACATAGGGAATTTAGAACAGTTGCCATAGTAAATGTTTGTACTCAATATCACTCAAATATGGATTAATGGTGCATTTACTAGTTCTTCAGCTAGTGTTAGCACCACTGTTCTTACCTTATTAGATGCTGCACTGATGTCTATAAATGTGGATCCACAAGATCACCCTTGCTATATTCTGTTGACTTGTAGTGTACTTCAAATCTTAAAAGTATATTTAAAAATGTACTAGCAGATCATAATAATTAAATAAAAGGCAGATCATAATAATTAAATAAGTTTTTTTTTTTCAATTGCTAACATCCTTTTGTCCAATCTGTAGTCACATTTTCCAAACTCTAAACACAATTAGCACAACATGTTGTGACCATACCATTAGCACAATTTGTGTTGTTTTCACACAATATGCAGTCAATTACCATGTTTCTAAACTGCTTACATTTTCTTTTCATACAAGCTTACCCAAAACCAAAATCATGGATCTTTTTAGTCATATTCGCAAATGCTTAAATACAGCATGTCAGAATTGAAGACCTAATGTTCCAAACCTTAAATATAGTATAAAGCTTCTTCTTCTGCTACAAGTATTGAAAAAATCTCTCTATATAAAATATTGTAACAACTGATAAGCACTTTTAAGTAACAGATCACTGAAATATTTAGAAATAGCTAATTCCAGTCTCAGTTGGAGGAATAGTCAGGTGTTGAAGCTCTTTCCATTACATCACCAATACAGAGTAAAAAAGACCTCTTTGAATTGATTTTGTGGATGCAGAACAACACAGAATCAGAAAGAGAAAAAATAATGCCTGTGAGAGGAAGAGGAATAGTTGTAGAAGGTAGAGTAGTTGGATCAGAAAAGGGGAGAAGAGGTAATAGAAAGGAGTGAGAATGTGTGTTAGACTGTGCATTTTTTTATGTTTGTTTGTTTGTTTGTTTTTTTCCCCATACACATGTGGAACCTATGAAAGCTTATTTCTGCCATGGAATATAAAGGGTAATGGGTAATTGTGACTTTATATCAGAATTTATTTTTCTTATCTCAGACTTTTTTTCTTGCAATTGTGAATTTACAGTATCTCACAATTTTCCATATACTTCTGAATACACAAATGGAATGTATAGGAATTCAGTAACCTAAAAATATATATATATGGACCCAAAATATATAATGAACTCTGAACACACATAATTTGAGTTTGTATGTTTTGATTAATCATGTAATTAGAGGGGGTATTTACCCCACATTTTGGGCAAAAGCCCCCTAGTGATATTGATATATGAATAGTGAAATGACAAATACTGTATGACACCATATGCAAATACTTATTGAGATGGCAAGATATTTTAAAGTAAAATTTAAGAACATGCTTAATTATAATATAATCTTCAGCAAGTCAATGTTCTGGCCATTTAATCACCTTTTTATTGTCTTTTGTGAGAACCCCAGCATTATTTTCCTTTTAGTAAAGCATTGAATGACTTTCACTTGTCTAGCCTACTGCAGTTGGGTTTATTCGGTCATATTAAACCAGTTCAGTGAAACCAGTAAATATAAATGTTGCTATACCTGAAGAATATGCTTCAGACTGATTAAACATTTTAACATTGTGTATTCAGTCATAATGCCAGAGAAGTTCAATACTATCTCTGGACTCTGCCATGAGTTTCAGTCATCCAATTTATTGTGTGTGATAAAACTGAATTTGGTTTAACATCAGTTAACACGACCTCCTTTAATAAACACAAGGAGGAAAACAATGTATGATGGTGATTCTTTCTCTCAGCTGTCTGTTTCTGTGCCTTTCTATTTGAGGCAAATATTCACCAGTTTCTGTACAAAACAGTCAGAAGCAGAGCTTATTGTAAAACAACCTTAACTGCACGCATCATAACTTAAAGCATATAAGTTAATTTAGGCATCGACTATATCTTAAAACTCTCAGAAATGTCTCAAAATTAGTAACAAGCACTAAGAAACACAAAAGAAGTGCAACAGATGGAGGTTTAAAGTTTTAATATACTTGAAAGTACATTCATGAATTGAGGAAAAAACAACATAAGTTCAATATAATCTCTGGTCCACTTTATATCTACATCATTACCAAATATCCAATGACATGATGAATAATGTACAAATGACTACACTGTTGAGGATATTTCTGCTGATCCTTTATTAGATGGCCATCTGAATTCTTCACAAAACAAAGCATTTAAAGCAGTATTTTAATTACATTTTCTTGACTAGAAAATGGTTATACTCATAATTCTTGGTTCTTCTTATGAAATGAGTCTATAATGAGTCAAATAATTTAGTCTTTCATTGATTCTGGGTAATGTAGAAACTACTAAGACAATAAATCAAGTCGAGTATCTTAAATAGTTCTAAAATATATACAGTAAATAAATTATGACATTAATTTCTGTATGGCACATTCATTTGTCTTGAACAGCAAATTATAAAGATTTACATGTGAATGCTCAATAACATAAAATCAACAGTACATTTGTGTATAGTTTATATAGTGTTGGGAGCTGCAGTGTGTCCAGGAGATTTTTCAAATATTTCACTGGGTTTGTAAACAGCAATTTTATATTGTATATTTCAGCCTTATGAATGGAAATTTGCCATATGTGACTTTGTATTTATAGCAGGTCTATTTTAAATGCTTTATTGCGAGCAGTCCAGATATCAACTTTATGCTAAACAGCCGGCTGACCTCAGGCATGCTCCACTCATTGTGGCCAGCAAAATAGAAAAGAAAATGAGAAAAAAGTATTGATTCACATAAATACCTCAAAGCAATTTTCTAAAGGTGTATTGCTCGAATATAGCTTTTCCACATTGCAGGCTGTCCAGTCAATAACTGGCCCTCCAATATGTGAAAAACAGAGAGAGGAAAACTACTGAAGCTTCTGAAATACACTGTATCACACCATATATATCTTTGTAAATGGTGTCTGAATGTTTAACTTTTCCAGGTGAATGGCTATGATGTTTTTTTATGGCAAAACATTAATGCCTTTCACTCTCGATGCAACCTGCTTTTGGGAAACTCAAGCTAGTATAGTTAAAACATAAATTTCCCCACTCAGTCAGGCCCTAAAACCATCATGGACCATTTCAGCAAAACACAATCAATTCAATCAATAAGAATAAAATTACAGCTATACAGTATGTGTCAGAAGTGAACAAACGCTATATAGTCAATGTGCTATCAGTGCTGTGTTTTGACGAGTGCATTGCTTAATAAATCAGAAGAGCAGTTTGTCAGCAGTCAGCAAACTACGTTTTAGTAGCTTATGTGGCATTATGTCACCAAAATATAGATTATGAGGAGAACTGCAAAAATGAGTTTGTCAGTTGGGACAGGGCAATAGCAGCATGTTATGGTTGGATGTACAGTGACACATAACCCTGTACATTGTTTTAACAAACATGCCACAAGAAAAAAGTAAAGAAACATAAGGATGGCAAGATATTTATGTGTGTAATGATCGATGTTGAAGTATACCCTTGTTAAAAAGAAGTATGCTTTAGCATACAGTTATAAGAGCACAGGAATAATATTTTAAAACCCTATACTTAAGCGTGAACTGAATGTGTACTTAAGTTAATTGCATGGTCATTACAATTAAATAAAAATTAAAATAAAATACTTACATATTTACATTTATATTAAATGCAATTATTTATAAAAAGTACTTTTAAGTAGGATTTAAACATATCTTTATATGTAATTGCATAATTTCTTCTGTTGTTTTTGAAATATGGTTAAAATGTACTGCTAAATGAACTGACAAGCATTTATGTTAAACTAAAACATACTTAAATGTCATCCCTGCTGAAACTTGTATGTAATATATTTGTAATTATATATTTGTAACAATGAACTTGCAATTTAGAACATTTAAAAAATACAAACTTTAAATATAACATTTAATAACACTACCTTATGTGCTTTATTATGTTAGTGAACACATCAAAATAAATGTTCTTATTTAAATCATGGCAAAAAAAATTAAAACAATATTTCAAATGAACTTTTAATTTGGAATATATTTTTACAAAATGCACTTTTTTACAAGTGTATTTAAGTGCATTAAGGAATATAGTCATAAAAGTGAACTCTTTTTAAGTACACTTAAGTGGTTTTTATTTCATCAGTAATATATTATCTGCAAGTACAGTTTTTAGTATACTTTGAATATTTTAAGCACACTGCAAGCTCACATTCAATACAATTAAGCACACTTCTTTTTCACAAGGGTATACAAGTGGCAACATAATCTAACTTAATACTAAATCAGTGATGGGAATACTAGATCAGAAACTTCAAATAAAGTTGACTGATCATTTCATACAAGTTAATAAACATCTGACATTTGCAAAGTGTTTCAAAGTGTTATTATTCTAATAACTAGATGATGTTTTGGCCATATAAACGTGTATATATATATATATATATATATATATAATTTATTTATTTTTTTATTTATTTATTTTTTTTTACAAATGCTACTTACAACATGCACATCGTTTAGTTTAGATCCACAGTCCAGTGAAAGTGCAAATGAAGAACTAAATCTATAATTCACTTGGATAGCTTTAGCAAATAAAGCCACTCCGCGAAGGACACAGTGTGTTTATATTGACTAACATTTAGATCAGTAAAACAAATTACACCTGTCACACAGAGCAACAAAATGTGTAAATTATTGTACATACCAGTTTGAAATAGCAGACATTCTACTACTAATCAATGACAGAATGTGCTTATATAGTCATAATGCTGTATAATAACTATTACATATAATCATTACCTATGTTTTTAAATGTACACATTATACACATATTGCTAGTTCTGTAACTTCCTTTAAAGAAATAGTTAGCAATAATATACTCACCTTCACATCGTTCCAAATTGGTATAACTTTCTTTTCTTGGTGAAACACAAAAGGTTTGTCTTTTCCATGCAATTACAACAAATAGCAACCAAAGCTTTCAAACTTCAAAAAGAATGACAAAATACTAAAAGTAGTCCATATGAGTCATGTGCTATATTTCATGTTTTTGAAGCCATACTATGTTCATAAGAGACTGAATCATCATTTTGAGTCAGATGTTTACAATGAATCAGTTGATCAAAACGGCAGTCTGATTGATCCATTTGCAAATCAAACTGATCTGGATCAATTCACTGATTCATAACAAGTAATTAAAAGCTCACTGCAGGAAGATTTTCAATTAAAAATGACATACATTTCATGTCAAGGCTATTTCAGAAGACTTGGAATAAAGCACACAAGTCATATGCACTAGTTTTATGATAATTTATGGTGCTTTTGTGTTCCACAGCAGAAAGAAAGTCACAGGTTTGGAACAACATGAGTGATGATGACAGAATGCTTATTTTTAGGCGAACTTTTACTATTATAATAGTGAAAAGAACCAAAGTAGTCGATTTCATGTTTTTTTTTTTTTTCAAGTCACATATTCCTTCCATAGGCATAACTTGGTAAAAGACTATGACAAGAAAAGGCCTCCTCCACTTAGTATTTGATTATAATGTCTCTCAGAGAGAACCTTGCTCTAATTGGCAAAAATGGCTTTTTGTGCCATTGAGAACTCACCATATAATGGCCACAAAACCAGCACGTTTAATTGGCTATAGTCATTTTAGCAGTGGTTAAAACAGCAACGCAATTTGCGATGATATTTCTCATTACATGGTTCTCCTCTGCAGAGCCCAGCTACAATAAGCCTTTCCTTAATATGTTTCAGTTCATTTCTGTGTTTAAAGAAGACAAGTGGACATCTTTTAGCAACGAGAACTTGGAATGTCACAGATTTTTTCTGTCCAAACCTTAAATTCAGTCATGAATCTTGCACAGATTGACTGGCGGTGCTCTCAAGCCATCTCTGAATGCTTGAAATGTAGGTAGGTGCATTGCCTTATAGTACATCTGACACATTTAAATGGTCTCTTTCTGTTCCAAACTGTGTTTCTTGTGTGGTTGATAGGTGCTAGCAGAGCCATTGCTCAGGATAGACCCTTTAGTAATGCCTGTACTGACAGTGGACAAAGGAAAACTCTCGTAACTCTCGGGCGGACCCCAGCAGCGGCACCTGGAAAGCAACGATTTCAGCTCCTTCTGGAAGTTATTGTTTAGGAACCCATAGATCACTGGGTTCACACAGGTCGACGCCATGGCGGTGAGGTGACAAGCTGAGAAAATGGCGTCGTGCTGGCAGACGGGAATTGCTTCGTGGTTCCAGTCAAAAATCGTGTTGAAAACATTCAGTGGCAGCCAACAGAGGGCGAACGCTGCTACAATCGAGGCTAGCATGGCGTTGACTCGCTTTGAACCTTTGGTCTTCTTCTGCCGCCCACCTCGAGCCCTTTCGACTATGTCTTTACGGCGACTCAGACGCAAAAATATGCGAAAATAACAGACGAGAATGAGCGCCAATGGTAAGCAGTACTGGCACAGCAGCAGCGTTGTGGTATAAGTGAGCCGATTGCCCTCAGATGGCCATTGTTCAATGCAGATGAAGTGATCGCTGAAGGGGTTGAAGGGAAGACTGAGGTTGTGGAAGGGTGAGTTTGTGAGGATGTTGAACGACAGGAACGGAAGGGAGATAAAGCATGCTACGATCCAGATAACTGCGACAGCCAGGTAGGAGTGTCTGACGACTGGTTTCCAACCGGTGGGATGGATGATAAGCTGGTGCCTTTCCAAGGCGATGAGAACCATGGAGAAAATCGAAACCGTTACAGACATACACTGAACGAACGGCGTCACCTTACACAAAGCCTCGCCCAAAATCCATCGATCCATAAGGGTGTAGATAATGGTGACCGGTAAACACACCAAGCAAACAAGGATATCAGAGCATGAGAGATTGACGATGAAGATGTTGGTCACATTGCGCATCTCCTTTTGTCGTGTGATGACTAAAACCAGGCAAGTGTTGCCCACCAGGCCCACTGCTAACATGGTGCTGTATGCTACGATGAGGAAAGTGGTGCTGCTTAGGGAGGTTGGACAGACGGGATCCTCCAATAACCAAGAGCCAGAGCTGTTGTTCAGATGAGACCGCTCCATTACCGTCAGTTGCTGTAGTATCTCTTGAAATGAATGATGACCGCTCTGTCTGGCTTATTCTCCCGGGAGGCGAGGAAATGAAGCGGAATTGTCCAGCGTAAGGCTGCTCCTTCCCAACACCAATTTTCTTTTAGTTCCCAAGTTGTCTCATCTTGTTTTCTTGCATCGCGCAGAACTGTTGATCTTGGAGACCTGAGAACAGAACAATAAAAAAATAGCTATCAAGATCAGAGAAAAAAAACCGAAGCTGCAAAACATAACAACATGAACCCACCCCGCTCAGAAAAATCATGCCCACTCAAACTGGGACACATACTCCCTCAAGATATTTTGAACGCAGCTTCCAAAAAATATAATGATTACCGTAAGTTAAAAACACACTCACACACAAACATTCACATTCACATACAACATTAAACATTTTCCCATAAACATCAAGCGTAGAAGAAACCTTTGATCATATAATTCAGAATTAACAATCTACTCTCTTATGCAATGAAAAGAATAATTTACAATGCAATGAAAAGGAAAATATAACAGGAACTCGGCCGCATTTTCCCTGAAATACCCATTCTCCATTAAGCATTGGTACATTCTCAAACTAAAGCAGAACAAAGAATTCCTGCCACTGTTACCCCATCTGAGTTTTTCAGGCTGTGGAACTGACAATACTGCACAAAGACAACAGGTATTTCATTCATTTCTCTATACAACTAGTAATCATAATAAACAAATTACAACCTCAAACTCTTGTCAGTAAACAGTATGTGTATGTGTATGTGTATGTGTATGAGAATGCATTCATAGAAACTCCAGTCCAAGTTAAATGTGTGGTAATTTTGTAATGGTCACACTATATGGAAGCCAATTTCCACCACTAAATAAAAAATTAAAAAGGTAATTGCAGCCTTTTATCTTTTTTCTCAGAATTGCGTAATACAAACTTGCAATTGCAAGCTATAAAATCAGAATTGCTTGATATTTATCTCGCAATTCTGAGAAATAAAGTCAAATTTGTTAGATATAAACTCGCAGTCGCAATTGTAAGAAAGTGTTTTTTCATTCAGAACTAGACTTTATAACTTGCAAATACCTCACAATTCTGACTTCGTATCTCACAATTCTGACTTAATAACTTGGAATTGCAAGTTTATATCTCATAATTTTGAGAAAAAAAAAATTAGAATTGCGAGATGTAGATAAAAAAAAAATGATTTAGTGGCAGAAATGGTCCGTCCAATCAAATTATATCTTTTACCCACCCTGCCGCTTATACAGTCACATAAAATCATGAAGCATTTTGTTAGAAACCAGAACAAAATACAGACCTTTTCAAGTGATCTACATTAAAAGTAAAGCAATCTCTTAGTTCACAAATATACCCTTATTAGAAAAACAGGACAGTGACAGACTGAAGTGCCTTGTTCTGTTCTTTGATATTTCTTTTGTTCTGCTCTTTTCGACTTTAGTCATTTCATTACTTGAACACATTCTCTTCATCTCCCTCTTTGTATTCAGCACATCCAACACCAAAGCAGTGAATTATGAAACATTCTCTAATAAACCTCTTTTTTGGACAATCTAACTAACACCCCAAAAAAGGCAAATACATCACACAGGCAAGAAATGCATCATACATTTTAACTCTGATTGCAGCTTGCATCATGAATTTTTAATGCATCAGCAGTGATGTAGCCTGATGAGTGTATATTTATAAGAAAAACATCAACATTGTAATAATAGCAGACAGTGTGTATCTCTAAAAGAGAGGAATTCCATTCAGACAACACAATGCAAATAACAACATGATTATACTCAAATGAATGTTTGTGCTAGTAATGCTTGACTTCACAAATGACGTAACCTGCCCATTTAGCTGTCGCTGTTCCTTTAACCTTTGGTTGGTGTTACATGTTTTTGGAAGTATTTACAACAAGAAAAAGCTACAGTTCTCAAGGGAAATGTTACAGTGGAAGTGTGACAGTGTTAACTGTAAACATGTTATGGCATGAATCCAGATGGCATGATGTCTTTTTAATTTTCATTTTACAACCCTGCTATCAAGGCAACAACAGTAAAATGAGCATCGCATCCATAAATTTAGTCAATCTAGAAGACCTATAGTCATTATTACTAGAAAACGTAATTAATATCTTAGTAAATCTATCCATCCGTCCATCTATCCACTGAAAAATATATATACTTTGTACCAATTTTAAAAAAAATGTATTCTAAAAATAACTCTTATTTGCATGTATGTATTTGTTTTTCTCAAATTATATTTATGGTTTTGCTTAAAATATTAATATTAATCAAAAATATTTATTTCCCAAAGAAGGTGACTAATATGTATACAGAACATAGAAATAACCTACTAAATGAAAATAATAACTGGTATTGTACAAAATATCTTAACCCAGTAACTGACACAGAACTGGAACAGACTTACATGATGTTATACAATGTTGTTATGAAACTGTTATGGAACAGGCTAAGTTGCTAAAGCTCAGTGCTGCTGGTACCTTGAAGGTTTCTGGTTTGTTTGTTGTTTGTTGCACCAAAGGCACAAGACAAAGGCATATATATCCAAAAATGGGAAACTCATAATTGTCTGTAAAACAATTTGAGCACAGAACCTGATAATTAAAGTAGCACTTACTCACCCTCCTTCTTTCCATCTGTCTCATAGATTTTCTCCATCCAATGATGCTTCTTGATTTTTTTTAAAGCGCTCTGGCTTTGCAGTAATAGCTACTGAGCCTGCATGTAAGCACACTGGCAGGTGATGAAGAACCCAGTAAGGTTTAACAATAGGTGAGAATCTAATTATGAGCAGAATCCTGCTGCTTTAAACCCGTCTCATTTCCTCAAACCCACATGAGACTTACAGCTAAAATACATTCAGCTACATATAAGAATAAATCCTTTCACTTTGGCCTCCGCCCGTCTCACTTTTGGCTAAGAAAATAATGAGCCAATCATTGTAAATACATTGCAGTTAATAACTCCTTAAGCAATATGAATAGTCAAAGCAATTAATGACCTAAAAGTAAAGTGTGCAATTTCAGCACCAAATGGAATTGCAAAAATAATGGCTCTGTCGCAAATGTCTCCCAATCCTCCTCCAAATCTATTCTACACTGCATGGGCTGCTGGAAAAAAGGTCACACTCGTTAACAGTCTTTAAAATCTGAAATTACAAATGAGACACCTTACTGGAGAAATCATCCCTGATTGAACCGAATGAAACTCCCAAGACTTCGACAGGAGAGGAATAAGGAATGTAGAGTGTAATTCTGCATTCAAACAGCCAAATGACATTTAACAGCAGACGCCAGATGCAATTATTGCATAAAGCCTGAAAAATTACATAATCACCATGACAATAATGGCTGTGATTAACATTAATGAATAATTCATTACATTATGTGCATTTAAATTTATTTATGATTGTAAACTGTCATTTTGAAAATGTTAAAGGTTTTTTTTTTTCTTTTTCTTTTTTTTTTTTTTTAATCCACACAAGCAAGGCTGGTGTTGTGCAAGATTCCCCCAACTTTTTTTATTGGCTGAGATTTTTTATGTGTCCTCTATTCAGTGCCTAATTAGAAATGATAGAAAATCACTTTACAGTGTGCTTATTCTTAATCACAAAATTAACTATTTAATTATTGTGTTTTACATTATATGTCACAAAATAATACAGAACCTAAACATGGTAAAGTGAAACATTTCCCTTTCTTTGTGTTTTTAGTCTTTGGTTCCCTTGTAACAAAAAAGTACACATCAGCATACATTTAAAAAGAGTATTTATGATGGAAATAATATATTTTAAAAAGAAGACACTTAAGTGCAGACTGAATGTAATATTTTCAGACACCCGATTACATGTTATTTACAATTAAAGTGTATTATAGTTTACATTTATAGTAAAATTCAGTTAGTTGAACTTTAGAGTGATTTTTTTCTCCCACTTAAGTAGTATTTAAGTACATTTTATATGTGATTTCATAATTACTTCTATTATCTTTGAAATATGCTTAAAATGTACTGCTGTAAACATTTATGATAAACTAAAACATATATTTATGTCATTTCTTTTGAGACATATGTCATGTTTTAAATATAATTGTAATTACACTCTAAAAAATGCTGAGTTGTTTCAACCCAATTTTGGGTCAAATATGGACTAACCTAGCTGTTGGGTTAAATTTTTACATTCAATTTTTAACCCAAAAGTTGGGTTAGTCCATATTTGACCCAAAACTGGGTTGAAACAACTCAGCATTTTTTAGAGTGTACACATTTAAAATGATCAAGTTGTAATTCAGTAGCCTACATTTAAAGTGTATAATCTTTAAATGTGTAATATTGAGTAACACATTACAGTTCAAATTATAATCAAGAATTTCACGTGCTTTAGTGTGTTATTCAGCTCAGCACGTCAAAATGCATACTCCTTTAAAACATGACAACAGATTATCAAGCATAATTAATATTATTACAAAGTGAACTTTTAAAAAGTGCACTTAAGTGTTTTAAGAAACATAATCATGAAAGTGTCTCTCTTTAAGTACTTTTAAGATTTCAAGTGCACTACAAGTGTACATTCCATATAATGAAACACTTTTTTTTCACATGGGTTAACAAGCTAACAGCTTAACCTAATAGCTTAGCATAGCCTAACTGTTTAATTAAAATTCTATTGACTAGGTAGAACAATGCACTACATTTCTTTGGCATTGAGAAACTTTTCCCCCAGCAAACACGAAGCAACAATAACACAATAACACAAATGCTGATAGTTATACAAAGTGAAAAGGGTATCTTTTTACTAAAAAACAAGAAAGCAGAGGAAGAACAGTCTTTCCTCCATCTGCCATTGTTAATTAGTAAATATGATGGACCTCAGCCATGTTTTAGCACTGACATGGTCACTATAAACTGTTGTTATATGGAAATGAGCAGCGCAAAGTTTCTTCAAAATTTCACCTTTTGGGTTCAACAGGAAAATAATGTAAAATAGGTTTGACACAACATGAGGGTGAATAAATGATGCAATTTTCATTATTCCCTTTAAGAAAAACACCATCAGCCCTTTTATGGAGACATTCATCTAAATAGAAATAACTAGCTCCAGTATAATTAATATAGATCCCATAGGGTTATTGCAGTTAACTTACAAGTGACAGTAAATCAATCATAGAGTCTCAGCCCAGATGTGCCTCACATATGGCAGATAAGCGGTAATAAAGCTCATTATTGCCTCCTCAATCCCGCATCTCTAACCGGCCCTCTCTAAAGGACACTGATTGTTTTCAGTTAGAAGGCTAGACTCTGCCAATGAATCTCCTCCTGCGTGAGAGTGTGTTGCAATGAAGCAGAGATGCTCTGTTCAATATCTGAGACAAAGAGCTCATGATGCACCACTGGTTGCACACAAAGGTTGAAATCTCAACAACATCTTCCCCACAGAGCTCTTAATTCAGTCTCTGTGACTCCTCCATTCTCAAATAGACAACATGGCGGGACAGAGAGTTCTGACCAGCCCAGACGTGCTGATGCCTTAATTCAAGCACCTGTAAACATGGAAGTAATGTAAGCCTAAAATGTTGGCTTCTAGACCTAGCTGATTATTTGCTCTATCAGTTGGTTTAGCACCTGTCGGTAGATGCTGTGTCAGTAAGTTAAAATTAACTAACTTTTATTTAGTAAAGATGTATTCAAATGATGAAAAGATACATTAAATTTAAAACCTACAGTATTAGACTTGTTTAGAAAAAAATGCAATGATGTTAAACAATGCAATGAAAGCACTGCTATTATGAATATTAATTAAGAATTTTGGCATAAACACGTAAATTACTATGAAATGATTGTCAAAGAAATATAGAAAAATTAAGGATTTTTCTGATATTATTCCTCAGAATATTTCTTCTCTTGTTCCTGAAAATGTCTGGATTTTTTAAGTCTTCTTGCAGACACTCATTTTAAGTGCCATTTAGTCAACTAGGTGACTACTTCACATGGAAAATATACATAACTGGAAATTAGCGAGCTGTTCTGTTTGAAAACAGAAGTGCATCATGAAGCTCACTGCAAGTCCATTATGGTTTCTACAAAAGTGTTAAGCAGCTGTTTTCAAAATTGATGATAATAAGAAATGTTTCTTGAGCAGAAAATCAGTATATTAGCATGATTTCTGAAGGATCATCTGACACCGAAGACTGGAGTAATGATACTGAAAATTCAGCTTTGCATTGCAGGAATAAATGACATATTAACATATACTGAAATAGAAAACAGTTCATTTAAATTGCAGCAATATGTCACAATATTATTGTTTTACTGTATTTTTGATCAAATGAATGAAGCCTTGGTGAGCTTAAAAATTTCAGAAAAAGATGGCAGATTTTTTCGCTCATACTCTGCCATTTAAATGAATGGAAATGCCAATGAATCTCTCCAGGTATTATAGAGCTGATTGTTAGAAACTACCATGCTCCAAAAAACTTCCTTAAGATGAATTTCCAGCAGGGCTTTGAGCTCATTTGGACTTTGCTGGCGCAGTAGCTGAGACCAGCTGAAACTGCAGGTCCCTGTTGACCATAGACTTCTGTTTTGCCAGAAGTGCAGGTATGAATTTTTAAGAGGTGCTTCGTGAGTTCATGGTTATGAAGGCAAAATGAAGTAATGATGAAACTCATTGTACTTGTAAGTTACCACAAGCAATGGCTTTTTTCTGTAATGTGATAGTAGTACCTGGTGTGTGTTTAGAGAGAAAAGTGACATTGCCTATTATTTCAGCATCGGAAAACATGCCACAACATGCAGGTTTTGCCATCGCTCTGTGACACTTGAGCTTCAGAAACCTGTGCATTAGCATGCATAACGCAAAGAGCGCCTATATTTATAACAGAGCTCGCCATGGGCGAACACTCCCTGTGATAGACGGGGGGTTTCAAGATGAGCTTTTGCTTTGATAGCTGTCAGATGTGGCACATCCTACAGTGCTACAGTCAAATGACGACATCCTATAAACATGCATGTTTTATTAAAGTTAATGAACAGTGGCATGGTGTGGAGTGTGGACAGACATTCATTATCGTTTTAATAATCTAAAGGGGAGAAAAATCATGATTTGCATTCAAATACAGCACGTTTTAAACATGTCTCTGTGCATGCTGAGCATTTATTGAGAAGAAAAACAGCATGAGTTTTACTAAACAGTGGGGTTCAAAAATCTGACACTGCTTTGAACATCTGGGATTTTGACCTTTAGATCCTGGAAAGGTTTAGGACCAATTTAAATCAAAGAAAAGTTCAAATGAAGAGTTAAAATGAAGATATAAATGTATAATAAAAGGAAAGTGAATAAGTAAAATTAATAACAAATTGATAAAACATAATAAATACAATATATATATATATATTAAGTAAACACACTATTAAAGATTCTGCACTACTTCACTAATGCACTATTTCTAGGTCATTTAATACATAATTCTGTGTCAATGATCAACTTTTTGTACAGACGGTCAGATGTTCTTGCTTCCATTAAAGCAGGGGGTTTTGATCTTTTGCCATGGACTCCCAAATATGATCATCCTCATGCGAGGGACCCCCATCCTAAAATTTAAAAATCCAATTAATATTGTGAAAAATAAATATGTGCAAAATAAGATTTGTCAAATAATGTAAGTTGTCACAAAATGTACAATAGTACTGTTAAGTGTATTTATTTAAATCAAAATGTATTCACATTTATGAATTTATTTATTTTTAATAAATTGTTATTAATTTATTTATTATTTGGTTCATTATTATTGTTGTTGTTTTGTTTATTTATTTACTTATTTAGTATTTTTTAATACATAAGTAAATATTTACTTTTATCAATTTCTTTAATAAAATGTATATTGATTAAATTAAATGGTATTTATTTAAATTAATCGTTTTGTATTTAGATATTTATTTATTATGTTAACTATTTTATTTATTTTAATACATTGATTTATTTTAATGTAATGTATTAACTTATTATTTATTTTAATAATTTTATTTTTATATATTCATGTTATCTTTTTATTTTCTGTTTATTTTTACTTTTTTGTTTTGTTTTGTGTTTTTTTTGTTTGTTTGTTTTTTTTTTGTTTTGTTTAAAATGCTTTTCTCTAAATTTTCCATGGACTATCTGGATTGAAAACCCCTGCATTAAAGCACAAGATGTTTTGGGGTCATTCTTAAATCAGGAACATGGCAAATACTGAGAGATTCTGAAATTTATGTCACTTTTTCTTCACTTGTCGCACTGGTAATATCGTTTGCAACAAAAAGCACTGAATCAAATTAGAAGCAAATAAAGGTTATATAAGTGACACATCTCAAAATCTCACTTCAGTTTTTTTCTTAAAGACACTTGATCTCCCAAAGGAACTTCATCTGAAAAGTTCATGCCGTACTCCCTCTTCTCAGATCTCACTTCACCGGTATAGCGAGAGAAACAAGCTAGTTTTAGATCAGAGAGGCAGCCATCAAATGAATGTGTCAAAGATGAAAGGTGGCTCATGCTGCACCTGCACTCTATCAGCCATCTCACTTTCAGACCTCTACACCAAATTTTACACATTTTAACAGAGAGTAATAGCAAGAAGGTTAATAGACCTTATTTTGATACTAAAACCATACATACGACAGGTAATACAGCCTCTCCACACAACCAATACTTAGCTTGTCAATCTTCAAGCAATTAAGTTCAACCATCAAGTCAAATTGAGCTGTATCACATGTCAAGTCAGATGAACTGTTAAGCAGTAATGAAAAAAATCTAAGAATCAGGGAACAAAGACTTGAGTTAAACCATTCCACACCTCAGAAGCAAAACTCAAAGACTATTTAAATACAGCTTTTCAAACGAGTTATTCTAAGTCAAAAGGGATCAGAAAAAAAAAAAAAAAATCTGGCATCAAATGCAGAATTCAAAAAAAAAAAAAGTGCAAAGTATGCGAGCAAGGACATACAAATACTAATGCTTATTTTTAACATGCTCTGAGACTACATTGATCAAGACTACATTGATCACAGTAACAACATAGAATGAGAAAATATATCTTGGCATCTGTTTTACTGAAACATTTTGTTTGTGAAGGCCTCCAAAACTCTTACCAATACCTATAGAAATAAACAAATAATAGAAAATGTTCTATTATTTGTCAAAACTTGCCGAAGTTGATCTGATATGCATTCAAAACATTACAAAACATATGTATAGCTTACATTTGTGCCTTTTTTGCACCTGGTTGTGCACCTGTGGTGCTGCTCATGCACTATTTATAACTGCATGCCTCTTATGTAATAGGTATGTTTAGTTTTCATGTCTTTGGCGGGTGATAATGAGTAGAGTTGAGTGTGAAAAAGCAGCACTTGCCCATTTCTCCAGCGAGTGTGAAGACAGTGCATGAGAATCAAAGCTTTTGATGCCTCAGTGTTTGTGTCTGTCTTTGATACCTTGGGTTGTTAGGGATTTGTGAAGTTAGAAACAGCTCTGAAGGGAAATACAGCCCAATTATAATGAGGACAGCAAACTGGTTATGAATATCTAGCACTCATAATATTCACATGGTGGAAATGACTTCGAGTATTCACTCGTTGAGGTTTTTTTTTTTTTTTTCAGAGCAGAGCACTTGTGTTAAGAGGCTGGCTCTTACTGAAAGAGCCATTAGCTTGAGATGAAAAGATATTTACATATTTCCATCGTAATAAATGTGAAAGCATGAATAATGGCTATCTGATTGTAGCTAATCCTGGTGTATGGAGATTCAAGTTTTCTTTGCTGTCTTGAATGAGAATGAGGTTTTGTAGTAATTAAGCAAATCAAATTCATTTTTTTCAGCATACTTTGTCTATATCACTAATAAGCATATCTGAGCTATAATGAACAAGCATGCACAAATAAATGTTGTTTAAAGTTTCTGATTAAATGTACCGGTAGTCCTAAAAACAACTTCATCTGTCTTGCAACACACATACACACACTCACTAAGAGATGTCAGTAAGATGAACAAAAAAGAACAGAAAATCAGGAGAACAGAATTGAAGAGAACAACAAAAGAACAGGACAACAGCATAACATAGTAAAATTTACCAATATAGAAAATAACAGAATAAACCAACACAGAAGAGTAGAATAGAATTGAATAGAATAGAATAGATCAACAAAAGAACAGGACAACAACATAACAGAACAGAATTAGTCAATAAAGAAAATAACAGAATAAACCAACACAGAAGAATAGCATAAAATAGAATAGAATAGAATAGAATAGAATAGAATAGAATACAATAGAATAGAACAGAACAGAATAGAACAGAACAGCACAGCACAGCACAGAACAGAACAGAATAGAATAGGTCAACAAAAGAACAGGACAACAGCATAATATAACAGAATTAGTCAATATAGAAAATAACAGAATAAACCAACACAGAAGAATAGAATAGAATAGAATAGAATAGAATAGAATAGAATAGAATAGGTCAACAAAAGAACAGGACAACAGCATAACATAACAGAATTAGCCAATATAGAAAATAACAGAATAAACCAACACAGAAGAATAGAATAGAATAGAATAGAATAGAATAGATCAATAAAAGAACAGGACAACAGCATAACATAACAGAATTAGCCAATATAGAACATTACAGAATAAACCAACACAGAAGAACAGAATAGAATAGAATAGAAAAGAATAGAATAGAATATGTCACCACTAGAAGAGGACAATAGCATAACATAATAGAATTTGTCGATATAGAAAAGAACAGAATAAGCCAAAACAATAGCATAGCATAGCATAGAATAGAACAGAATAGAATAGAATAGAATAGAATAGAATAGAATAGAATATGTCAACAAAGCAACAGGACAACAGCCTAATATAATAGAATTTGTCAATATAGAAAAGAACAGAATAAACTAACACAGAAGAATAGAATAGAATAGAATAGAATAGAATAGAATAGAATAGAATAGAATAGAATAGAATAGAATGCAGCAGCGATTATTTTAACCATAGGATCACTGACAGAACTGAACGGTGAACAAATGATCCGATCGGAACATCATCGGAGTCTCCAACGTCATGTACGACTTAGAAAAGTATGTAACACCTTTCAGAGTCTCTGCATCCAGGAGTGAGCGAGGCTGAATTCATAATGCCAGAATATAAAGATCATTTACCATGATACAAAGACGCTAAATGTTTCGGTAAGTTCCTTTCATTAAGACGCATTTGTGAAACTCTGCTCAGGCGCATCTTACCGTGTGTGACAGGCGCAAATCCCGTCTCCGTGACTGCAGCTCGACACGGCGCTCTCAGATGTGCTGTTCTCTTCTGGTCAGGAGTAACTGGTGGTTTGAGGAGCTGAGGTTTATCAACCAAACCTGAGGCGCAAGAAGGAGGTGCCTTCAGATATCGAGCGCTCGTTCGCACATGGACTCGGTCTATCTGTTGACACTGACTTCACTTCCTTAATGTTTGGGGCTCCAGAGACCGATATGCTATAAATAATAATAATTATTTAAAAATGACCCAATTATATTCCCTTCAAAGTCTTTTTTCCTAATTAAAACCCACACTGAAACTCAACCCAGGCTCACATGTATCACACAATGTTTTGTTAAAAAAGATGATTGTTGTCAAAAAATAGTGTTCACGTTTGACACTAGTAAGGACACATTTTGAAAAATACAATGAAACAAATAGTTTGTATATAATGGTTTTTTTCATGCCTGAGCTCTTTGATTTCACGTGGGATTTTTGGAACATGTTGAAGTTGATAGCCTATCTATTTAATACCAATTCTCATAAAATTAAGAAATGTCAAGTGTCACTCATGCTTCAATATTAATTGTGCATTTTGAGCTTTTAAAGAGATAGTCCACCCAAAAATGAAAATTCTGTCATGTTATAGGGTGAAGCCAGCTAAAATGGGCTATCAGGTAAAATGGGCCACATAAGGTTGTAGCATCATATCTCTTTAAATTTTTACACACATTCACAATAACTGATCTTGCATTGTTGCTTCAACACTTTTTGTCATGTAACAATAATTTAGATTGGTCTGAGTTTTTTAAGGCGGGCAGGGCAGAGTGTTATATGAAGCTTGTCAGAGAAATTGTAAGGTAAGTGAGCCTGGCATAGGAAATTTCAGTCATCACTAATAAGGGTACTAAAGCAATTATAAGTAAGCTTACCAACAAAGCAAATGTTTATGAACAATGTTTTGACATGCTCTTTCAAATAAAAAAGTTTAATTTAAAAAAGAAACTTCTATTTTTGTGAAAAAGGTCATTTTAGGTAGAAATGGCTGGTTAAGCTAAAATGGCCACAATTTTCAGCTAAAATGGGCTGCATACACACACACACTTTTACACAGAAATTGAGGGTGAAAATAGGTTTATAGGCCTAGATATGTATCCATACAAAATCTTAACAGTCTTTTTATTTTTTATTTATTTATTTTTTTTTAATTGCATTGCAGACAGTATGGCAGGAGGACAAGCAAAGAAAGGAAAAAAGATCTAACTGGCTTTACTAGGTGCAATGTAAAGACCGAAAGTATGTTAAAGTGTTTTTGTGTTTTGTTTTTTGTCAAAGATGTCCTAATCTTTAACAAAACGTTTGACAAATATTTGACAAGCATACATGCACACAAAAGACACCAATGCACAGAAACACACACCTATATAACATAACATGATAAAATGAGTTCAGCTGTAATTACCTGGCCCATTTTAACTGAACAGCTGGCTCATTTTACCTCAATGTTGTGTCGTGGCTCAAGAAGGTACCTGCTGATACTCTAACTCTTATAATTTTAAAACAATTATACTTTTTCACATTTAAAAAAAATATTTATATATTTAAGAGACCCATGCTAATTCATAAAAATATCATTAGATCTCATGCATGGCTTATTTGATGGTATTATAAGTAATTTACCAAAACGTGGCCCATTTTAGCTGACTTCACCCTACTCACCCTCACGTTGCATTTCTTAGCATTTCTTTCTTTTGAGAAACATGAACAATTTATCATTTGAACAGTGTTGTTAACCAAGCAGTTTTGGTTCCCATTCACTTCCATTGCATTCAATGGAAGTCAAAACTGAAACTGTTTGGTTACCAACATTTTAAAAAAAATATATCTTCATTTGTGTTCCAGAGAACAAAGACAGTCATACTGGTTTGGAACAACATTAGGTTGTATAAATTTACATTTTGAGATGAACTATCCCTTTAACAGGGGCTGAGGTCTCTCAGACAAAAAGGTCAGACGTCACTGGATAATAAAAACTCCTTAGAGCTCAAATTAATGTTACTCGAAAGACTGCATCTTGCTCTCCAAATGTTTCAGGAAACATTTTAAAACCAACTATATATATACATATATTTTGATGTGTGTGTGCATGCGTGTGTGTGTGTGTATGTATATATATATATATATATATATATGTGTGTGTGTGTGTGTGTTTTGGGATGTGGACAATAATTATTTGATTTGAATGAAATGTTTTGAAAAGTATGTTGTTTGAGAGGAATAATCACACTGACAGTTATGTAACAGATATCAGTAATGGGTTCAGTGAACTGTATATTTTAAAAGCACTGTGTGCAAACATAATTATTTTTTTTTTTAATGGTTGGCTTTAATGGTTGATTTTATGACAGCTAGTCATTTATATTAAGAATAATGGATGGCTTTATAACTGGCAAAGTTATGCATTTTTCACAACTCAAATTGAAAACATACAATCTCACAACAAGCATATAATGTATAACAGACACCATTCTGGTAAGTCCTATAAACAACCACTTTAAGACACAATTATTCTTAAGACATCAAGGAAATGTAACGCTTGTGGAGCCGGTGGCACACTCCCATTAGAGCAGTGTCATTAAACACACACTGTGTTTTCTGGAACAATCCATATTACTCTTATAGAGCCTCTTCTTGTTCAAATGTTTAATCTGTCCTGCAGGTTTTATCAGGACCTACCTGGGGCTTCCTGGTGCTCTTGTAATTGACATTTCCAACTGTTGTTTTTCCATTCACAGACCACTACTCAGAATGCTCTCTTCAATTCTTTATACTTCTGATTTCCGGCCTACAAATGTGACAGACAGTGACGCTGGTTTTAGTGCGTTTGAGGCTGCAGTGTGGATTCACAGCTTGAAGTTGTTACATGGTGGTAATGTTCCTCTAAGCCACAGGACAAAGGTATATTTTGCCAAGATGATCATATATTAACATCTTTTGTGGGTCAAAGAAAAATAAATAGTCCTATGTCCAATTTTCTATCCAAATAAAAGGGAATGATGGCTTATAAGTACGTTGTGCAAGTCTATAACCCAAGTCCTAACCTGGTTGTATGACGGTAACATTGTTTTTGGACCAAAATGATGTAGATTCTGCTTGGTGAAATCAAGGTAAGCCCAGGATGCTCACAGTTCTGATATCAGGTACATTCATCAATAAAGGTGGCACAGCTCAAAAAGAAGACACCTTCAAATAGTATGTTCTTGTAAAATATACTCCAATAACCTGTTTTATTTACAAGTTTGAAAACTATTTTTTTTTTGTTACAGTGTACACTGAGCAAAAATTGGTGTAGGATTTACTTGGAAACAATTTTGACTTATAAATTGCAAGTAAATTTCACAAATAATTGCAAAGAAATGACAAGCAAGACTAAAATAAATGTAAAATTTTAAAAGTAGAAAGATTGAAACAGTATTTTCTTGTAAAACATACCGTAATAATCTATGTTTTATTTCTAGTTTTGAAAAAAAAATCATGTTTTACAGTATATTAAAATGATTTTGGCTTTTGCCCATGGAAATTCGCCAAACAATGGGTAAATATGGCTGTATTTTAAGGCAGTAATCCAATGCAAATCATAAGTTCCTACCATAATAATGAAATTTTTTGTTATTTTAATTTCATATATATTTTCTTGACAAATTACTATGGAAATGTTTTGCTGCAAGGAAGTATCTATAGCATTTATGATTATTTGTGATTATTTTTACAATATTTACCATCTCTTCATTCTAGAGAAACTGATAGTTAATCTTTAGAAAATAGTGAATAACCACATCAGTGTGGAAGAATTCTTTCTGCCATAATATTAGAAATCTGACTGCTCAGTCAAGGACACTGCATTCTTTTCCCCTGACAGCTTGTCGTTCAGAAGGTGAGCAATTAATAAACTATTTCATTGTGTACATTAACCTTGTCGCACGTCACATTTGTCAAAAACAGGTCCTTTAAAGCACTCTACACATAAACACTACAAGATAACTTCCACATCTCTTTCTCAGCCTACATTCGTTGCTTCCTAAATTGGCCGCTATGTATTAAATGAGGCTTATCCAGAACCGTCTGTGTGGCGCTGTGGGGGAGTGTTCACGTGGTCTCCACATTCATCCCACGAGAACAGAATGTTAGCGTAGTGCAACACCTCTCTGTGAGTCAGGCTGAAGCGATACCAAAGAGCAGCTAGAATCTACCTCTCAGACGATGCAGTGCATAACAGAGCCAAAACCCCCACAGAGAGACACACGTCGCTCAGTATTCACAATTATGACTGACTGGCATTTGTTTTTTGCTCTCACTTTATATTAGGTCCCCTTAAATACTAATACTTATTGTATTAAAATATTGTATTGCAAAACACTTTTGCTGCTATTGAGGTGGGATAAAGGTAACATGTTTGGTGGTATAGGTAGGTTTAAAGGTAGGTTAGGTTAAGGTGTAAGGGATGGGTCAACAGTGTGATTATATAGGTATTTACAGAATAATTACAGATTTAATTACATGCAGGTATTTTTAAAAATTTATGTACAGTGTAAAAACATGTATGTACACAATAAGTGCATTGTATCAAATGATTATTTTAAATGTAACTATATAGTAATTAAGGCCAAATAAATGGGACCTTTTTTTTTTTTTTTTTTAAGGAATGATTCAACAGTTATTACATTTGTTCCTATCAGAATCCTAAATATGTGGTTATATTTTGGTGGTTTATTGGTGGTCCATTTTAGAAAATTTGACCAGAGAACTTGGTTCCAGTAAAAATAAAATGTCAAGCAACCACTCAGAACATCCTGGCAACCACACAATAACACCCTCGAAAAACCATTGCAACAGTTTTTGCACAGGCAGGCACCACTCACATTTTCTTCTGAAAAACATCCCAGAGGACAAAATAGAAGTATAAATTGTGACTGAGTTTTTAGTTATAGTTATATACGTCATTATCTGTCTCTGCTTCTGTCAATTCTAAACTTGAAATGGGAGTTGTATTGGATTATTGGATGAGTTATTTCACCGTAGAGCCATAATTGCAAGCTTCAGTTCAATCTGCTCATTCTGCACATAATCAGAGTGAAATGAGAAGAAGAGAGTGTGAGAATGTGTTTCACAGTGTGAGTGTGTGTGTGGATGTGTGAACGAGTGCAAGTGTGTGACGCTGCGAGGTTTCCTGAAGGTGAAAGGCGTGATAGACAGTTTTGTGGAGGGTGAGCTGAGGCTGGATCAGATCTCATCAGAACATCAGGGGAAGGAACAAGTAAAATGTCTTTTCATTGTGTGCTTGTGTGTGTGTATGTGTGTATGTGTGTGTGTGTGTGTGTGTGTGTGCATATGTGGTCCAGGTAAATCCTACATTATGGGGACAAAATGTCCCCACAAAGATGGCAATATCCAAAATCCTTGTCCTTGTGGGGACAGTTTTTGGTTCCCATGAGGAGACAAGTTTATAAATCAAACAGAATTAAGTTTCTTGAAAATCTAAAACTGCAGAAAGTTTTGTCTGGGGGTAAAAACTATTATGCCTGAATGTCACCATAGCATGGAAACCCAACGTGTGTGTGTGTGTGTGTGTACCTGTTTTTCTATTCAGGTGGGGACTTAAACCTGAATACACACAGACTCATGGGGACTCGTGTCACGGTGGGGACCTAAATTGAGGTCTCCATGGGTAAAGAAGCTTATAAATCACACAGAATGAAGTTTTTTGAAAATCTAAAAATGCAAAAAGTCTCCTGTGAGGGCTAAGTTTAGGTGTAGGGTTGGTGTAGGGCAATAGAATATACGGTCTGTACAGTAGAAAAACCATTACGCCTATGAATGCCCCCACAAGGATAGCGAAACAAGTGTGTGTGTGTGTGTGTGTGTGTGCTGAGAGGCGTCTTGGTTTGTCAAAAAATCTTTAATCACTATGTCTGCACTACTGTGGTATCGATAACTGATTAAGTCATTATTCATATAATGCTAATATAATGCTTTTTCTACAATACAAATAACATTATAACATTTTAGCACAATATGTTTTGAAAGTTTGCATTTATATACATAACAAATTCAATGAAGAGCCAAGTAATATATTTAGATTCTGTACGTTTCTACCTCAAAATAAAATAAAACAAGCAATTGTAAGATAAAGTTTAAAAAACAAAAAAAAAAAAAAAACAAGTCACATTGTAAAACATGACAAAGTCACAAATACAAAAAGAAATGTCATGATTACGAGAAATGAGTTGCAATCCTGGTATATAAAGTTATATTGTGAGACATAATGTCCAAATTACAAAAAATAAAGTTCCAATTTTAAGAATTAAAATAATTATGAGAAATAAAATTACAGTTGTGAAATATGAAAACACAAAAGTTAAATTTGTGATATAAAAAATCCTAATTACCTTATTTTATAATGTGTAAAATATACCTAATTTATATACGTATTTATAAAATCCACCTTATTTATTATAAAAGTAGAAAAGTAGAGTGAATATAAATTTGTAAACATGCACTGTATGAATAAACATGCTCGGATAGATCAGTAAGTGTTTCAGCACATAGAGACATTACATATTTAATCATCTACTGTATTATCTAAAAGGCCCTTAATCAAGAAATGGCCACGTCAGTGAAAGTCAATGAAAGTCTTAACAGCTGTTGGTCAATAAGGTAACAGTCTAATTGACACACAGAGGCTGATGACACTTGCAGCGAGATGGGAATCGGTGACCATTAACTTGTTTTTGCTATGTTTCTGTTTAGCACCACCTTGGTCATGACTTGATTTCCATCCTCAGTGGCTCCAAGTATCACAGATACACACACATGCACGTAAATGCTTTCAAATGCACTAATTCACATCTACATCTCATTTGATATTTAGAAACAAAAGAGCATTTCTCCTGCACTGAAGCCCTGTGAACACAAACACAGACACATGCATCTTAAAAACATAATACTCCCCTTTGGGCAATGAACTCTGTGTGGGATATTTTTTTATAATAATAAATGTTACCAGATGCACCCACAAAGCGGGTGGATTGTTTCGAAAATGTGAATTTAAGCACCTTAAGACTCGTAACAAGAGTTGTGTGGACTAATGCACCCTTAACATTTATACAGTCATTTGTACACATCTCACATTATCATAACTTCTACAGCTTTGATCAGTGATGTCATGGTCAGGATATTATAGCATAACATGCACAATGTTAATATCAAACCACACCTTACTCAAAATAATTTACTTAAAAAAGTGACTCACCATCATTTAATTCCAAAGCCATATTACTTTCATCTGTTGAGAGCATTTAATGAATATCCAGTTGGGTGAATTCAATTCTTAGTTTAAAGTTTAATAAAACACTCAAGCAAGATCAGTTTTGGTATAAAACAACTCAATATTTAAGCAAATTATTGTAAAAAGTTGCCATTGCTCTTCTGTCTGCTGTCCAGCGCTTTACACTCCAGTCCAGTAGGTGGCAGAAATGTTCATCTGATTCTTCGATGTACCAACATAAAAGCTTCATTTCCGGCACTACCGTAATGGACTGTGAAGCACTGGATGGCAGACAAGAGGAGAAAGGCAGCCACCATGGTGGTTTTGTTGCCTCTTTTGTTTCAAAGAGGAAAAATAGTTTTGAGCAACGTGAGGGTCAGAATTTCATTAATTTTTGGGTGAACTATCCCTTTAAGATGGTAAAAACCACTTAACACACAATCCCTCATAGTCCTATTGCTCTTGAACACTCCCTACATCAGACAATTAATTCATTAGCCACTATAAAGTGCTGCAGGGATGACGTATTTTTCAACTTTTAACTAGTGCTGTCAAATGATTAATCATGATTAATCGCATCCAAAATAAAACTTTTTGTTTACATAATATATTTGTGTGTACTGTGTATATTTATTATGTATATATAAATACACACACATACAGTATATATTTTGAAAATATTTACATGTATTTACATGTACATATTTACATTCATATAATTTATATTATATATAAATATATTTAATATATAAACATAACATATTTTTCTGAAATATATACATGCATGTGTGTGTATTAATATGTACATAATAAATATACACAGTACACACACATATATTATGTAAACAAAAACTTTTATTTTGGATGCGATTAATCGTGATTAATTGTTTGACAGCACTAGTTTTAACACGTCTGATTCCATCACTCTCAGAGTCAATGTTTTTTTGTTTTTTTTTAATGGGTTTTTGGTTAAATGCCTGAAATAAAGTCTGTGGTTCACACAAGCTCAGATATTTTCACATTTTATTCTACGACATAATCAATACCCTCTTTTGATTTGTTTTAAGCTTTGTCTTGAAAAAGGCGGTTACTAACAAGTGGCTGAATGGGACTACAAAGGTTGTTAGGACATTAAACTTCATCAAGTGCAGCTCCTGCTCCTATCACTTTGAATGGGGAAACATCTAATTCTTCAAAGCTGTTCACTAAGCTTACATTAAAATTTCATATTTCAAATCACCAGTGAAATCTGACAATAACTGTCTCAATAATTTTGTTTCTTATGTTCAAAAATAGTATTTAAAAAGCTTATTTTTCAGGGTAGATGCACATGCATGCGCAGTTCTAGCGCAGGTCAACTGTTTCTATAGCAACTGGAGCTTCTAACGATTAGCGATTGGCTCTTTTATTTAGAGGGCGGGACTATTCCACCATAGGGCTTCTAACTCTCACACATTCAGCATGAGACTCACGCAACTGACAATGTTTCTCATATTTTCTCATGCAGTCAAAAGCACCCTCAGTTAAAACTGTAATAATAGGATATTGGTGAAACATATTTGGTAAAGGCTCCAGTGCATTTTTGTGTTTGCTCTCTGGAAAGCGTCAAAAGTTTATATCTACTACGTGTTTTTGTAGCACTGTGCAATGTAGCCAATCACAGACATACCTGTTGATTTCTTGAACACGTGTGATTGGCCACTTCAAGTTGGTCAGAATTCACTCACCTCTAAATGCAGCTCCATTGATTATAACTGAGCATGTGAGATTGCAATGAAGTGAGTGGCAGCTTTTTAGTGATTATATGGAAGTAGGGGTGTCCCCGACTAAGGATTTTCATAGTCGAATCGGAATTTTGGAATCTTGCCGATAGTCGACTGATAATCGAATCATATGTTTGGGGGCGGGGCAAAATACATTACCAAGAGTCAAGTCAGACATTCAACAGCCATAATTACTGATGTTAACACACGGGGAAAATGTGTAACGGATGCCAGCGAAACCGTATGAATTCACAACATTTTTTACAATAGTGCTCTCATTATAACGTTATTTATATGACAGTAGTTAATCTGCATTTCTGTTTTGAGCTGTGCGCGCTGAAGATGACCAGTTGAATGAAGCATTTGAGAGCAGGTTTTTAATCAATGGGATTTAACTCATTTATCTCATACAGAATACCAATCGTTATTTATACAACATAATGTTAATATTACAACTTATAGGCTATCTGCAAAAAATGCCCCGAATGAATGCACATGAACATGTCTGCGCAGCTCTGAATGAACTCCTTTTGTGGTTGCGTTCTTCACGCAGCAATGTGCAGAAACACGGCAACTAAACTCTAAAAATTCACAGCATTTTATTATAATAGTGTTCTCATTATAACGTTATGTATATGACAGTCCCAGTCATAGTTATTAATATTCTGCATTGTTGTTTGTCCTGCTTGCGCTGCGTGAAATCACTTGTCCCCTACCTGATAGAAAAAATACGGTCTTTCCCTCTGCCTGTGTCAATCTGTGTCTTGTTAAAGATTTAAATCCTTGCCGCCAAGATGCTCCTCTGTCGGTCACGGATTATGGAAAGTGAAACTTAAATCTATAGGGGTAGTTGGATTTATTCACACACGTTAAAATATTTATTTAAAGCTTCTTTCTTTTCAGATTCTTATTTACAGCATTATCATAATGGGCTGTATATTAACTTATTGGGAGAAAAACGGTAGTTCTATGTGAAATCAGACATTTGAGCACCCCCATATACCCAAAATGGCATGATCATAACACCCCGCGAATATTCGACTGTGAGATTGTAGTCGAATCAGGTTCCTCCTATCGAAGCATTGAATCTTCGACTATTCGGGGTCACCCCTATATGGAAGCACTATTTGCTTGCTTTCTAGGCTATATAATCCATCCAGAATTTGAATAAATGTTTTGATTTTCATGCTGCTAACAGGACCAACGGCCACATACCCTGTACATGCAGCAAAGTTTCAGGACTGACATATACCCCCAACCAAAACCTCCACCCATTCCACCATGGAAATTATCACTCCAAGTTGAGCTCAAAACATGGCAGGCCTGGCGTTACACTTTCTCCTGTTTATAAGTAATTTGAGTGCACTGTCTTTGTATAACTAAAGTCTTTGTGTTGAAGTGTTGTTGTGACTGTGGTGTCGTTCATTTATAGCCTATATTTAGATTTTACTCCCCTTGCGAAAATTAACCATGGTTTTATTGTAGTAAAAGTGTAGTAACCATTTTTTTTTGGTGTATTGATTACCATTTGTATAGCCACAGTTTTACTACAAATACCATGGTTAAAGTATGGTTAGTGCAGCAAAACCATTGTTGATTTGTGGTTACCATGGTTTAACTATGGTTTTTGGTTATATTTATAGTAAAACCATTTTTAATTTTCATAAGGGTTCTGGAAATTGTATTTGGGCTTCATAATTCATAAAAATTGTGTTCATTTGTGAAGATAATAATGATAAACAAAATGTTTAAAATAAAATCATAAACTTTTGTTGGTCACAGAGTTTATTTTCTGCAATAATTTGATGCTAACTTATGGGTTGGCCTCCAAAATACATAATCTCTGTAGCACAATATAGGTTAATAACTAAAAGAATAATGGTAAAGCTATTAGTATTTCAAATCAATGTGTTTATCAATTATGATAATAAATTAAAATAATTCCAGCTTGCAGTATATAACAAAAAGTCACTAAAATAAAGACAGTAGAAGTAGATAAGTATCGCTTTTTATTTATTCTCTTTCCTATTACTTGTTTCACTTCTGTTTCAGTTTTGTATAACCATTTCTTACTATGTGTAAGTTGTTTTTTTTTTTAGCATGTGTGTTTGGTTCAGTGATATTTTTTAGGATTACTGTTAAACTAATGTAGTTTGATTTGTATATGTTATCTATTTTAATTTTAGCTAAAGCTGTATTATTGTTTGTCATTTTATTAGTTTTTTATTATGTCTGTATAGGTTATTTATTAAGTTTTACTTTTATTTAATTTGAGTTATTTCTGTACTTCAACAAACTAAATGGAAATGAAATAACATATACTGTATATATATTGAATTTATGGATATGTGTGTGTGTGTGTGTGTGTGTGTACATACACATGTAGTTGTTTTTGGTGTTTGGCTTAGTGTTATGGTAGAATCATTATTATACTCTTATACCTTTTGTTCTCTTAATATTTTGAATTGTTTGTAGCTTTATTTTGTTTTCATTTAAATGTTAAGTTTAGAAATTTTGTTGTATGCATTTGTCTTTTTAATTTATTTATTTATTCATTTTTTTATGTGTGTATATATAGTATTTATAAAGTTTTAGCTTTTAGTTTTGGATCAGTTTTAGTTGTTTTAATACTACAATTGATTGTTTCTGTTGTCTTAACTCGCTTTTGGATAAAAGCGTCTGCTAAATGAATAAATGTAAATGTAGAAGCCTTCACATTCAGTTTTACATGGTTGCACCCGCTCTTACGTCAAAAATGAGGTGGATAAGGCAAAGTATTTTAACAAAGACTTGTTCCACTTGCTTCACATCTAACCAGACAACAATCTCTCTGAACCTCTTTTTGGAATTAGGCCATTTAAAAGGGATTTTAACTGAAACTCTGAGCAAATAGCCAATATAACAAAATAATTAAAAACTGGAAGAGGGGCTTCACGATATGTGGCTCAATTCTCTGTATCTTGATTCTACTGAATCAAGCCCATCACTGCAAGTACAACTCATTGCGGTGGGAATTAGAATGCCACATTGGGTCATGAACTAGAAGAAGAAGAGATATGTGAGAGAAAGATTGCAGAAAAAGACAGAAGTGCTAATCCGTTAGCCCCACCTTTAAACAAGGATCAATACAGCTTGAATAAAAAGCTAAGGAAATGATTTCACACTTTCACACCTACCTTCCACACACACGTACATGTAATAACACGCATATATTCACACAGTACCACCCCTCACACCATTTGATTAGCAATGCAACGGTTTTGAAGAAAGCTGATAATATAAAGAGCAATATTCCAGACAGACAACAAAAAATAAAAGAATTGCAAACTGAAGCTTTTTTCAGTACATGATGGGAATGTCATTCTACGTGTACCGACAAATTACATTGATATTGTACTTGTAGCAACCCGATAAGCCTAGTTTAAATCATTATACCTCAAAGACCTCTGATCCCGGCATTCAGACTGTTGAACCCGTTCCCTGTCAGCAGATTAATTTTGACAAGAGCAAGCTGGCTAGTTTCAAAGCCTTCAGGTCACGACATTTCAAGATGTCACACAGAACTGAAGGGTTTATTAAGATTTGTCACTGTGCCCCAGTGGAGGAGGTTTGGGGTAATAATATGAAAAGTGCAGCAACTAGCTTTCAAACCATGATTTCATGCACATTAATGAGACATAAATCGCACTTTACAAGAATGATATGCCAGCTTGACATTGGTGGCACTGACTGCCATAAATTATCACAGTAGCTCTGGTCCAAATCCTAGTGAGCTTTATTGCGCTATTGCCCACACAGCTACCTTCGAATCTAAGGCAACATGCTAACTGAAATATGTCTGGTTCTACATCAACAGAACATAAAGTTCAACATGAAGATTCACAGTTAATTACAATAGCTTGACATAAGCATGTTGCTAAGCTTAGCACTTAACCCGTAACCACGTGTTATTTACAGTTAAATGAAAATATATCATGGTTAAAACTTATATTAATAATAATAATAATAATAATAATAATGTTTATTTTATATAGCGCCTGTCTGCAAACTCAAGGTCACTTTACAATATTATAACAGATAAATATGACAGTAGACAGAAAAGCAATACAGATAAACATGACATGAATCAGATCATACAGTCATACAGTGAAATCATGTAAAGATGAGAGATCACGAATGTGTTTGGGAATAGAATTCCAGAGTGTGGGGGCAGAGATACAAAACACCTGTCCACCAAAAGATGCTAAATTTTGCCATGAAATTAACAGCAGATCAGTATCAGAAGATCATAGTGTGTGAACTGGGAGTGTGTATGAATGAGATCAGAAATATACAGGCATGAGAGACCATGAAGTGCTTCAAAGGTGATGAGGAGTATCTTGTATTGAATAAGAAAATGAATGGGTAGCCAATGAAGTCTGTGTAGAATGGGAGTAATGTGAGAAGATTTCTTTGAAAAAGTGAGAACCCTAGCTGTAGTCGAGTCGAGAAGTAATAAAGGCATGAACCAGTGTCTCAGCATCATTGATATTTAAGAAGGGATGTAAACAAGCGATATTACGGAGGTGAAAGAAGGCAGATTTAGTCAGTGAAGAAATGTGAGGAAAGAAGGAGAGAGGAGTCAAAAATTTTACCCTGGTTTTTAACAGTGGTGGAAGGTCAAACCAAGATTCCAGCAATGTTAACATTGTCGACACTGTATATCTGTTTTATCAGTGTTAAGTTACTGGTCATCCAAGCATTTATATCATTAATACAAGCCGATATAGAGTTGGTGGGAAAAGGAGAGTTTTGTTGAGAATGGATATAGAACTGGGTGTTGTCTGCATAGTAATGGAAGTTGAAGCCATGATGACGGATAATGTTACCTAATGGGAGCATGTAGGTGATGAAGAGTAATGGCCCAAGAACAGAACCCTGAGGAACACTGTGAGAGACAGGCAGTAGTGGACTAGCCTGGTGGATAGTGATGTTATGCTGATGGTCAAACAGGTAGGGCAGATCCAGAAATACCAAGAGCAGAGAGTCGTGAGTTGAGAATACTGAATATTAAATGTATTTAATTGAACTTAAGAGTGCTTGTTTACTCACTTAAGTAGAACCTAATTACATCTTTATATATAATTTTATGATTAGTTTTATTGTCTTTGAAATATGGTTAAAGTGCACTACTAAATGTACTAACAAACATTTACAAAACTAAAATATACTTTACTGCCATTTCTATTAAAACTCATCATAATGAATTTAAATATATTTCTAATTACACATTTTTAATGATAAAGCTGCAATTTAGCACATTTACAATGTGTTAGCTTACCTTTTCAAACAACCTTCGCATTAAAAGCACAGCTATGATGTCTAAAAAATTATGTCTAAATAGACAGCTAACTATGTTTAGTAACAGAGCTAGGGTTTTAAATGTCTGTATCAAGAAAAGGCAGCAATGAACACTGGAAATTTTAAATCCATTCTCATGGATTTACATGCTTTATGAGCAGCAGTGTGTCACTCTGAAAGCATTTAGCATTTTTACACGTCCAGTTATCTTTTCCGTCTTCCTCTTGTCTATAAAATAGATTTTAAAATTGTCTCTCCTATCCAGTTAGTGTAGTACTTATACATAATGAGGTGTGGATCATTGGTGAGAGGTCAACAGTATGAATACTTCCCTTTTTAAACTCTATTCAGTCTCCCGAAAAGCAAAACTACATTGTGAAACTGTATTCCAGTGTTGCTCGCTTACAGAAGAGATGAACCAGTGAGATAATTACAAGTCTAGCTATCACTCTTAACTATACACTGTAATAAAATAAATGTATTTTTTACAGAGAAAAAAACAGTAGAATTTAACAGTAATATCACATTTTGATAGGAACTGGGAAATTCCAAAAAAAAGGCCTACATTGACACCAAATGTACATTTTACCTGTTGTTCAACTGATTATATGTATTTCTGGAAAAAAATGGCCTTTTTCCTTTAATTAAAAGTAATTGTTATGTATTATTAACCTTATATGTCCTTAAAAAAAAAAAAACATTCATATATAATGTTTTTTCAGAGTTGGGAAAAATGTATTTTTACAGAGAAAAAAACAGTAGAATTTTAGAGTCATATCACATTTTGATCAGAACTGTGAATTTCCATAAAAACGCATACATTGACACCAAATGTAGCCTACATTTTGTTGACTATTTAACTGATTAGAATATGTGTTACTGAAAAACGCGTAATTTGTGGGGTGAGACGTCCCCACCACATTTTGAAACACTTTGCTGCACGGATGTACCCAATAACGATTTTAGGTAGCAGAGCAGAGCATTCATATCATTCGATCCGGCGCTGGAATGTGTTGTTTCTGAAAACATACTGAGTGCTTGTTGCCGCCATTATCAGTGGTTGAAGACAACACTCAGTGTTCCCATGTGACTTGTGCACAGTGACAGTCTTCACAGTTCAAGCAGAGGAGCGCTACAATCAGTTGCGGAACGCTATTGCAGAGACCCTGAATTTGTTGTGGTGAAATCACAAAATAAAATGCACACAAACGTGTTCTTATTCTTGATATACAGTCATGGATTAACATCTTTGGATTTTCTGATGATTTAAAAAAAAAAAAACTAAGAACCTCTGATTCTTTCGATGAGGATTCAGCCACCGGCCCATTGCAGCACAACAGACACATTGGTGATAATTAAAAAAAAAGTAAGATCTGTCAATAAAATAAAATAAAATCAATGTAAAATTAAAATCAATTTCTGTACATCATGTTATTTTTTTCCGCAATCATTATTGCACGTATTTCATATAACACCTTGTTGGCAGAGGCCATTTACACTAGCTCCGCCCACCAATGTCTGGTTGGCGTAGACAACATCACAAAAATACAACAAACTAACTAAAGTCTCAGCTGGCATAGGGCTTGAAACAATAGATGGCAGCCTTTGATACGATCGACCCGAGTTCAAAGCTGCCTTATGCCGAACTCATTCTCCTCTCTTTTCCCATCACATATCAGATGGGAAAGAAATTCATTTTCTATTAAAATGAAGAAAATATTTAAAAATGGAAATAAAGTGCCTCGTGAGTATTTAAATTTATAAAGGGAAATTCCTACTAATGCATTTTCAGTGAGGTCAAGCTGCAAAGATCATTGTCCATGCCTTTTCATCACATGTATTCGGTAAACCCTAGATGTTTTAAGGGCATAAACTAATTTAACACTTAAATGTATTTCTTTCCGCAAAATACAGGGATATGCTCTATGTTCTCTAACAGCCTGACATAAAAAAAAATAATACTAAAAATAAAGAAATAACTCAATTAAAAATGCTCTTGAAACTGACAATTTATTGCACCTTGACAAAATACAACAAAACAGAAAACCACTTTTGCATTCTTATTCACATTTCATTGTCAAGTACAGGTGCATCTCAATAAATTAGAATGTCGTGGAAAAGTTCATTTATTTCAGTAATTCAACTCAAATTGTGAAACTTGTGTATTAAATAAATTCAGTGCACACAGACTGAAGTAGTTTAAGTCTTTGGTTCTTTTAATTGTGATGATTTTGGCTCACATTTAAGAAAAACCCACCAATTCACTATCTCAACAAATTAGAATACTTCATAAGACCAATAAAAAAAAACAAAAAAAACATTTTTAGTGAATTGTTGGCCTTCTGGAAAGTATGTTCATTTACTGTATATGTACTCAATACTTGGTAGGGGCTCCTTTTGCTTTAATTACTGTGTGTGGTGGCTCTTGATGCCTTGACCCCAGCCTCAGTCCATTCCTTGTGAAGTTCACCCAAATTCTTGAATTGCTTTGCTTGACAATCCTCATAAGGCTGCGGTTCTCTCGGTTGGTTGTGCATCTTTTTCTTCCACACTTTTTCCTTCCACTCAACTTTCTGTTAACATGCTTGGATACAGCACTCTGTGAACAGCCAGTTTCTTTGGCAATGAATGTTTGTGGCTTACCCTCCTTGTGAAGGGTGTCAATGATTGTCTTCTGGACAACTGTCAGATCAGCAGTCTTCCCCATGATTGTGTAGCCTAGTGAACCAAACTGAGAGATTTTGAAGGCTCAGGAAACCTTTGCAGGTGTTTTGAGTTGATTAGCTGATTGGCATGTCACCATATTCTAATTTGTTGAGACAGAGAATTGGTGGGTTTTTGTTAAATGTGAGCCAAAATCATCACAATTAAAAGAACCAAAGACTTAAACTACTTCAGTCTGTGTGCACTGAATTTATTTAATACACGAGTTTCACAATTTGAGTTGAATTACTGAAATAAATTAACTTTTCCACGACATTCTAATTTATTGAGATGCACCTGTATTTATCTTAACATCAAAACGGTATACATTCCATTGCATTTACAATCTAGGAGGCATAGCTACTCGTATTCATTTTTGTCCATTTACTGCTACATATTCCTGTTCACCATTGTGCAGTGAACAATGTCATAAAATATGAAATTATACAAAATAATAAAATACACAAGTACTAAGACTAAACTTATTAAATTATGATAGCCAGAGTGTTGCTGTAAACAAGTCAACAAGCTGTTTATAACTATATAGCAAGCTTTTAAAATAAAACAATGGAAATAAATAACATTTCCAGCAAAAGTCATGCTTCAGGACACAAAGGTGTACATTTAAAAAATAATAATAATAATAATAATAATAAAAATATTACACTGTCGGCCCGGATACCAATAATACAGAACATGTCCTAGGGGAATAAAACAGATTTTGAAGGAACAAAGGCATGCGTTACAGTACAAAAAGTTTATCCTGTACTGCTGAGACAAATGTCACTTTTCTGAATGGCTGCATCTGTGGGGACACAAACAGTTATAATTAAAACACAAACCAAAAGAAAAGCAGAAACATAAATGAGCATTTACAAAATTCTCATTTGAGGCCACACACTTATCACATGTATTTTAGTTACTCATAAAAACATTGGCGTACTTTATCAGTGATGAATGATAAACACGCAATAAAGCCAACCGCTACTATGTATATGAGACAGACTAGAGCTCCCTGCTCAAATTAAAAGACTATACCGGTTAGTCTCCCCAGTCAAATGCAGCAATTTTTGATGTGAGACTCAATACTATTGGGTTGACAGAGTACACTCGCTTTTTCTCTCTCTCTTGCACCTTGGTCCCTATGAGGATTTATCCTGAAGATGTACCTTTAAAAAACCCAACAACAATAATAGTAACAATAACCTTAATTTCTTCACATTTCTTAACCTAGTGAATGCAGCCTATGACTTACCTTTGCAGGAATTCTAGCGTGGCTCCCAGTTCTACAGGGTAACTGATGGTCAATATGTAGTAGAGCGAAAACATCAGATACAGGGCCTCAGTAAAACTCAAGATATGGTCATTCACAATCATCTGGTCTACTGCCACCATGTATACACTGGCTGTCAGTGGGTTCTCTCCTTTGAACAAACAAAAATCAGCAAGCAATAAAATTTACAGAATGTGAATTCTGCAGATTTCACATCAAGTCAACCACAATCAGTAATTTTGTGGTGTAAAATTAAAAATTAAATGATCATATTAAATGATACCCACCACACACTACTATACATGGAGAAGTGGAAGCTGCTCTGGGCATATATCATTTGGAACACGAGTGTCTTCTACCATCACAAGAAACTGGTCTTGGTCATTTTTTAAATGGGCAAACAGCAACATCACTGTCCCACAAACATGATCCCCTCCAGTTCTAATCTTGGTGAGCATTCTCCCTGCTCTGCTTGCTCTCTCTGCGCACTGAAACTGAAAGTACTCTGATATTCTTCTGAATTTACTTTACCTTCTTCAAAGCTGTCGTTCATGTCAATGCCAGTGAGCTCTTTAAAGTGTGCTTTCATTCCTGCTTCCTAGAAAAGATATGGCCACGCATAAAGAAACTCTTTGGTTTCCTTTCCAGATTGGATGTCATTTCTTTGGGAGGTGTATAGGTAGCAGTCATCAATTTGTAGATTGTCTTTACATTGCTTTCCTTATTTTGAAACATTTCAAGCAATTTCTCTTTTTTTTTTTCCTGCTGCAATTCTAACGTTTCTCCAACTGGGGTTCTGAATTTATACAACCATACTCCAATTTTCGTTTCTTTGACTCTTCTGGCATATCACAAAGTGGTCTAGTGGAAGTTTTTGCTCTTTTTAAATTGTCAATTCGACAGACTAGTTGTTTAAGGAGGGAGTCATATCCACTTCCTACAATCTGGGAATTAATCTCATCTCTAAAGGACTTTGGGTATGCAATAATAATTTTTCGGGCTATTTCTGATACATGTTTTTTTTTGTTGGACATTTACTGACTTCCAGGATTTCAGAAGCAACAGTGTGAACCAACTGTCTTCTCTCAGAGCAACTCGGCCTTTCCCCACTTTTAATCTTCCTCATAAAACTTGCTGGCATTTTTTCCCACGGAACAAAAAAAAATCATAATGTCAGTTATGGTCAGAAACCAAAGTTTCAGAGCTAGTCTCACCTAAAGGATAAACCAATGTCCACATGTTAGAAAATGAACAATAATTCCACTTTTCATGCAGCATTCAGTTCTCAATATTCCCATTTTCTTTGCAAATTACTTTACAGCGAATTACAGTAACACTCAAAGCGACCACTTTCCCACTTCCTGAGAAGTACTACTCAAATGTCTGCTTCTTCTAAAGACATTACAGGTGCATCTCAATAAATTAGAATGTCGTGGAAAAGTTGTGAAACTCATGTATTAAATAAATTCAGTGCACACAGACTGAAGTAGTTTAAGTCTTTGGTTCTTTTAATTGTGATGATTTTGGCTCACATTTAACAAAAACCCACCAATTCTCTGTCTCAACAAATTAGAATATGGTGACATGCCAATCAGCTAATCAACTCAAAACACCTGCAAAGGTTTCCTGAGCCTTCAAAATGGTCTCTCAGTTTGGTTCACTAGGCTACACAATCATGGGGAAGACTGCTGACCTGACAGTTGTCCAGAAGACAATCATTGACACCCTTCACAAGGAGGGTAAGCCACAAACATTCATTGCCAAAGAAGCTGGCTGTTCACAGAGTGCTGTATCCAAGCATGTTAACAGAAAGTTGAGTGGAAGGAAAAAGTGGGGAAGAAAAAGATGCACAACCAACCAAGAGAACCGCAGCCTTATGAAGACTGTCAAGCAAAATCCATTCAAGAATTTGAGTGAACTTCACAAGGAATGGACTGAGGCTGGGATCAAGGCACCAAGAGCCACCACACACAGACGTGTCAAGGAATTTGGCTACAGTTGTCGTATTCCTCTTGTTAAGCCACTCCTGAACCACAGACAACGTCAGAGGCGTCTTACCTGGGCTAAGGAGAAGAAGAACTGGACTGTTGCCCAGTGGTCCAAAGTCCTCTTTTCAGATGAGAGCAAGGTTTGTATTTCATTTGGAAACCAAGGTCCTAGAGTCTGGAGGAAGGGTGGAGAAGCTCATAGCCCAAGTTGCTTTAAGTCCAGTGTTAAGTTTCCACAGTCTGTGATGATTTGGGGTGCAATGTCATCTGCTGGTGTTGGTCCATTGTGTTTTTTGAAAACCAAAGTCACTGCACCCGTTTACCAAGAAATTTTGGAGCACTTCATGCTTCCTTCTGCTGAGCAGCTTTTTAAAGATGCTGATTTCATTTTCCAGCAGGATTTGGCACCTGCCCACACTGCCAAAAGCACCAAAAGTTGGTTAAATGACCATGGTGTTGGTGTGCTTGACTGGCCAGCAAACTCACCAGACCTGAACCCCATAGAGAATCTATGGGGTATTTTCAAGAGGAAAATGAGAAACAAGAGACCAAAAAATGCAGATGAGCTGAAGGCCACTGTCAAAGAAACCTGGGCTTCCATACCACCTCAGCAGTGCCACAAACTGATCACCTCCATGTCACGCCGAATTGAGGCAGTAATTAAAGCAAAAGGAGCCCCTACCAAGTATTGAGTACATATACAGTAAATGAACATACTTTCCAGAAGGCCAACAATTCACTAAAAATGTTTTTTTTATTGGTCTTATGAAGTATTCTAATTTGTTGAGATAGTGAATTGGTGGGTTTTTCTTAAATGTGAGCCAAAATCATCACAATTAAAAGAACCAAAGACTTAAACTACTTCAGTCTGTGTGCATTGAATTTATTTAATACACGAGTTTCACAATTTGAGTTGAATTACTGAAATGAACTTTTCCACGACATTCTAATTTATTGAGATGCACCTGTATATACACTGCTGAGCCATTACATTATGACCACCCCCAGCTTAGAGCAGTGAATGCCGCTGTCACAGGTGCAGTTCACAGAGCAGTATATATACACCACCTGAGGACTGGCTTTTGGTCAGTAGAGTGCTTGGTGTCCGAATGGGAAAAGCTGCCAATGTATCAAGTTTGATGAAGGACAAACTGTGATGGCACGGTGCCTCAGTACTTTGACCTGGAAAATGGCTTGCCGTGTGGGTTGTTCACCTGTTGCTGTACTGAGTATGTTTCAGCAGTGGAGCACAGATGGCCAAACAAAGAAACATTATCCAGCCATGTGATATCCACAGCTCAGTGATGCCAGAGGGGAGTTGCAGGGCCACAGTGCGACAAAACACCAGCAGCAATACAGTGGTGACCAGGGCAATGTGTCTCAGCATAGAGTTTATCGCAGCCTTCTGTGCTTGTCCCTGCATAGCCGACTATCCAGCTGCTTCCCCATGATAACTACAGAAGGCTGCAATGAACTGTGTGCTGTGACACATTGTCCTGGTCACCACTGTTGTAGTTGATGGTGATTTGTTGCACTGTGGACCTGTGGTCACTGTGAACAATGCGCGACAGTCTCCGCTCCCCTCTGGAATCAGTGAGCTGTGGACTACGGTTCGTTGTTTGGCCATCCATGCTCCACTTTTGAAACACACTCACATACCCACAAGGTGAGCCATTTCTGAGACCGAAGATCCGAGGCACTGTACCATCACAGTTTGTCCTTTATCAAACTTCGGCAGCTTTTCCCATTCTGACACCAAGCACTCTACTGACTGAAAGCTGGTCCTCAGGTGGTGTATATATACTGCTCTGTGAACTGCACCTGTGACACCGGCACTCACGGCTCTAAGCTGGGGGTGGTCATAATGTAATGGCTCAGCAGTGTATGAATTAATAGAACTGCCAAATTACATGTCCTGCTTTCAAAATTTTGGTTGCTAGTTTAATCAGATTTTTACTCACATCTTCCAGTTAAAGTGCTTGGTGGTGAAGTGGAGCATCCAGGACCAGGTGAACTGGATGCATCAGAGGTGTATTCAGCAAACGTATCATTTGTAGTGTTTTGCTGAGTGGAAGCAACATCTAAATAGCATAAACGACAAAACTGGCATTGATACCATACTGTTGAAACATGAACAAACATTAACATACTGTACAATAAAGAATACAGCTACAAAATACAGAATGAAAAAGACTGGTGTGTTATTTGTCAATTCAAGTGAATGCATGTTATATACATTTGTATGCCGACCATTGATTTGAATGCTTACTTGGGATTTGGGCAATTCGTTTTCTTGCTTCAATTGGTTTTAGGAAGCCAGCTACATCCTGTTCTTTCAGAAACTGTATGTCATCGATGGTCTCCACACCTAGGCTCTTCAAACCCTCTATGGCTAGTATTGAAGTAGTTGGGTTTGGGAACAAATTAGCAACAAACTGCAAAAATACATCCATCACTGCTCGGAGAGGAGAGAATTGTCTTTTTTTTACAGATGAACGCTGTGCTTGAGAGTAATTACTTTTACTCCTATAAAACTATATTCATTTAAGAGATAATAATCCAGACAATCTTCAGCATTTACACAAATTATTCGTTGTAGGCAAAATTTCAAAAAGTCCATAGTCAGACAAATACAATGAAGAGTAGGGAGTCACAAGAAAGGTCACTTCATCATCTTTAACGAAAATCAGCTCAATCTGGCCAACTTGCAAAGTAGAATAATCCTCTTCACATTTAAGGCAAATAAAGTTCCCTTTCCTATACAGAGTACCCTTGTACTCTACCTGCATTGCAACAGAGTCTGGTTCATTTAGCATGCTTGTCTCAACAGCTTTGTGCACAGCATCACTGTACAAATGAGAAGTGTATGTAGTCAAGTCATCGCTTTTAAGCTTTGGTGAAAAAAATGACCGTGAGTGCAGATATGCTTGAAGGAGTTGATGGTTGTATGTCAATGTCTTGCATACATTTTTGAAGTTCTGTGCCCTTCTTACACTTCTTTTGAAGTAGGAATGTTTGCTTTCGAATCTCAATGACCATAAACGAATTAAAGGTCCAAGTCTCAGAATAAGTGAAGGATAGTGAAGCATGTAATGATGCTTCGGTTTCAGTTTGTTCCCAGGAAACATTTGCTTTCTTGTTTCTAGATATTCTGGTATTAAGACATTGAGATTTGCTATTTGTGCAGTGGTAATCTTGGGAGCACACACTAGCTCAACTAGTTCTTTCAACTTAATAGTCAGTTGCCAAACAGGTTCTTGTGAATCTACTCTGTCTCCTATTATCACAGGAAGAAATCTAAGAAGACACCAGTTCTCAGCTGCTTGACCACCTAACTTATTGCCTTTTTTGCATATCTGGGAGGGGGCAGAACCAGCATCAGAACCCAGATATTTGAACTGTGCAATTCTCCTGTTCAATTGCGTATATGAAAACCACTTTATTTTTACAAAGTGTGCCAAGAAAATGGCTAGATCAACTGCTATGACGCCTTCAAACAAGTCATGGCCAATGCAGAGAGGAAGGCCTGGCTGAGCAACATGAAAATATTTCAGCAAGTTGAAAATGGAGTCAAACTTCAACCCATTTACAACATTTTCTTCAGTCATCTTTAGAGTTTCCACTACCACCTTATAGGAATCAACTGTCCGACTGGGAAAGTCTACACTTACATTCTGAAGTTCACTGCGTTCTACCAAGCAATACCTACGTGCTGAAGTTCTGTGAGTAACCACCGATGCAGTGAGAGCCCAAATTATCACCAATAACGGCCACAATTGTTGCACGTACTATGTCACCTGAAGATGTAACAATTCCGTGCTCTTCAAGTTCTTTGACATCTGCCAACAACAATCTTGGTTTGACCAAAATAATTAAAATCTCTCTCATAACACAAAAGTAATAATTGAATGTTGTCAATGCATGACCTGTAAAATGGCTCAAAGTTGCCAAGTGTAAAATGCACTCCAACCATTTTGTGTGTCTTTTTAGCTGACCCAAGGAGGTTGACAATCTCAAAGGCATCCTGGTACAAGACGAGTTGGATTCTCAACTCAGGCTCCCTAAACAAGTCATTGGACTTGAACACAGATCCATCACAGATGTCACAGAACACATCAAAAGAGTGTATATGCTGAGGCTTGGCACACTGCTCCCAAACCACTTGGTCTTTCAACATGGTTTTTAAAGTGTTCTTCAATGGAATATATTGTGCATGACAGTTTTCTGTTCTCATCACTACCAAGATACATACTCTGTGGATGCACGTAGGGAAAGATTTTTTTGGTAATACTGGTATTCTGTGGAAAGTAATGCATTACAAGCTGAATGCAAATCATGGCCCTGCAAAACCTGCACAACAGAATCAATATCACGCTGTGAAAGGGTTGTTTTTGACCTAAGTATGTCTGTGAATGTTTTCTTTGTGTACTGATGACAGATATCATTTAAACTACTGAATTCCTCTACAGTCATCTGAATGGTTGACGATGGCATCAGGTATTTGGCTTGCAGCTGCATATAAAAAAGGCAAAGATTTTTCATGTACAATGACTGTGTGTTAGATTTAGTCAGCAATCTGGGAATTCATTTTCATCACCTCCATCCTCAGTTACATCAAAACATGCCGAAAAAGAAGATTGTTCAGATAAAGTTATTTTTAATTTTGCAAATGTTGAAGTCCTGTGCTTTCGTGAAACATGGGCAGTAAAGCTTGATCTCAAGTTGAATATTTTGTCACATTTTTCAAAAGGACAGCATACCACCTCTCCTTTTGCTAAATGTGACCTGAGATGAGAAAGACTTTGTTTATGTCTGGGCATTTCTGCTGACAGTTTGAACTGTTGCAAACAAATGTGCCCGTTGAATCATCCAAATGAGTTTGTTGTCTTTTGTGATGGCGATAAACATGAGCTTTGAGAGCATTGTATTTTGTGAACTTAAGTTTGCAGTCTGGGAAACAACATGGATATTAAGCATTTGCTTCATGTCTGTGTAAGATCTGATGACTAACGTATCCCTTAACTGTCTTAAGAGAGCAATCACAAAATTTGCACAAATACATCCATATAGTTAAAGGTAACACACCTGATATGAAATAATTTGTCCATCCAACGAGTCTGCTTAAGAATGCTTAAAACAATGAACCAGAACCAGACTCTGTTGCAATAAAAAAATAAAAAAAAATGAAAAAACATAAAAATAAATAACTAGACAGTTCTGTTGCCCAATTAACATTTAAAGTCTTCCAACAAACTGTTCATGATGTAAACAGCAAGATGACTAGCTAACAATTTAAAACTTATGTAATTACCCTTACCAAAATGTAGTATACTTCAAGTTTATTTTATTAAGTATACTTAAGTAAAGTTCAAGTATATTTTTAAGTATATTTTATGTAATAAGTATACAAATATCAGTGTACTTGTAAGTGTACTATTTCAATACTCCTTGGGACTAAATTTGCCCACTTTCTAGTATAAAAAGTTTACTTTTAAGTATACTTAAAGTATAACAGTAGTCAACTTTGAGTACACAACTAGTTTACATCAATGTTTTTAGCTTGTACTGCAACTATACTAAAAGTGAATTTACTTTTAGTATAGTTGTAGTAGCATTTTTAGTACACTTTGAAGTATAGTCTCAGTAAACTACTAGTTTAGTAGTTTTTTTTTACTGAAAGTATACTCGTAAGTTTTCTTTAAGTGAACTTTACATCATACTTTAAATAAACTACTATGTCCCAATTTAGGTATTAATTTGTATATATTTTGTAAATGAATATCTGAACATACAAAACATCAAAAGAAAGAACAGAGTATCTGCTTGTAAACAAAAACATTTTATTCTAGCTTCTTGCATTCTTTTTTAAACATTTGGATGTGGGTAAGTTTCATAAATAAAAAATAAAGAAATAAACGACATTTTGAACAAAAAGCTGAAAAAAGACTATGAATTGGATTCAGAATGATAATCAAAACATAGATGGAGTCAATCAACACCCCAAAGCTTGACAGTCATTATTACCTCTTCATTGGTCAACATTTTATTCCATAATGTTACACAGTTTTGATGCTGTTTTATGTCAGATGATCGTGTTAGATTACATGTGGAAGTATCTGTTGTTTCAGTTTCTTCTTCACTTGTGTTTTTTTGGAAATTCTGTAAAGAAGATGTGTACTAGCTCCCCCTACCATATAACAATGAAAACACGGATTCTAGGAGCACATATATTTAGAGTATATTTCTGAGAAGTACATAAAAAGTAGACTAAAAGTAAACTTTCCTATTTTTAGTTTAAAAGAAGTATACTAATAGCACACTTGAATAAACTTCTTTTTCGTAAGGGTAGCCATTTCCACCTGTTTGCCATTAACATTTAAAATATCATTGAATGACAGGTCACTTGTATAAAAAAATACACTTACTCATCAGGACATCAGGGTCCAGGGTTGATGAATTCTGTCATTTTGCCATCCACACAGCAGAATATGTTGCTCAAAGCTAGACTCCTTGAGAGAAACTTTTACTTACAGATTTTGTAAACAAACTGACGCCTGAATTCAAGCAAAGTAGCGAACCTCACCCCGTGCAGTATGGAAAACACACGCACCGTTCAACTTGTCACTTCATACAATAAAAAATATAAACGTGGCCATTTCTATATTTGTGGGCGTGGGGTGTTTTTAAATCATGCAACGAAAAGGATGGCCTAACCTCACTCCTAACCTCACTGTGACGAGAGAAAATCAGGTCCTGCAGAGACCTTGTGTGCGTTACCTGTGTGTGGTGCCAATAACTCTGTTTACATTCTGGTCACGCTTTCCCATCGGAGCAACTACCTTAAATTTTTGTGCCAGCGCGGGATTAAATGCTGCTTTTTCGTCTCCACTGGCAGGTAATATCTTGATTAACTTAATAATGATGAACTTAAGCCTTGATTCGTGTCGCATTTTTCTTATAGCAATGATCAAATCAAAGTCGGCAGTGGCCTTCATTTACATTAAAGAAAGGACAACAATCCACAACACGTAGAGGTATGCAATTACCCTCAAAAATGTTGTATTTTTTATTTTTAAATCGTCTCCAAAATCAGAACGAGGTCTGTGGCACGTTGTCTAAATTTATCTGTAGCAACCCACATTTAGCTACCCTTTCATTGTGTAAACCTGTTTCCTTTAAAAAAAAAAAAGAAACACATTTCTCAAGGACACGTGGAGTAATGCATGAAAATTGGTCAATAAACAGAAAGAAGAAGGACACATGGAAAATGGTATGCATGTTTAACTTCACTTTTACGTCAAATTGAAACTCTTACAATTGAGCAACTGAGATGTATAACCATTCTCTCTCTCTCTCTCTCTCTCTCTCTCTCTCTCTCTCTCTTTTTTTCTTTAAGGGACCAAGATGCAGAATGAATTGGAGTTGTACCCATTGGTCTGTCCAAACCCTTGTGTGTGGAAGTCTTGCAATGCAATGATGATAATAGTTGGATTTGTTCATGCTGTGTTTTATAAAGATTTATGGGATAATGATAGTGGCTATTATGGATTATACAAGCATTGTGAGAAGAGTTTTATGTTCTTAATGTTTTGAGTTGTCTAGCAGGGTATTATGGGCTTTGCTTTTTTTATTATTATTATTTATTTTATTTTTTTTTTTAAATGGAATAAGTTTAACTATTTTAATTATTTCATATTTTACTAAGTGTTAGAACCTAGTGATCCTTTTAAGCAGTGTACAAATGTTGGTATTGCTGTTTTTAGTTTTTAAGATTTAAGATTTAAACTTTATTGCATTACATGAAAATAGAGGGGGACTAATTAATATTGATTGTCTCTAATAAATTCATATTTGTGAGTGTGACATATTTAAGTGATACACTATAACTCACAGCCTTAAAACATCACAGACTTAAAAAAAATAAATAAATAAAAATTGTCATAGCTTAATGTAAAATTACAGCTGTAAGCCATAATCATGATACCATATGTATGATATATTTCAAATCATTGCAACTCATTTTTACAAGTGAAACATTTAAACTTATGGTGGAATTTTTTTAATAAAGTGCTGTGCATGTAATTCAAAATTATGGCCCATTTCAGTTCATTTCTTAAAATATTGGCTGACACAAGTTATTCCAATTTACAGTCGAAATCTGTTAAACAACAATTTAAAATTTATCTCAGTTTACAGTAAAAACATGCTTTCTTACGTAATGGGTTTACATGTTATGTATATCTATAGTCAAAATTGGTTTATTTAAGTAACTGTTTAACCATGTTTTTACATCTACAGTTAAAACGTTTCATTAAATAAGGGTTCAAACATGTTATTTAAATTTTCAGTCAAAGAATGGTATTTAATTTAATGGTCTCTGCGTGTTTCTTAATTACATTGACAAAACGTCATTTCAGATTACACTTTAAACATTTCATTGTATTGTATGGTCAATGTACCATTTATCATGTTGCTGCGTAAACATGTTACTTCAGTTCATAGTGTATCACCGTTATTCCCATTAATGGCAAACGTTTGTCACCCTGTGCTGCCATGCATTGCACCTTTTTTTATTTTATTTTTTATTTTTTATTTTTTTTTACAGTGTAGACCAGCTAATGAACCTCTATGTTTAGCTTTTGTGTAGAGTTAAATAGATAGCATGGCTGACACTGATCTCATTGTGCACCTGTGACATAGTTAAAGCCAGAAGCCTAGCAACCATTATGTTAAAAAAAAAAAAATGTGGTTTGCTGCTAAATCACTATTAGCCTACTATTTCATTTCACTGTCTAACTCAGCCCACACCGTTTGTGCTATGAATATTATCAAATCATGCAATCTTAATCAGAAGATGTGCACAATTATTTTTCTATGTGATTGGACATTCAATTTTCTTTTAGAAACAATGTAAAAGCAAAATCTGCCAACCCAGGCTCATTAGAAATACGTGCTTGTGGCGATGTTTCTGCAACACCGATATTATGTGCCTTATTGCATATTTCGTGGCAGTTTCAAAGTGAAATGTCCAGTGATTAGCACTAAAACTTGCATTCAATATATGGCCATGGCCATGTTTTTATTACATTGGTTCAGGCATGTGTTGCAGCGGTTTAAAATTCAAATGCCCGGGGAGTGTCGCTAAAAGGTTAATGTGTGTTGAAAAATAACATTCCCCCTACACCAAACCCAACCCTAAGCCTAACCGATAGTGCTAAAGAAAGCAAAAGTGGTATAAAAATGCATTTGCTGATGCAACCATGCTATTTTAACTTCTTTATACGTGGGTTTAAGCTGTTTTGTCAAACCATAGTTTCACGGAATTCATACCAAGCTAACCTACTGCATTAGACCATGTGAAAATACATGTGAAGCTGTATATGTGACGCTAACATTCAAACATATCAGTTTTCAAACGACTGCTCTGACCCTAAGCCAAACTCTATAGTCTTTGATCACTAGTATGCTCACCGACTACCAATTAATCATCATCTTGATTAAATTTCCCACCGATGAAATTGAGGTATAGTCCTGTTTGCGATTGTTTTGTTTGCAAGTCACCATTTCAATTCTGCATGTAAATGCAGCTCACTGTCATCGAACGTGTCACAAATTGATAATGTAAAACTCTAGACAGGTCTTCTCACATTCGTCAGTTTTAAACAAGTTTTAACTGTTCTACAGTCTGACATTAATGACAACTGAGATCCCACAGTGTAACGAGGCTTAAAGTTGAGATCATGTTCGTACAGTCTGACAAGCAACAATTGTAAAGGACTATTATACATCATACACTGTGCACCCAACTTTATTGAAGGAATCGGTTGAGTGAATAATTCAATAACTCACTCATAAAATCACTGGCTGCATCCAAAATTGCATACTTTCCTATTATATAGTAGGCAAAAACAGTATGTGAAAAGAGTAGTATGTCCAAATTGATAGTATTCATTAAATATTAGCATGCAAAATGTACTCAGATGACCTACTACTACTTAAAAGATTCCAAAGTACACATCCATGGAGACTTTACTATCCTATGAGGCTATGGCAAACTATTTGTGAATGGAAGTGAAGCAATGCAACTGATGCAGGTAGATCACATAACAATGACATGCCGGATGTAGTATGTCAGGAATAAATTCATACTACACAGATTTATACTCCTCCACTTGTGTACAAGTGCGTCCTCCCAAAAGAGTCTAAATAAGTAAAGACAGAGAAGCAGAGCGATACCAAACAGAGAAAATCGCAGTGTTTGTATTGGCTGCTGAGGCAATCAATTTGGAATATTTTCAAAAAAGAACTGTTATAATAAGTAGGCTAATGAAAATTAGTAACACACAATTTTAAAAGTAACAAATCCACATCATCACCGCAGACAATATGCAATGTAATCAGGCCTATATTGTCAAAGGTCAGCAGTTTTTATGTTCAGAGCCCAAGTTATTCAAATAAATATCCTTAAAAAAGGAATTTGAACAACACATTTCCAGAGATGCCATCCTTTCAGAATAATTGAAGATACGGTTGAGCAGTAGACATTCCTATGAGTACAGATAATCCCAAATCTGTGAGCTGAGAACAGTCTTGCTAAAATATTTCATGCGAAGGTTGAGATAATAAAAACAAGCTGACTTTTGCAGAGAATCTCATGCTGGTTCACAGTTATCGTTATATATGCAAAAGAAACTCCTCATACATTCTGTTCTGTGCAGCGCAGAGACTTGTGTTTGTGTCTGCAGCAGTGTAAATCAAAGGGAATTTCTGGCTCATAACCTGCACAGACCTCTGTATGAAGGCCCGGGACGCCCTCTGTCCTCTGGGGAACTATAAATCAGGAGCTAATGTGAATGTACGATGTCAGTTCCCACAGAATATATTTTTTTCTCCTAACAAGCCCAACTGGGAAGAATTCCACTTCTTTACCTCTTGTTTTCACTCCTATTCTTTCCCTTATTGTTCTTATATTCTCATCTGACCCTCATAAAATGCATTTCTTCTTCTTCTTCCCTAATACTTCAGACTTTGTGAAGTGTTGCTTTTAGTTATGTTTGACTGGAACCGGTGAAATTATCCTTAAGACTTAAGCTCATTGCACACTGAGTCCGAAAATTTCATCCGAAATTTTCGCACATTAAAAAACAAATACGACCTCACATTATGTCAATCACATTTACACACTGCCTCCGAAATTTACACACTGCCTCCGTCACAAAAAGATTCAGATCGGGTTCGATTTTTTGCATTTTTCGCATCCGTAGCAAGCATTTTGAGAGGTGTTTTGACAGTTCTGAGCCACCGTACAAGCGAACGCCAAAATGCAGAATGGCAATTGTCAAGTTCATCCACTTCGTCTCGCAGCACAAAGCACTGTATATAGATTCTTGCACACTGAGTTCACAGAAATTGGTGGTCTTCTTTTTAATATGTGGCTCGCAACGGATTAATTTAATACTCATGGGTCTCAGTGTGCAAGGTTTCTGTGCTTGACGAATTTTTAGGATAATGAATACGAAAAAACGCATACAAATATTTCGGACTCAGTGTGCAAGGACCTTTACTGTGAAAGGGACCTGGATATATAGAGATTTAAAGGGGTCATCGGATGCCCATTTTGCACAAGTTGATATGATTCTTTAGGATCTTAATGAAAAGTCTATAACTTTGGTTAAAATTTCTCAATGGTAGTGTAAAACAACACCTTTTTACCCTGCCAAAATCAGCTCTGTTTTCAGCAAGCCATTTTTTAGTCCATGTTGCTTTAAATGCTAATGAGCTCTGCTGACCCAGCCCCTCTCTTACATGGGGTGACGAGCAGTGCTGTTTACTTTAGCCGTGAAACTGGATAACTAGCACATTATTAGGAAAGGGAATTTGCAAAGATAAAAAACCCTTATACTCACTTCTTCTGTAGGTGAGGCTGGATCACGAATGATTTGCGCGAACATAGATGCATTTAGGCAGATAGGGATCAGCGCATTCCCTTCAAAACGAAAGTAATGTTAATCCTCTGCGTCTTCAGCGGCTCAGATGTCGGGAGTAAATGACAACTGCTATATTCATTATTACATCCAACAACAAAACGCATCAATCGCATAATCGGAGACATCTTGTCTTCCCCTGCACCGGAGTCGACACAATGGCGACTGATGACAGCTCACTCAGGGCGGGTCTAAGGTAAAACGGTCTTGTCAATCAACTATCATAGGAGTAGCCTGTGCAGAACTACGTCATTCTGACAGGAATCTCAGAACAGCCTGATTTGAGAAAGGGGATTTTAAAATAGGGATTTAAAAAAAAAAAAACACTGGGTGGATTTTATCATTATAGGATGGATGTGTACACACACTTCCAACACACATTTATGTACAAACAACTTGAAAAGTGAATTGTGCATCCGATGACCCCTTTAAGGGTGGGCTTTTTAATGATACTTTTGACAAAAAAAAAACTCCAATTTTAGAAGTTTTTTTAAAAAATATTTATTTTCCCAAGGACAAAAACATTCATACAAAGTAAAATTATTTTTTTATTATTATTATAAAGACCATATGCCATAGACATAAGCCAAAATGTCTGAAGGACTCTGCTGAATGTTGGTGATGTGAGCATTTCATTTCGTCATCATAATTTGTTAATTATTTAAGTGAAAAATATTTAGTGTAGTCCTACACTTTAAAAGAAAAAATATGATCAATAAGTTATGACAACATGTTTTTACATTACTTTAACTCATCAAAATAAGTTAAGCAATTTTCAACTTTTTTTATGTTATACAAAATTCAACTCATGTTTTTGAGTCAGTATAATGTAACTTAATTTGAAAAGACTTATAGAGCTAAGTTGATTGTTCTTAAAAATTGAAGGCAGCAACTTCAATGCACTTTAAATAAATTACATGTTTTTTATTACTATTGTTTCAGTGCAGTGACTACCCTGATCATGCAGCAATGACTCAAAACCACCTATCAAATATAAAGCAATGCACTAAGAACTGCTCAGAACACCTTTGCAACCTCATAGCATGACTCTGGCAACTGACTTGGCATGAAGTTTTGAACAGGCAAGTACCATTCTTTAAAAAAAACGTTTAAAAAACTGTGTAAAAAAAGTTCCAGCTATTCCATTCTATTTTTATTTTATTTTATTTTTTTATTATTATTCCATACGTCCAGTCATCTCCTATTTACAGCATCTGTGAATAATCAATCAAGTTATCAATGAATGCATCATACACAGGTGTTTGAGGTTGTATGTTTCCTGCAGTTATGTTCAGATGAGTGAAAGAGACTGATATAATGTGAGTATGTATTGAGTCTGACAGGCGTCTGCCTGGGGCAGCAGATGTTGAGTGGATGCCGATACAGAAAACTCATTACACCAGTGGGGAATGAAGAATATTGTCCTTTCCTAACATTCAACCATCTGCAATTACTTACCACGCAACTTGAGAGTTTTCTGACTTTTAAATGACACACTGTCAAGCCATGTGTCTTCTCAAATGATTGTCATTTTGACTGGCCAAGCGTAGAGTTCATGTAATTGCCATCACTGTTGGTTTTGTACCTGGTTAGAAGTAAGTGGAATGCCTAATGCAATTTAAATAAGGGCCATTTGCCAATTAATCCCTCAGCTGAAGTTCCACCAAACACCCTAAACCAGACCAGAGTGGTTTCTGTCACAGTGAATCAATCATCATTCTAATAGCAACCGATTAAAGGCAGAAAAGGTAAAGTGAGTATGATCAACACATTTATGCTTGTTTCGGTCAGAATGAGAGGTCAGGACCAAGGTGACTTCTTTCATCAGTTGTAAGCGTCATTCACATCTTTTTTTTTTTTTTTTTTTTGATGTGCTCAACAGAATACAGAACATTCTGGAAGTCCCCTAATGACTTGAGCCTGACTTGAGGAGAGAACAGGCCTTTGCTCCTTCAGTAACCTGAGAGTCTGAATCACTGCAGGACATAAAGGCCACGGCACACTCAGACATGATGGATTCTCTCTCTCATCAGAGTGACAAATGGAGCCAAAATGCCTAATGATTCCACAGGGAATTGCATGAAAAGCAAAACTATTTTGTAAGACATACAAAAATATGTGTGGTCGGGGTTCATTTGTCAGTTTTTGTTTTCTTTGTCAACTTATTATTTATTAGCTACTAAACTACTTAGCTAAATGAAGTAGAGGCATGAAAATTTAAGGTATTTAAAAAGCAAAATAAAAGATTACCAAACATAATATAATCTTAACATTATTATATTAGATTAGATTAGATTAGATTAGATTATGCTTGACAGATCATATGTCACAGTGATGTGATGCAAAAATATATTTTAATTATGTTTTTGTATTTTTTATAATTGTACTATTTTCTGTAATAAAACCAACATGAGGAAAGACCGATATCACATTACACAACATCCATTTAATAATAATAATAATAATAATAATAATAGTAATAATAATAATAATAATAATAATCGGATGCATTTATATATTTTTTCTCCCACTCAAAGTTATATACTAGAGTTTGGGGAGAAATTTTATTTATATTATATTTTATATTATATATTATATATATATATATATATATATATATATATATTTTTGTATTATAATTCTATGTTATGTATTTTTTAGTGCTGTCAAAATTAGCGCGTTAACGCATGTGTTTAATTTTTTCATTTTAATGCCTTAAAATTATTTAACGCCATTAATGCAGGGGCGGAGCCTAGGGTTGGCCACCCCACTCATAACTGCTGTTTCTGTCTGTTTTTTCTTGACAAGAAGTGCATTTATTCAGTCGCAGAACGTCTATGGAGTTTATTTTGTGTCTTTTTATTCAATCAAACATACTGTGTTTGAGAGCAAAACTAATTATTTTGTAATTAAAAAAAAAAGTTTGCAATAAAATTCTTCTTAAGGCTCAAAAATAAAGAAAGTGAAAACAAAATAATTTGCAGTGCGTGTAAATCTTTGAAAAATCATATTTTTCTTTGTGCGCTTCAAACACTTTTCATCACGAAACCACAAATCTTGCTCTCTTTTCTGCCGTCTTTTTTTGCAGGTCTAAAACTTTTGTTTGTGAGTTGAAAAGTTTTGTTTGCGAGTTGAAAAGTTTTGCTTGCGAGTGAAGCTGTGTCTCAGTGGCCGGTCTCTACCCACCAGGATGAAAGGACTTTTTCTATTGGTCACTCTCAATTGAAGTCACAGGTCGACCACGCCCACTACGTTTCCCCGGAATCCCCGCCACTGCCGCCGCAGTCTGACAGAAGAGCGAGCGAGGTCGTATCATGGCGAACAACAGGTCGTTTACTGGGTAATTTAACACCTTAGTGAACTTAATTATTCTCTCTTCTCATGCTCTCCCATCTAAATACGTAACGTTAGCTAAGCCCGTTTGAATAGATTTGATTAGCCAACAGTATAGCTAGCTGACAGAGTCCCAATATTAAAGCGTCAGGCCAATATTTTCAGAGATTATAGATTATTATAGCTCCAGTGAAGTCAGGTGGGTAACACACATCAAATCACTAGACCATTTTGGCAGGTTATGATTTATAAATTAGGGTTAGGGTTAGGGTTGTGCCCATTTTCGACCCCTGCCAAATTATTACCCCCTTTCGTTGAAATCGCTACCTGATTGCCTAATTCTAACCCCACCCCTAATCATAACCACTCCCCCACACCTAACCCTAAACCCACTAATACTAGGGGGGTAGTAATCTGGTGGGGCACAGAATTGGGCACAACACCGGACTTTAGTTTAGTGTGTATAATAGTCTAACTCATTGTGTAAAATAGTCTAACTGATTGCTTTTAGATGGAAAAGCTGCCCATAACTCCTGGTCTAGGATCTGTTTTCTTCGTAATAATAGCAAATAGATTTGGCAAACAATCCAGTGTATCTGCCCTTCTGCTTTGGAAAGCGTCAAATGATTTTATAATGCATTTTGGCAGAGGGGAGCAAAGTAGCCAATCACAGACATGTTTGTTGATTTCTAAAACGTGATTTGCCAATCAGAGATGTCTAAGTTGGAATCCACGAACTCACCACTTTTTGTCCAGCTCCGAGTTCAATCATGCTCGTAACTTCATTAAAATAAGTTTCATTGTGTTGTCACATTTATTGGTTAAAACTGATCTTTGTAAGATCGTGATGAATGAGTGACAGTTTTTAATATATTTAAAGGGAGCGCTCTTTGCATGCTGTATACGATAAAATATTCAGAATTTAAATAAAATGTGTTTTTCATGTTTGACAAGCGGCCACATACAACACAAGAGATAGCTAACTACTGCACTATATAGATAAAGATAATAATTTCAGAAGCACAGAGGGATGTGATTCTGCAAATGAGCCTGGTCCAAACGCAGGATTTAAGTAAGGAAACGGTTATTAATTAGGCTATTTGTATTGGCTGCCATGCCAAATCGTGCACCTGCTTGCTTTTCTGTTTAATTTAAGTGTTTTTGTGAACGTATGCTGTAATAACAAATAATTGTAGCATTTTACCATAAGGTTCCATTAGTTAATGTTAGTTAATGTATTAAAGTGTATTAAAGTGTTATTTCATTATTGCAATCACCCTCAGGAGGTACACGAGCAAAAGCTAAAGCGAACATTGTCAATTATCGATTCCTATTTTACAAAATTTGCCCTGCATACATTTTTGTCTTTAATGTGTAGGCACTTGAAGCCCAGTGCCCGATATGCACAGGAACATTTCCAGTGTCAGAAGTAGAACTGCATGCCAGCTTTTGTGGAGAAAGTAATGGTAGTGGTAATGGTAATAGTGACTCACATTAAAAAAACTGAAAAATAAATTCCCGCCTAAAAAATAAAGAACAATTTGCTTTATTGTTTTTAGCTTTATATACAAATAATTTTATTTATTTATTTTTACAGGCTCTCCAAGGAAGGTGATTTTCAAAGGACTGACAGGGCTTCCTGTTTTTGATGTTTCCACAACTTCAGACGTGATATCTCGTGACAGATTTCAGATGTCTTTGTGGTGTTTATCTGTGCTGCAGCATGACGAATCACATCCTCCTCACTGTAAAAATAAATAAATAAAATTATACACACACACACACACACACAAACACACATACACACACACACACACATATACATATATTATATATATATATATATAAACAATAAAGTTACATTTTTAGCATCATTACTCCAGTCTTAAGTGTCACAATGTAGCAATATGCTTTTTTTTTTTTTTTGCTCAAGAAACATTATTATTATCAGTGTTGAAAACAGTTGTGTAAAAAAAAAAAAAAAAAAAAAAATTCAGGATTCTCTAATGAACAGAAAGTTAAAACGAACAGCATTTATCTGAAATATAAAGATTTAGTAACAATATATGCTGTTCAAAAATTTGGGATCAGTAAGTCTTTTTTTTGGAAAGAAATTAAAGAAATTAATACTTTTATTCAGCAAGGATGCATTAAATTGATCAGAAGTGACAGTAAAGACATTTATACTGTTAGAAACAATTTCTACTTCATATAAATTTCTATCCATCAAAGTATCCAAATATATATATATATATATATATATATATATATATATACATATATACACATATATGTATATATATATATATATATATATATATATATATATATATATATTTTTTTTTTTTTTTTTTTTTTTACGTTGACAATAATGTTTTTTGAGCAACAAATCACCATATTGGAATGATTTCTCAATGATCATGTGACACTGAAGACTGGAGTAATGACGCTGAAAATTCACCTTTGATCACAGCAATCAATTACATTTTTAACGTATTCAAATAGAAAACAGTTATGGTAATAATATTTCACAATAATACTGTTTTTGCTGTATATTTGATCAAACAAATGCAGCTTTGATAAGCAGAAGAGACTTATGTCAAAAAACATTAAAAAACCTTAATGTTTCCAAACAACTTTTTGTGTGTGTGTATATATACATTTCATGAGATATTTTTATGACGTACTGTTTTGAACCAATGTAATGAACATAGTCAGGTAGGTTACCATGAGATATGATCCAAATCAGAGCACGGTCCCTTTTAGATGTTTTTTAAGCTTTAATATGAGTCACCATTACCATTACCTTTCTCCACAAAAGCTGGCATGCAGTTCTACTTCTGACACTGGAAATGTTCCTGTGCATATCGGGCACTGGGCTTCAAGTGCCTACACATTAAAGACAAAAATGTATGCAGGGCAAATTTTGTAAAATAGGAATCAATAATTGACAATGTTTGCTTTAGCTTTTGCTTGTGAGGGTGCTCCTGAGGGTGATTGCAACATTGGATGATGTTGAATGAGGTCTAAGGTTTTGCCTTGAAGATGTTACCTCCTCTATCAACACCAAATCATCTTCCTGCAAACAGAAAATAAAAATGTGATGTTGTACTGATAGAATTCTAGGCTGTTGGGAGTAGTCACAAATAAAAACACTCCTTAGAAGTCAGGGGCATATTGAAATGTGGAAGTTAGTCAATTAAAATGTCTTCAAAGCAAAGTCTCTGCAAGGCTACAGTGGTACTGGCAGACAAGTCCTGATTATCATTCGTTACTACTGAAGTAAGTAATACTACTGAAGTATTAAAGTTTTTCAATTGTCAGTGCACAGGTCTTAAAGATAGTACAAAACAAACCTGTTATTAAAATGCACAATACACAGTCTTGCAGACTAGGGTGAAGTCAGAATGTACAGACATCGGTCCCAAATCGTGGTATTTTAGAAAACTTTTAATGGCAAACTGTACGTGGCACGGCATGACTTTGAACAGCTGTTGGGTGCCCAGAATAGACTTGATTGTGCATACGGTCATAACTTATGAATCATAACCTGCCAAAATGGGCTAGTGATTTGATGTGCGTTACTCACCTGACTTCACTGGAGCTACAATAATCTACAATCTCTGAAAATATTGGCCTGACGCTTTACTATTGGGGGCTCTGTCAGCTAGCTATACTGTTGGCTAATCAAATCTATTCAAACGGGCTTAGCTAACGTTACGTATTTAGATGGGAGAGCATGAGAAGAGAGAATAATTAAGTTCACTAAGGTGTTAAATTAGTTATCTTACCCAGTAAACGACCTGTTGTTCGCCATGATACGACCTCGCTCGCTCTTCTGTCAGACTGCGGCGGCAGTGGCGGGGATTCCGGGGAAACGTAGTGGGCATAGTCGACCTGTGACTTCAATCGAGAGTGACCAATAGAAAAAGGCCTTTCATCCTGGTGGGTAGAGACCGCCCACTGAGACACAGCTTCACTCGCAAGCAAAACTTTTCAACTCGCAAACAAAAGTTTTAGACCCGCAAAAAAAAAGACGGCAGAAAAGAGAGCAACATTTGTGGTTTCGTGATGAAAAGTGTTTGAAGCGCACAAAGAAAAATATGATTTTTCAAAGATTTACACGCACTGCAAATTATTTTGTTTTCAATTTCTTTATTTTTGAGCCTTAAGAATTTTTTTGCAAACTTTTCTTTTTTTAATTATGAAATAATTAGTTTTGCTCTCAAACACAGTATGTTTGACTGAATAAAAAAGACACAAAATAAACTCCATAAACGTCTTAACGATCACATCAATCCGGAGACGTTTCAGAGGCGCACTCCAACTTCACTTCAGCACCAGGCGCGAGTCAAACTGCACGGTAACCGGCGCTCGCTGTAGCCATATCAATTCATATCAAAGCACAAAATAAACTACGTGCATGCAATGTCGTGGTCAGTTAAGGCATGAAGTTACCAAAAAGGCGATTAAAGCTGCCTTAAAACTGTGCGTGCATGTAATATGTTATATATGAGTTACATTAAGAACATGTCTCTGAAATGGTTTTCAAAACTGTCCTGGAGCAGCCCAGCACTGTCTCCCTCTTATAACACACCCGATTCAACTCGTCAGTTCATTAGTAGAAACTGAAATGGGTCCGAAAAGGTAAAGAGATTTGAGAGAAAATACGATGCGTGCCAGATCCGCGTCATGTTCAGCAGCGGCAGCTCTTAAAGAAATAGCAGCCAAAACAATCTTATAACCAGCTGCTGTGATGTCTGTTCATCAAGAATAAACGAAAAAATTGGAAAGCAATAACTTTTATATAGCTGTAAGTATTTATCTGTATTTAGTTTAGAATTTAGTGTTTGATAACTTTATTCAATTTCTGTATATTTCTGCCTAGGGGCACAGGTAACCTAGCTAAATATAACTTTTATTATAATGGGTTTATGTGAAGATTGTTTTAAGTTCACTTAAATTAGAAGTTATTTTTAAAGTCTAATAAATGTTACAATTGATAGCTCTTAATTATAATGTAATGTTTAATGGCTATAGTCAATGTTTAAATATTAGGGGACATTTTTTTATAGGGAAATCAGTATTACTTGGTATCAGTGATACTGGCCTTCAGTCATAAAAAAGATGCCATTAAACAAACATTAAAAATATGTTGTTTGTACATTAATTTGAAGATTGAATGTGAAATAATTGCAATATAAAAGTATATTTAAAAACTTTAATGTTAGGTGGAATTAATCGTGATTAATTTAAGAAAAAATATGCAATTAATTAGTAAAAAAAAAAAAAAGAATCGATTGACAGCACTAGTATTTTTTAATAACTTATTAAAGTTATAAAATTTTACCAAAGAAACAGGCTGGAACTTTTTCGTAAAATTAATTCACCTATTATGTTGTTGACAAATAACTGTTTAATATTATAAATAATTGTTTAATATTATCACTTATATTTAATATCTAAAATACGACCTCTCAAGTGTGTGTATCATTTTTCAAAGTGTGTACTTACATAATAAGCTACAAAATTCTGTCCAAAAGCACCATCCTCAGTTCCTCTACTTTGAATAAAACTGCATCCACTCTGATGAATGGATATGTTCCAAAACCACGAGAGCAAGACCTGCATGGGCTAAGAGAGAATAATGTTTTATCAAGATTACATTTCATTAGGAGAGTGAAAAGTAAATGCAACTCTCCCAGGATTAGATCTTCTCTCTCTCTTTCAATTTACTCCTGTATTAATCTTTATTCTTCCTCTCTGCTTTTGTTCAGTCACTTAGTAATGCATGCACATGTTTGCTAAATGTTAAATCTTCTTTGTCCTTCATCATAATTGTACATTTCTAATGTCCAGACCACCTCCATTTGAGCACATCAGAGGTTGAGCCAAATTCATTATTGACATAACCTAATTTACAACTTAAAGGGTCATGAAACCCCCCTCTTTCAGTTCAAGTCAACCTCAGAATTAAAAAAAAAATGCAACTTAAATGGGCATGGATTGCTGCGAGCAGAAGGGAGGGGAGTGGGAGTGGCAGGGCAAGGTAGTGGAGAAGGGGGAGGGGGGGTTAAAACGTGAGGAAATGCAAAATTTTTATAGCTGAAAAAGTTAAAATCCAATGTAATACACTAACACCCGTCTGTTCGTCCTTTTAAAAGTAACTGAACGCCCTGTTACATATATTACATTAATCATAATTCCACAAAAAACATAACTGAACATATACAATCAATATTACCATTATAAATATAATGATGTTTATATACAAACTATAATTGTGTATATAAAGTGTATATAATTATTTGAAAATAATTATGCACCAAAAAAAACAAAAAAACAAACACGTAGACCAGATCTACGCGTCCCCAGAACACTCATAATAATAAAGATGGACAGTGACATTGAAGTTTGCAATGGCAGCAGTACGGAGGGCTCTGCTGAGGTGGAGGACTTCTCTCCTCCTGAGTCCCCAGGGCTAAATGGAGACACAGTGGAGGATAGCGGTGCTGGTCCCCTGCCCTATATATTTGAACCATTAGCCCCTGCCGGGACTATGGAGGAAAATATGGATGAACCGGAGGCAGTGTGGATGGGAGATGTGTCAGAATGGTAGCTAACTAATAAAACATGCCAGCCTGGGCCTGGCCCACGCTGAGGCGGCGCTGGACGAGTCCGACTGCGGGCATCGCGTAGGTTCGGGCGATGTGGTTCACGGCCTATTCGGGGTGAGGCCCACTGCCACCAGGGTGCCGCTGGTGGGCCCTCCCCCTCCCGGTGATGGAAGCCTCGTCTTGTCGCTCTGCCAACCCCAACGGTCGCCCCGTTCCCCGGTCTCCTTCTCCGAGGACGAGCGGCCCGGCTCCCAAGTGCCACAAGTTTCATGTGTTCAGATGTTTGTGTGTTGGATGTTCATTCAATAAAAATGCATACATTCTCACAAAAAGAGCTCTTTCTTCCTCAGTCAGTCAATGCGGCTCCTCTCTCCCCGCCTCAGAGCAGTGCAGAGTCGCCACCCACACAGGTTATAGCCGCGCAGCACTCGCCGGCGCATCCAACGACCAAGCTGCTAAAGCCGCTATGTCAGTTCCTGAGCGCGTGGAAAGTTATTCCGGAAATCAGAAGACCAGCCGGCGGCGGGCGAGAGTCACGTCGCAGGCTCCTCCGCTGGCCGTGGCATTTTCCTCCTGGGACTCCATACCTTCCTCCGGACATCCGGCTCCTAGCGAGGGGCAGTAGCAGTTGCAGCCGCGGTCGCTGGCCTGGGGTAATCCCTCCACTGGGAAGCCGACGAGGACCTGGATCTCGCCGTCAGCTGCTGGAAAACGCGCCTTGGCATCACGTGACTCATGGCTTTAGCACGCTTTTGAGTCTCTGTGAAGCGTTCAATAATGGACTCCACAGCGTCACCGAAGAGGCCGGAGGAAGTCACAGGAGCGTTCAGCAGCACTTTACGGTCAGCATCCTTGAGGTCAGCCAGGTTTAACCATAGGTGCCTCTGAAGGACAACCATAAAACCCATGGCCTTACCCACAGCCTGGGCCGCTCGCTTCGTCGCCATCAGCACGAAGTCCATCGCCACGCACAGATCCACGATGGCATCCACAGTGAGGGCTCCGCCCTCCGCTGCCTGCAGTAGCTTCGCTTGAAAAACCTGCAGCACTGCCATGGTTACGACAGTAACCGGAGCGTTCCCTCTTGAGCTGTCTCGAGACACCGCGGGGATAAAAATGAAAATCTTGTCATTGATTATTGATTACTCAACCTCAACCTCATTAATAATGAGCATCTTGGTTACGTATGTAACCCTCGTTCCCTATCAAAAGCTACTCTCGATGCTGCGTTTCAATAACGCTAATGAGAACATTCTTTGTTCGACCGGTTGTGAAGCACGTGTGTCAAACACGCCAAGAATTGGCTTAAATAACCTCGGTAGGTGACGTAACTGATTACACGCACCTGGAGGTTATAAATAGACGTGACACGGAAAACATCCTCAGGTTTCTTTGTCTTCAAGGACCGCATTGTGTGTGTGTGTGTGAGAAGGAGAACGCTTAATATATATAAAAAAAAAAAAATAAAAAAAAAAGGCAAAGCAGGAAGCGAGTAGACATATATATATATATATATATAGATATACTATGGCAGATCCCGAGAGGAGATGTTTACCTCCTTGTCAGAGGCAGCTCTCTGACGAAGATCTCCATGCTTTCTGCTTTGAGTGTTTGGGGGAAGATCCTCGGGCTCGAGGGCGAGTGCAAGCACTGCGATCTCCTCTCGATCAAAGTGCTTCGCGCGCGGCTCGCCTTCTTTAGAAGCTCATGGGGATCGCGTGTTGATCTGGCTGAGGCGTGTGAGACGGACCCGCCCCTTTCTCTCGCGCTCTCGCCGGATCATGAAGCCCTCGCGTCCGTTTCTCAAGCACGCTTCAGCGCTTCTTCTGAACGGGCCGAGGAGACTTCATCTCTTGCTTCTGGGGAGGTGGAGAGTGCCACCTCAGAGCGTTCCTCTCGTGATGAAAAAGCTTATGAGGAGTTACTCGAGGTGGTTACTCGGGCAGTCGATCGATTACATCTAGACTGGCCGCAGGAGCAAGAGACCTCCAAACGCTCAAAGTTAGACGACAGATATCTGTCGGGTGGCCGGGGGGAGGGGCCTCATCGACGGTCTCTCCCCTTCTTCGGTGACCTCCATGACGAGGTAACTCGTTCATGGAATAATCCGTATTCGTCCCGTGTTTTTGTGCCATCGACGTCGATCTACTCGACTATCGTTGATGCAAAGGCACGGGGCTATATGATGATGCCCCAGATTGAAGAGATGCTCGCGGGCTATCTCTCTCCTGGGAGCTCATCATCATTAAAGAAAGCAACTCTCCCCACCAAGCCATGCAGAGTAACATCTTCACTGGTGGGGAAAGCCTTTCAAGCAGCGGGTCAAGCTGGTGCTGCTTTGCACACTATGGCGGTTTTGCAAGCATACCAGGCTGACCTGCTGAAAGATTTGAGCACAGGCGGGTCGATTGACGAAGAGGCATTTTTAGAACTTCGCCGGGCCACAGATTTGTCTCTCCGTGCGACCAAGCAGACGGCCCGTGCCACTGGCCGTTCTATGGCTGCCATGGTTTCCACGGAGAGACATCTGTGGCTCAACCTCACGGGCATCAAGGACAAAGACCGCGCTTTCCTCCTTGATGCCCCCATCTCGCCTTCCGGCCTATTTGGCAACGCCATTAATACCGTCGCCACTAGGTTTCGGGGGGCAAAACGCTATGAGGAGGCGTTTGTGAGGTTTCTTCCCCGCCGTGCTCAAGAGTCGGGACCGTCGGCCACCCAGTCCCGACCGGGTCCGGTTCCTTTGAGGCGTGAAGCACAAAAAGAGAGTGTGGCGAGCCGAGCACCCCCTCGTAGAAACTGGGGTGCAGCTCGCCGCGCTTCACAGTCCGCCTCAAAGAGACCGGACCTGAGGAGCATCATCTCCTCCAAGAAAAGGTCCTGAGGCTTGCGCGCCCAAGACCGCGGGGGTGTGCCCCCCCCGGGAGGGGCGCGAAAAGTTCCAACAGAGAATAAAGACTCCTTCCTGGCACCCTCAGGAGGCCGTTGTACAATCTCCGCCACCACTGGTGTTTCGGGGAGCAGCGGTTTCCAGTGTAATGTTAAGTGTTCGGTCGCCTCCTGCCATGTTTCAGGACGCCGAACATCTAACATCCCCCCAACAAAACGAAGTGTCAAAATTAGTGCCCCTTTCAGAGAAGCTGGCAGCGTGGAAGCTACTGCCAAATATCTCCCCTTGGGTTCAAAAAACCGTAGAGAGAGGCTACAGGATTCAGTTTGCGTATCGTCCTCCGTGTTTCAACGGCGTGGTCTCCACTTCCATGAAACCGGAACGAGCGCATTTGTTGACACAGGAATTGCAAACTCTGCTGGACAAAGGGGCCATAGAACGTGTTCCCCTGCCAGACAGACAGTCAGGCTATTACAGCCAGTATTTTCTCGTTCCCAAGAAAGATGGGGGGTTGCGTCCGATTTTAGATCTTCGTGGGTTAACCGCTACCTCAGAACATACAAGTTCAAAATGCTGACAATCAAGATGATTGTTTCTCACATCCAATCGGAGGATTGGTTTGTGACAATCGATCTAAAGGACACTTATTTTCATATAGAAATATTGCCACAACACAGGAAGTTCCTGAGGTTCGCTTTCGGGGGCGAAGCTTACCAGTATCGGGTTCTTCCGTTCGGCCTAGCCTTTTCACCCCGCACATACACGAAATGCATGGATGCAGCTCTGGCTCCTCTACGACTCCAGGGCATCCGCATTTTGAACTACATAGACGACTGGCTGATTCTGGCTCAGTCTCAGGAACTAGCGCTTCGACATCGGGATGTCGTCCTAGCTCATCTCGAATCTCTGGGGTTGAGACTCAACGCCAAGAAAAGCGTTCTCTCTCCTGCTCAGAGGACAACGTATTTGGGGGTCGTATGGGATTCGATCGCGATGCGGGCACAGCTGTCTCCTGCACGCGTCGAATCCATTCTAAACACCCTAAAGAACATAAAGCTAGGCCAGAAAGTCACGGTTCATCACTTTCAGAGAGTGCTAGGTCTCATGGCAGCTGCATCCACGGTGATACCTTTGGGCCTCCTGCACATGAGATCGTTTCAGTTGTGGCTCAGAGCCAGGGGATTTCATCCAAGGGCCAATCCCCAGAGGCAAATAAGGGTTACGCGCCGGGGGCTTCGTACCCTATCTATGTGGTTCAGACCCCAGTTTCTGAGTTTGGCTCCCACTCTAGGTCCGTGTTGTCGTCGCAAGATGCTAACGACAGACGCATCCCTCACGGGTTGGGGAGCGGTCTTAGATGGCCGTCCAGCCCAAGGGATCTGGAGAGGTCATCTTCTCGAATGGCACATCAATTGCCTCAAAATGAAGGCTGTATTTCTGGCCCTGAAATACTTCCTCCAGCAGTTAAGAGTCCTAGTTACCATGTCCTAGTGCGGGTGGACAACACGGCGGTAGTCTCTTACATAAATCGTCAGGGCGGACTGCGGTCGCGCCGCTTGAACGAGCTAGCGCAGCAGATTCTGCTTTGGGCACAGAACAAGTTCCTGTCCCTCAGGGCAATTTACATTCCCGGGCATATGAATGTGGGAGCAGACTTGCTGTCCAGACAAGCTGTGATACATGGGGAATGGAAACTCCACCCCGAAGTAGTCAGTCAAATCTGGGAAAGATTTTACGAAGCAGAGGTGGACCTCTTTGCTTCACAGGAGACAGCACAATGTCCCCTCTACTTCTCTCTGACTCATCCAGCTCCCCTGGGTCTGGATGCGATGGCCCATGTGTGGCCCAGACTGCGTCTTTATGCATTTCCTCCGATTGCTCTGCTCCCGGGAGTCCTGGCCAAGGTCCGTCAACAGGGATCTCGCCCTGAATCACGGATTCATCGAGTGAGGGCCTGGCACCGGTCTGGCTGCTGAGGGGATGGAGAAGCTCAACAGGGTCTACAGTAAGGACTCTTTGGAGCGGTTCTAGCAAGCCGACCTGAAGCCGGAGCCTCTCAGTGCTTCTTCCTGTTTGAGGTGAGAGCACAGGAGGATACCGGCTCCACACGAAGGCTATAGAATCTAGCGAACGTGTTGGGGGTCGCCCAGCCCGCAGCTCTATAAATATCTGCCAGCGAGGCACCAGGAGCCAGTGCCCAGGAGGATGCAACACTTCTAGTAGAGTGAGTTCTCAACCTGAACAGGCAGGGCACACCCTGTCCCTGATTAGCCAGGGTGATGGCATCCACTATCCAGTGGGCCATCCTCTGCTTAGAGACGGCATTCCCCTTCTGCCGGCCTCCGTGACAGACAAAGAGCTGGTCTGAGGTCCTGAAGCTTTTGCGTCCTATCTACATAGTATCTCAATGCTCGGACGGGACAAAACAAAGCTAGGGCTGGGTCTGCCTCCTCTGGAGGCACCACCTGATCCCTGAAGGGAGTAGTGGGAACCTTGGGCACATAGCCGGGCCGGGGAGTCCGGGAGTTACCTGGGAGTCAGCCGGCCCGAACTATAGGCACGACTCGTCGACCGAAAATGCGTGCAGGTCCCCTACCCTCTTGATGGAGGCCAATGCAAGCAGAAGCAGAGTCTTCATTGATAGAAACGTCAGCTCAACTGTCTGCAAAGGCTCAAATGGGCCCTGTTGTAGTGCTCTGAGCACTAGAGACAGGTCCCAAGAGGGTATAGAGGGGGCCCATGGAGGATTTCCTTCTCGCCCCCCTAAGGAACCTGATGACCAGGTCATGCTTCCCCAATGACTTCCCATCCACGGGGTCGTGGTTGGCAGCAATCGCAGCCACATAGACTTTAAGGGTGGAGGGAGACAGGCTTCGCTCCAACCCCTGCTGCAGAAAGGACAGCAGGACTCTGATCGGACATCTCCGGGGGTCTTCTTGGTGAGAAGAGCACCATTCGACGAACAGGTTTCACTTCAAGGCCCTGACACCTCAGGACTCGGCCATGGAGCCAGTGTTGAAGCGGTCTCATATGAAGCAGCCGTGAAACTGCTCTTTTGTCAGTATTCTTGGAAACAAACGATTCTCCACCCGGCCCTCCTCCGGGGGAGGGAGAGGTGCATTCACCATCTCCCGAAAGCAGGATGGGCGGGGCGGCCTGCCTACGCCCAGCTCCACAGCGCTGCTTCTGGAGGCTGCTGCGGATGCAGCATGGGAGTGGGGGGCGGATGCAGGGGGCCGCCCTCAGCGACGAGCAGGCCAGGGCACTGCAGCCGGCGGACCGCCTCAGTCTGCTCCTGTGCAGCCAAGAACCGCTGGGCCGTGTTCTCGACTGTGTCGCCGAAGAGGCCAGTCTGGGACACAGGGACCTTGAGGAACCGAACTTTGTTGGCGTCCCTATGTCAACCAGACACAGCCAGAGGTGACGCTCCTGGACCACAAGTGTGGACATCACACGATCCAGAGAACTCGCGGTGACCTTCGTCGGTTGGAGCACGAGGTCAGTTGTGGTTTGGAGCTCTTTCAGAACTTCCGGATCGTGACCACCCTTGTGCAGGTCCCTCAGTGCTTTTAGCTTGAAGAACCTACAATAACGCCGTAGCGTAAGGCGGAGGCAGCTTCTCCACAGGCCACATAAGCATCGCCGGACAGACCAGATGAGTACCTACAGGCCACTGGCAGCTCAACTGGTTGCGGAGCGCAAGAGGAGCGATGGTCCCTAGAGGGTTGGTACCCTGGAGGGTTTGCCACCACTGTTACCCTCAGACCACCCGTGCCACCGCCTGAAGTAATCCTCGCCTGGCTGCAGCCAGGACGAGAACTAGATTGAGGCAGAGGAAACAGAGCTCTGCCCCTTTGTCGAGGTAACGGAGCCTGGCCCGCAACTCCGAGATGATCATCTTCCCATAATGAGAACATGACTCATCCATGAATGCCACCTCAGCGTGCTTACTGCCCAGGCACGTGAGGCAGCAATCGTGACCATCACCCGGCGCCAGGTAACGACCACATCCAGAAACGCACGGGTGACGGGTTGTCTATAGCAAGACCCACATTGTCTTTACAAAGACGTAACGTCGAGTTTGCCAGATGCAACGTCGTCTTTAAAAGACGCACCCGTGAATGCTCTTTTAGGGAAAAAGCTATTTTAGCATGCTGAAGCGCACTGGGGAGATAATCGCCTGCAACACAAACGGGGTAGTGCAGCCTGATGTGTGCAACCCACTCGAGACATGAAACCACCACCGCTGAAGCGCCATACTGCCAACACCAAGAGCTCCACAGAGCGCGCTGAACTCATTCAGTCTTCTCTCAGTAGAGTAGTCAGGAGCAAAACCATGTGATCGCTCGGCTCCGAAGCGAAAAGCTGAACATGCGCTGCACCTGCTTCCTACCTATACTCACGCTGGGATCAGTGGCAGCTGGATGCAATCATCACATGCCAATGTGCATTGGCTCGTTTAGTTACATTCGAAGTGTATTGGTCTCTCTAAGCGAGATCCCAATTCGTCGGTCACCGAAGTGACTTGGAGTGACTGACTGAAAGGGAACATGCTTTCTCTCTCATAACGACAGGCATGAGAGCACAGATTAGGGTGAATGGGTCCATAGTGAATCACTTAGCAGTTCTGTTATCAGCCCTGCTTTGTGCTTAATATTTATCTTCAATTGTGTGTGTGTGTGTGTGTGTGTGTGTAATTGATCAATATACTTTGTTACCTAGAAATCGGACTGTGGACCTTTTAAGCAGGCACAACAAAATGTCCAATGTTGATCTTTAAAAAAAAAAAAAAAAGCACAATCATCTCATTAAAGCACAGTTTAATAACTGATATCCTCTTGACCACTTTTAAAAGCAATCATTTAGAAATACATCTCAATAGCTTGACAAATTCATTTGCCCCAAACTAGTTGAATCAGTAATTAATTTAAATCAATGAAATGATCAATTAAATATCCACTCTATAAACATAAAAAGTATATATCAGACTCAAATTCACTCTTTGTAATACACTGTACATACACATCCATACATTCAGGTTGCCACTGGACTGTATGTGCAGTGGAAAAAAATGTTTTGTCAGAAAATTTAAAAAGTTTTTCATGCGGTATAATAAAGATGTCCATAATAGAGTAGTTACAGCATCCACCAGCAGAGGCTGATGAAAATAACCAGCTAAACCCTGATGCCTCAGTAAAAAATACAATTTTAAAGTTTTAAGTACACTACAAGTGCATATTCAAAACAACTCAGCACATTCTGTTTCACATGGGATAGCATAAACTTCCAAAAACTTGCTTGCTCTTGTACATAAGTATATTTATTTATTATTCTGATTATTTACACAACGATAAAATTAACTGATGCTGTCTAACAGGATGAAAATATACCCAGCTGGCACCAGACGTCTATGTAACGTCAGGTTGACGTTGGACATGACGTCGGACAGACGTTGCATTTTGGTTGAAAATGAAAATCGGGTTGACGTCAATATTTGACGTCAATTTGACGTTGACTTAACGTTGGATTTTGGTTGCACAACCTAAAAACAAAATCTCAACGTCAGCTGACGTCGGTATTGGACATCAATTTAACATTGACATTAGACGTTGAATTTACGTTGAAATTTGGTCACCCGACGTCGCAACCGAAATTTAACCAAATATCAACGTCTTATGACGTTGTGTGCCTGTTTTGTGCCTGCTGGGATAGAACTAAAGTTAGCCATAGCTAAATAAGGAGCTGACAGGAGCTGATATTTTGCCTTTAAAAAATTGTAATTTTGATAATATACCAATTTTATTATGCAATGTATTGTAATCATGTAATTTCTTAGAAAATGATGTCATTAAGGAACATGCTTTTGTTATTTAAAGGGATATTATAAAAGACTAACAGAATGATTAACAAAAACATAAAATAAAATTGAGTTGTCAAATTTATTTATATAGCACTTTTTACAACACACAATTGTTTAAAAGCAGCTTTACAGAAAATCATGCTGTTCATGTTTATGTTTTATTGTCTCATTTAGCAGATTGGAACTAGGTGATAATGTAGTTTATAATTTGCATTGATACAAGCAATCAAGCAGTTCCGAATTGCTGTATAGTATAAATTGCTCTTAAAAATAAAGGTTCCAACAGGGGGTTTTCGCAGTGATGCCATTGAAGAACCATTACCACTCCCCCAAAGAACCTTTCAGTGAAACATTTTTTCTTAGTGTGAAGAACATTTTAAAAATCTAATGTACCTTTTTCCAATAAAGAACCTCCTGTGGAGTGGAAAGATTCCATGAAAGTTAAAGGTTCTTCATGGAACCATGAATGCCAATAAAGAACCTTTATTTTTAATAGTGTGCAAGTATACATTATGTATTGGACATACTCATATATCTAACTTGATTTAGCAAGTTTAATATTTTATCAAATATATTAAAGGTTCAGGATTTGACAGCTAATGGTTGAAATGGGTACTTCAGTCCAAATTCAAAATACTGGAAAGAATTGTTACTCCCTCACCTTCCTCTTCAGACTTGACGCTCACATGGGTTGCCAGATTGAAGATACACAAAAGGAACAAGAGCAACTGACAATAGAAGGCGATGAGCCTTACACTGTAATCTGATAGATAGATTTATTTATCCATCTTTAATATGCCTCTGGTCATTCAGCTTTTTAGTTGAATGCCCGAGGCTTTTTAATTGTGTCGTTTGCTGTTTTCTGTTGCTTGCATTGTGCTTTCCACCAACTGGCAACCCAGGGGGTTGAAATACTGGGTAAACTGGTAGTGGGCAGACTCACACAGACCAAAACAATTGGTTTTCAGAGAAACAAGTATGAGAACATGTTTGCTAAATATCTGCAATCATATTATGGTATTTTATGCTTTAGTACAGTCAAAAAACATACAGCTAATTTAAGCCATACATGATGGAGACGTGTACAGCTTAATAAGAAAGACTCACAGAATCGGTTCAGCTCACCTTCCCATCTTCAATTCAGCTGAGGCAAAGCCATTAGTCCCTGACCTCAGTGTTGAACGGGTCACCCCTGCACTCCATTACCGTTTCACAGAAAGGCCTCCAACAACTCACACAATTACCAAGAGCTCATCAAGGGCATAGGGTGGGATGGGCAAAGGACACAACAGCTACAACAAAACACAGTAAACAACAGTGGAGCAAGAACAGCACTGGCCTGAGAAGCAGCTGAGATGGTACGTCATCAGCTATTGACCACATCTTTCCACCAACATGAAAGAAACATAACTCAAATGTTGAACAACTCTTTTGAGTCTTTTAGAAAAGCCTCCGTTCATGTGCCAGGTCCACTGTACATGGCTGAGAAACAGATGCTTTCTTTGCTGTGAGCCAAATTAATAATGACTGGTATTTACCCCTGCCCTTCTGCCTACCCTGTCTTTCCTAATATAGTTTCTGAAATGCCCTGGCCTTTCTGGAAAAGGACCACAAAATGTTCTACCTGCCCTAAAGTCTAAATTTTCAGCTGGTGTGGGATAGATCGAGAGAGACTGAAAAGACCTTGGGTGACATGACCTGACCGACAAAACAAAGCCAAAACTGCCAGTGCTGGAAGATTGTGTTGCATAAACATGACAGGTGGATGCTCGTGTCTTATTCAGAAGATCCCACATACTCACACTCATTTCAGTACAGCTACAAAAAGATGAATTGGCCAGTTGAATACAATCCACGTGTATTTTATGTTTCAATGTTTGTCTTTTTATCTACTCTTCTACTACATCAGTCTATGTTGTGGTTTGGATGCTGGTGTCCATACCAGGCTACATATCTAAGTCAACATGAAAATCAAAATTAATTGTAGACTATATTGATTTTATTTCATCAGCAAGGTAAGAAGATTAATTTTCTTCTAGACCAAATGTCACTACATTTCAACACATTTATTGTACGAGTATGGTCTTATGAATCTTGACCTTTCATCTCAATATCAGCATTTATGAGGTTTATTCCATTTGACAGTTGTATTACAATAAAATGATTTTTTTTGTCATAGTGATAGTCATTTATGTCATAATGATTTCATTTTTATCACCTTTTGTGTATTTTTTTTTTTCTTATTTTATTTATTTATTTTCCGGGATATTAAAAGTGTTCATGTATACTTTTAAATGGGGAGTTTTGACAAACAACCCAAATTCCGGAAATGTTGGGACATCTGGGCATCGAAGTTATGAGTTTCTGGAGTTTTGGTGTTGGAATTTGGTCCCATTCTTGGCTGATATAGGTTTCCAGCTGCTGAAGAGTTTGTGGTCGTCTTTGACATATTTTTCGTTTAATGATGTGCCAAATGTTATCTATAGGTGAAAGAGCTGGACTGCAGGCAGGCCAATTCAGCACCCGGACTCTTCTACTATGAAGCCATGTTGTTGTAATAGCTGCAGTATGTGGCGTTGCATTGTCCTGCTGAAATACGTCATCTTGAGGGGAGCATATGTTGCTCTAAAACCTTTATATATACCTTTCAGCATTCATAGTGCCTTCCAAAACATGCAAGCTGCCCATACCGTATACCCTTATGCACCCCCATACCATCAGAGATGCTGGCTTTTGAACTGAATGCTGATAATATGCTGGAAGGTCTCCCTCCTCTTTAGCCCGGGGGACACGGCGTCTATGATTTCCAACAAGAATGTCAAATTTGGACTCGTCTGACCACAGAACACTTTTCCACTTTGAAACAGTCCATTTTAAATGAGCCTTGACCCACAGGACACGACGGCGCTTCTGGACCATATTCACATATGGCTTCCTTTTTGCATGATAGAGCTTTAGTTGGCATTTGCAGATGGCACGGCAGATTGTGCTTACCGACAGTGGTTTCTGGAAGTATTCTTGGGCCCATTTAGTAATGTCAATGACAGAATCATGCCGATGAGTGATGCAGTGTCGTCTGAGGGCCCGAAGACCACGGGCATCCAACAAAGGTCTTCGGCCTTGTCCTTTACTCACAGAGATTTCTCCAGTTTCTCTGAATCTTTTGATGATGTTATGCACTGTAGATGATGAGATTTGTAAAGCCTTTGCAGTTTGACGTTGAGGAATGTTGTTTTTAAAGTATTCCACAATCTTTTTATGCACTCTTTCACAGATTAGAGAGCCTCTGCCCATCTTTACTTCTGAGAGACTCTGCCTCTCTAAGACATCCCTTTTATAGCTAATCATGTTACAGACCTAATGTCAATTAACTTAATTAGTTGCTAGATGTTCTCCCAGCTGAATCTTTTCAAAATTTCTTTTTTTTTCAGCCCTTTGTTGCCACCGTGCAAACTTTTTTGAGACCTGTAGCAGGCATCAAATTTGAAATGAGCTCATTTAGTGGATAAAAGTGTAAAATTTCTCCATTTAAACATTTGTTATGTTCTATTGTGGATAAAATATTGGCTCGTGATTTGAAAGTCTTTTAGTTTTCATTTTATTCAAATTTAAAAAACGTCCCAACATTTCCGGAATTCGGGTTGTAGATTAATTTAGATTTGCATGGCATAAAAAGTGTTTTTATTTTAAGAAACAGGGAATAAGGCCCACAGTAGGGTGTTGTTTTTTATTATTTAATTTAATAATTATATTTCAGGTCATTTCTAATGTAATATTTTTTATTATTTAGTTAATTTCTCATAACCTATAGACTATGACTGGAATAGTCTGAATTCATAGTTTATTGCCATTATTATATTAATAATATGTTGGATTTTAAATGGTCAAAATCTATATATTGAGAAAATATACTCTCTTTAAATACATTGTTTTTCATGAATTAATTACTATATTATCTCCACGTACAGTTTTAAGGTTTGAAGTGCACTACAAATGCACATGCAATACAATTAAGCACACTTCTTTTTCACAAATCCAGTGTCAAACCAGCATTAATTAGCATAAACCAGCATGGAAGTCCTTGTCTAATTTAATCTTTTTGCCATGTCTTGGGGGATGCAGGTTGAGGATCAGGGTCAGCTATAGGTCAGCTGTATAGGTCCACAACTGAGATATTGATTAAATACTTTGATAGCATTCCAATTTAATCAGGAGATTTTCCTGATGCCCTATCAAAGCTCAATCTTGAAAGACGAAAACAGTCTTGGCTCAGAAGTAGCTCTTCCTGCAAGCGGAGACAAGTGGAAAATGGCAATCCAGTCCTGTAATATACACAGCCAGTGACTTTGACAAAAATAATTTATCACGGCAGGTTTTGTGGTCGGCACAACTGTCTCTTCATGACTAATTCAGAAGGTCTAGGGTGGGGGGAGCATAACGTCTTCGATTTATTATTGTGAAGGGCGAGAGTTATGTGTCTCTATGAAAGTGCCCGAGGAGACAGAGCGTTGAGATCTGACAAGCGTTGGTTGTAGCCTTATAGGATTTTTCTCTGTGGCTGAGAATTGATCACGCGGCAGTGCTCGGTGAGAGGCAAAGACAAAATTGCTCTTGTCAGGGTCAGCCAGCTGTCAAGACACCATCCAGTCCTGATTAATAGAGTCCAGCGGTAAGCCGGCCCACAGGAGTACTCAGAGAACCAGGACCGAGCACTGCATTGCTACAGCTAAATTCGATAGCGTCTGAGTCACAGGTAAATTGGATCTGCCAACATTTCTGAGCAGTTACAACATGCTAAATTACATGCTTTTCTGTGAGAACACAATCCATAGCTCCCAGTGAAGTATTTGATCAGACGAGCTACTGTAGGGAACAGGCTAATTCAGTTCAGAGGTGCAAACTCAAGCAGATCAATGGAAAGGTTAACGATTTTGAACACACTAAGAGCTGAAGATAAGGTTATGATGGCACACTATGAGATAATAACCTCTGGTGGACTAGAAGTGCTTTAGATATGGATGTTTCCAAAGCTGAATACAATATATTGAAAGGCATGAACAATAACTCTCAAAAACTATTCATTAGACTATTTTCCAACAAGAATAAAGTGGTATTTTCAAGCATACTTACAATTACGACACAGTGCTGAGTTTGTGAAGCCAATGTGATTGACTGTGATTGAAGTCATGAAGTGTGTAGTTCTCACAGTGTGATATCAATCTTAAAACAGATGGCTGTGTTGCTGTGATTTTAATTGTGCGCAATAAAAAAATGTTTCAAATATCTACTGTATGTTAATGTTTTAAACCTTCCTAACAGGATATATGATAACATGTTTCTGTGCTTGCTTGACGCGCTTGCTTGATGTATAAGAACCAATGAGGTTAGATCACGTGTTACGCAACTATGGTTGAACTTTTGTTTACCATATTTGATGTATGTGTACTGATCAATGTTTATATGTTGTGCTGATCAATGTTTATATGTGAATAAAAATCCTAAATTAAATCAGCATGTATAAGTCATCATGTATGTTCATCATATAAAGCAATTGTCTTCTCAGAAGATTTGTAATAACCCACTTGATTGACACGTGACCCTGGACCACAAAACCAGTCATAAGGGTCTTTTTTTTTTAATTAAGATTTACACATCACCTGAAAGATGCATAAATAGGCTTTCCATTTTTTCCATCATTTCCATTTGTTAGGATATGACCATATTTGGCTGAGATACAACTATTTGAACATCTGGAATCTGAGGGTGCAAAAAAATCAAAATATTGAGAAAATCACCTTTAAAGTTGTCCAAAATAAGTTCTTAGCAAAGCATATTACTAATCAAAAATTAAGTTTTGATATATTTATGGTAGGAAATTCACAAAATATCTTCATGGAACATGATCTTTACTTAATATGATAATGATTTTTGACACAAAATAAAAAATCTATAATTTTGACCCAATATATTTTTGGCTATTGCTACAAATATACCCATGCGAATTAAGACTGGTTTTGTGGTCCAGGGTCACATATGGATTATTTTTACAATGACTTTATGAAGTTTAGAAGCATCAAAGTTTTGGATGTGTCGACTTTCCAATGGAGGGACAGAATCAATGTTTCATTAAAATATCCTCATTAGTGATTTTAAGACATCATACTCTTTTGATATTTATTTATTTTTTTCCCCAAATCCATTCTTAGTTTTATTTTACATAATGGTTTTCATTTATACTCAATAAATTAGAATGTCGTGGAAAAGATCATTTATTTCTGTAATTCAACTCAAATTGTGAAACTCGTGTATTAAATAAATTCAATGCACACAGACTGAAGTAGTTTAAGTCTTTGGTTCTTTTAATTGTGATGATTTTGGCTCACATTTAACAAAAACCCACCAATTCACTATCTCAACAAATTAGAATACTTCATAAGACCAATTTAAAAAACATTTTTAGTGAATTGTTGTCCTTCTGGAAAGTATGTTCATTTACTGTATATGTACTCAATACTTGGTAGGGGCTTCTTTTGCTTTAATTACTGCCTCAATTCGGCGTGGCATGGAGGTGATCAGTTTGTGGCACTGCTGAGGTGGTATGGAAGCCCAGGTTTCTTTGACAGTGGCCTTCAGCTCATCTGCATTTTTTGGTCTCGTTTCTCATTTTCCTCTTGACAATACCCCATAGATTCTCTATGGGGTTCAGGTCTGGTGAGTTTGCTGGCCAGTCAAACACACCAACACCATGGTCATTTAACTAACTTTTGGTGCTTTTGGCAGTGTGGGCAGGTGCCAAATCCTGCTGGAAAATGAAATCAGCATCTTTAAAAAGCTGCTCAGCAGAAGGAAGCATGAAGTGCTCCAAAATTTCTTGGTAAACGGGTGCAGTGACTTTGGTTTTCAAAAAACACAATGGACCAACACCAGCAGATTACATTGCACCCCAAATCATCACAGACTGTGGAAACTTAACACTGGACTTCAAGCAACTTGGGCTATGAGCTTCTCCACCCTTCCTCCAGACTCTAGGACCTTGGTTTCCAAATGAAATACAAAACTTGCTCTCATCTGAAAAGAGGACTTTGGACCACTGGGCAACAGTCCAGTTCTTCTTCTCCTTAGCCCAGGTAAGATGCCTCTGACGTTGTCTGTGGTTCAGGAGTGGCTTAACAAGAGGAATACAACAACTGTAGCCAAATTCCTTGACACGTCTGTGTGTGGTGGCTCTTGATGCCTTGACCCCAGCCTCAGTCCATTCCTTGTGAAGTTCTCCCAAATTCTTGAATCGATTTTGCTTGACAATCCTCATAAGGCTGCGGTTCTCTCGGTTGGTTGTGCATCTTTTTCTTCCACACTTTTTCCTTCCACTCAACTTTCTGTTAACATGCTTGGATACAGCACTCTGTGAACAGCCAGCTTCTTTGGCAATGAATGTTTGTGGCTTACCCTCCTTGTGAAGGGTGTCAATGATTGTCTTCTGGACAACTGTCAGATCAGCAGTCTTCCCCATGATTGTGTAGCCTAGTGAACCAAACTGAGAGATAATTTTGAAGGCTCAGGAAACCTTTGCAGGTGTTTTGAGTTGATTAGCTGATTGACATGTCACCATATTCTAATTTGTTGAGATAGTGAATTGGTGGGTTTTTGTTAAATGTGAGCCAAAATCATCACAATTAAAAGAACCAAAGACTTAAACTACTTCAGTCTGTGTGCACTGAATTTATTTAATACATGAGTTTCACAATTTGAGTTGAATTACTGAAATAAATGAACTTTTCCACGACATTCTAATTTATTGAGATGCACCTGTATGTGTATATATATATATATATATATATATATATAGATTAGGGCTGTCAACATTAACGCATTAACGCATGCGATTAATTCAAAACCCTTAACGCGTTAAAATAATTTAACGCAATTAACGCAAAATTACTGAAACACAATTTCTATTCTAAACCTTTTTCCCGATTTCACTTCTCTTTTTGCAATCAGATCATTTTAAGCCGCTAAACTCCAGGAACGTTTTCAGTCCAGTGATCCAGCAAGCGAATGCATTCAAGCAATCAGTCCAAAAGAGGGTTAATGTAAAGAAAACCAGGCTGATTACATAAGAGATGGCGGAGAGAATAGATACTTACGTTGCGTTTTCAGTGAATTATTAATTCAGTGTGTTTTGCTTTAAAACACAAGGTCTTCTTTTTGGAGAGGGAGTAAAATCTTTTTTCGTGCCACGGGCATATGCCACTCGACCTGTCACTGTTATATGCGCATGGCACTCGACCCGGCACGGCCATACGCGAAACAGAACATTTGTTATTCAGAGCATTTATATATAGCCGTAATGAGTCCTGTGACCAGCTTATACAGATGTGACGGGTCGCGAGGCGAACGTGTTTAACTGTGAGGAGTCCAGTGGCAGACGCATATAGTCACGTTGAGTCCGGTGACAGGCGCATATACAGTAGCTATGGCAAGCCAAAGTATTCATATACGCCTGCTTGGGTGTCTGATTGTACACTGACACGTCAAAAGCGTGCGATCTGACAGCAAAACGCGCATCCTCTACGTGTGATTTGCCATAAAAATGCGCGTTCTTAGCGTGCGCTTTGGGATTCTGGAACTTTTTGTGTATCAAAACGCGTGTCCTCGACGTGTGATTTGCTATAAGAACGCACTTTGGAGTCACCGAAAACGCGCGTTCTTGACGTGTGTTTATCATAACAAAAATGGGCGTCGAATATGTGTGTTTTGAGTCAGAAAAAATGCACGTTTTGGACGTGAAAACAGGTAAACCAAACAGGCCAAGCAAACGTCTTCTGAAGTATCCAAACAGGCGAAAAGAACGTGCTCTCTCCTTTGTATTCTCAAAATAGCACATTGAAAGCATGTGCTCACTTCATAGGGCTCGAGCCAAATTAAATGTAACTAAAGTGTCTACAATTATTTTATTCAGAAATGTCATGTTTGTGATTTTTTTAATTCATTATTTAAATTAATAGGCCTACAAATTAGGAAACAGTTGCAGTTAATCAATGATTGGCGTCAGTCACAAAATTAAAAAAAAAAATAATAAAAAAATAGGCTGTGAGGACGACTGGCAACAGCTGGTCTTAAATTCTTTAGACACCGCACACCAAACGACTTTGAACACTGACTGAAAACACTGACTGAGCTCAAATGACATTCATAATCGGCCTGCAAAGGATTCTCAACAAAATATTAAAAAATGAACATTTATTTTTATTATATTATATTATATTATATTATATTATATTATATTATATTATATTATATTATATTATATTATATTTATTTTTCCAATTACATTTGAGCCCCTGAAAATGAGGGGACTGTGTATAAAAATGGTTGTAATTCCTAAATATTTTATGTCATATTTTTGTTTAACTCCTTGAATTAAAGCTTAAAGTCTGCACTACAATTTAATCTTGATTATTATAGATACCAATACATACTGTATACAGATAATGGCTTTACTCACACTAGTAATTCTAAAACACTTATTAGTAGGAAATTAGTCACATAATGGTGTATCTCACTGGATCTGTCCAAGTTCTCCTCAACATCATACTCACCCTTCTTTGTACAAACAGTACTTGTAAAGCAACCAAACTGGTAAAAAAAATGGCTTTATTAAGAATTACAGCTGTGTCTTAAGGGTGGATTGTACCTTGCAGTGAAAAGAGATAATGTTGTTGGGATGTTGTCATTTGTTGGCGTTCTTAGAGAACATTGGGATCCTCAAGTCTCAGGAAAATGATTGCAATTTAATGAAAGATTTTGAAGATAAGGCCAGAAATATGTATTAAGGGAGTACTTCACCCAAAGTGAAAATGTGATGAAAATTACTCACAGTCAGTTCATCCAAGATGCAGATGAGTTTTTTTCTTCATCAGAACAGATTTGGAGAAATTTAGCATTCCATCTCTTGCTCACCAATGGATCCTCTGCAGTGAATGGATGCTGTCAGAATGAGAGTCCAAACAGCTGATAAAAACATCACATCACAAACTCATGTACCTTGAATGGTCTGAGAGTTTACTATTCCTTTAAAGAAATATTAGGTTCAGTACAAGTTATACCCATATAACAGCATTTGTGACATTACAATGCTTAACAGAAAAATTTATTTTTATTTCTCACTCATTTCTTTAAAAAAAAGCAAAAAACTAGATTACTTACAATATTTAAACCCTAGTGAAAAAGACACAACACTTGTGAAAAAGAAGTGCACTTAATTCTATCGAATATGCACGTAGTTTACTGCTGTTGATGTCTTGTTTTGAACCCGGAATACTCCATTAAGTAAATAGGTTGATTCCATGTTGAGTTTTAACAACATACATACATTTACTGAAAACACTGATTCATGCACGAATGCATAATTCAGGGGAAAAAAATACATAAAAAGCACACCATCTGGGATCCTATGGCATAATATTTAACGCACTGTGATGGGATGGACTAATCAGCACAGATAGTATGTGAATTAGGATGCAACCAGAGAAAACACATTATCTGGTTCCTTCCTGAGTGGAGCTCAGAGTGACCTCTGCCAGACCAACCAGTCGGCATGGAAACCAACCACCTCAGCTGTGCGCTAATTAGGGTCATCGTGTGCAGATCAGCCACTCCCTTGCACAAGCTTCCGCTCCGGAGAACACTGCACGACACTGCTCTCTGCTCACACACCTGCTGGACTTATTAGCAAAAGCACAATATTTACTGAGTGAATATCTCATACTCATGTTCACAGCAATAAAACACCAAACACCCCGGAGAGCAAGACTGAGAGACTCAGTGGCTCTGTAAATGCAGTCATTGAATGTGTGCGCAAAGTCAAATTGTTTTTTTCTCTCAGGAGCAAAGAACAAGCTTTCCATATATGTCCAATTAAAGAGTCAGTCAAACTCTATTCCAGAATTTTGGAACAATGCTTTATGTCGTGGACCGACTCCATCAAAAACAAATTACACTTCACTATGTGATGTATTACTCTGGCGTGTGGCTCAAGGGACAGAGAGCAATGAACCGACAACAATCTGGTAAAGACATTTATCACACGATGGGTTACAGAGAAGAACTATTCTTTAGTCAGCTTTTCCTGGGCTGCATCCCAAGTCTCATACTTCAACACAACAACTTCTACAAATTTGTAACTGGTGGTGGGAAAGCACATACTTTTAAGTATGTATACAACAGTATGGCAGTATTGGTACATAGATTTCATGTTTGTAATAAAATTGTTGTGGAATCTTTCATTTCTAGATATTTTGAAACATCACAAACTCTGTGTAGTGGGCAATTTTATGCCTACCATTGTGAGAAACAAATACAGTTGTGCATACTTTTAAAAAAGAGTATTTATTGTGGAATTATGTACATTAAAGAATATACCAATACATAAGTGTGAACTGAATGTAACGTTTTGGACACTTAATTGCATGTTAACTGAAATTAAATGAAAATGTATTATAGTTCAAATTGCAATTAGCTGAACTTAACTTGACCTACTTAAGTAGGACTTCTTTATCATTTTTTATATAATAGGACATCTTTATATTTTCATAATTACTCCTATTGACTTTGAAATATGGTTAAAGTGTACTGCTGGATGAACTGACAAGCATTTATAATCAACTAAAATATACTTCAATGTAATTTCTATTAAACTTGTATATCATGTATTTAAATATATTTATATTTTACATTTGTAACGATGGCATTGCAATTTAGTACATTTAAATTATTCTAACTTTAAATGTAATATTGAATAACACATTATATCCTAGATACCAGACCAGCACTGATTCAACATTGAATTAATGCTGAAACCAACACTGAATCAATGTTGAAATTTAACATTGATTTTTCATCACGTTTGCACCCTGAAATAATGTTAATTCAACAATGAAAAATAAATCAAGATGGACATAAAATCAATATTTGTTCAACTTAAATCACTTACGTGGTCTCTGATTAAAAGAAGTCAAAACAGACATGAATTACTGTTAGAATCTTGCTGTATTAAGCAAAATTTATTTGATACTGTTTCAATGTTGATTCAATACAAAAAAAATGATTTGATACTGTTTCAATGTTAATTCAATACAAAAAAACTTTTAATTTCTCATCATTGAAATAAGATTATTTCATGGTGCGAACATTATGAAAAATCAATGTTAAATTTCAACATTGATTCAGTGTTGGTCTGCTATCTCATCAAGTACTTTACATGTGCTTTAGTATGTTAGTCAACACAACAAAATAACTGCACTTCTTTAAAGCATGACAAAAGATTATTAAAACAATGATTTAAAATGTACTCTAAAGAAAAACATTTAACATTATAATGAAGTGCACTTAAAAAATTGTGTTTAGAAACATAGTCCTGAAAGTGTGCTCTCTTTAAATACACTCAAGTGGCCTTTTATTGCATTAATACTATATGATTTGCAAGGTCTTTTTTTTTTAATTAACACTTTTTAAAGTGTTTTTGTTTTTTGTTTTTTGTTTTTTTTTGCCGTTTTGTCTTTATTACAATAGCACAGTGTAGTGTAGACAGGAAGTGAAGTGGGAGAGAAAGAGGGGGGCGGGATCTGCAAAGGTCCTCGAGCTGGGATGCTGTAATGCAACAGCATTATTTGTCGGCGCACTACCCACTAGGCTATCGCGCCAACTTTAAATCACACTTTTAAGATTTGAAGTACTCTACAAGTGCACATTCACTCAGTAGCCCCTCACTGCAGAACACAATATCCAGGGGGCGAGGTTGGATCCACGTCTAGGGGGTGGAGATTGGTAGGTTTAGGGGTGGAGATGGGTAGGTTTAGGGATATGTAAGGTGGGAGGAGTTGGATCTGGATCCAACCTCGCCCCCTAGATCTTGTGTTCTGCAGTGAGGACCATCTCCATTCAATACAATTAAACACTTATTTTTCACAAGGAAACAGCATTCCATCTGGCCACTTTTGACTTTTTTAAAGCGTTATGACATCAAAAATTGTCAATAACCCAAAGCACAGGATTTTTAACTTTCACAATAATATTTCATTTTGTATTGCAAAAAAATGTGTCCAAATGTAAAGTCTGGCATGCACACTGATGTATGTAATTGCTGTGGAAATCTATTAGTGCACCTGCCGTTATGTAACATGTTTGTCACTTAATCACTTCCCATAAAGTGCCCTTGGGAAATCCTGTGAAAGCCAGAAGCAGACATACTGTACACAGCAATGTCTTGAGCAAATCTGTATCAAGATGACATTGATCCAGTGCCAGTCAGTTTAATTGAATATTCCGCTGGAGACAGCAGCCATGACGCTCATATCAAGTATGTACTACAGCCGCTTTCTGACATGTACTATATAGTTCATGTCACAGGAAGGGGAGAATCGGTTTTGACGTTTGCAACCTCCATGATCTGGCTAAATGAAAATATATTTATCATCCAGAAAGAAAATTGACAAATGAGATGATTTCAATATCTCAGCTGTTTCTCAGACAGCCATGAGATTAAATACAGAGACCCAATAATATCACGTGTCCCTGCTGTATAACTATAGAAAGACGTCAACAACGTCTCAAACTGCGCTCAGATTTGCCAAGATAATCTAATTAAAAGTCCAAAATCTCAATATAACCTGAAAAATCTCTCATTCAGTTCTTACAAGACAAAATTGTCTGAGAAATTCTAACCATATTCATTTTATAGCTCTACACTGTAAAAAAGGAGAACGTTTTACAAGACAATTTCAGACAATACTACTTTCTTTTCTGTATATATATATATATATATATATATATATATATATATACATATATATATATATATATATATATACAGGTGCATCTCAATAAATTAGAATGTCATGGAAAAGTTCGTTTATTTCAGTAATTCAACTCAAATTGTGAAACTCGTGTATTAAATAAATTAAATGCACACAGACTGAAGTAGTTTAAGTCTTTGGTTCTTTTAATTGTGATGATTTTGGCTCACATTTAACAAAAACCCACCAATTCACTATCTCAACAAATTAGAATATGGTGACATGCCGATCAGCTAATCAACTCAAAACACCTGCAAAGGTTTCCTGAGCCTTCAAAATGGTCTCTCAGTTTGGTTCACTAGGCTACACAGTCATGGGGAAGACTGCTGATCTGACAGTTGTCCAGAAGACAATCATTGACACCCTTCACAAGGAGGGTAAGCCACAAACATTCATTGCCAAAGAAGCTGGCTGTTCACAGAGTGCTGTATTCAAGCATGTTAACAGAAAGTTGAGTGGAAGGAAAAAGTGTGGAAGAAAAGGATGCACAACCAACCGAGAGAACCGCAGCCTTATGAGGATTGTCAAGCAAAATCGAATCACGAATTTGGGTGAACTTCACAAGGAATGGACTGAGGCTGGGGTCAAGGCATCAAGAGCCACCATATACAGACGTGTCAAGGAATTTGGCTACAGTTGTCGTATTCCTCTTGTTAAGCCACTCCTGAACCACAGACAACGTCAGAGGCGTCTTACCTGGGCTAAGGAGAAGAAGAACTGGACTGTTGCCCAGTGGTCCAAAGTCCTCTTTTCAGATGAGAGCAAGTTTTGTAATTCATTTGGAAACCAAGGTCCTAGAGTCTGGAGGAAGGGTGGAGAAGCTCATAGCCCAAGTTGCTTGAAGTCCAGTGTTAAGTTTCCACAGTCTGTGATGATTTGGGGTGCAATGTCATCTGCTGGTGTTGGCCCATTGTGTTTTTTGAAAACCAAAGTCTCTGCACCCGTTTACCATGAAATTTTGGAGCACTTCATGCTTCCTTCTGCTGAGCAGCTTTTTAAAGATGCTGATTCCATTTTCCAGCAGGATTTGGCACCTGCCCACACTGCCAAAAGCACCAAAAGTTGGTTAAATGACCATGGCGTTGGTGTGCTTGACTGGCCAGCAAACTCACCAGACCTGAACCCCACAGAGAATCTATGGGGTATTGTCAAGAGGAAAATGAGAAACAAGAGACCAAAAAATGCAGATGAGCTGAAGGCCACTGTCAAAGAAACCTGGGCTTCCATACCACCTCAGCAGTGCCACAAACTGATCACCTCCATGCCACGCCGAATTGAGGCAGTAATTAAAGCAAAAGGAGCCCCTACCAAGTATTGAGTACATATACAGTAAATGAACATACTTTCCAGAAGGCCAACAATTCACTAAAAATGTTTTTTTTTTAAATTGGTCTTATGAAGTATTCTAATTTGTTGAGATAGTGAATTGGTGGGTTTTTCTTAAATGTGAGCCAAAATCATCACAATTAAAAGAACCAAAGACTTAAACTACTTCAGTCTGTGTGCATTGAATTTATTTAATACACGAGTTTCACAATTTGAGTTGAATTACTGAAATAAATGAACTTTTCCACGACATTTTAATTTATTGAGATGCACCTGTGTATATATATATATATATATATATATATTCACCCGGAAACTATATATACTATTTCAATCTTACTACTTTCAAATACACTTCTTTCTGTCTTTCTTTCTTTCTTTTTCTTTCTTTCAATCTATATTCTTGCATGTAAGCATTTGTTTCATTTGTGTCTCTATTTCTGCTGAGGATTTTTTAGGGCAAAGCTGATACTAAATGAGACACAACTAAGAAATGCATTTTTAAATTTCCAATTTACCTGCATTGTAAAAATAATTTTTCAAGTTGTTAATATAACAAAAATTACTGGAGTAATACTGCTTCACTCTACTTTATAAGTTAAAAATGAAATTCAATGTATTATTTGACAACAACAACAACAAAAAAAAACCAGCGATTTCTGAGTGAAAATTTTTAAAAGGCATTTTTTTAGTGTAAAGACTACAACATTTGGTACAATGTCTTTATGAAGTAAGACAAAAAAAAGATGACCTATGATGTACAGTAAGTAGCCAATGCACAATGAACATAAATAAACAGCTACTAGATTTCCACATCCTGTGTTTGCTTGACTAAAGTCTTAAGATTCTAAAAAGTATTTTACATTTAGTGCTTTTTGAATGGATAAGCAATGCTGTCTCTCTTAAGGAACAGTGAAACAGAAATATGTTGGGACACTTGACTGTCTGCATCTCGATCTCTTCCTGCCCTATACCAGACAGTGACATAACTGCATCTTATCTGCATCACTGCCCCGGCCAAGAGGTCCTGAGACACTAACTAAAGGAGACAGGTCACAGGATGCTCCTCCACGCAAGTCTCACTCCACAGAACTGCACACGTACACAACCAAGCAACGCAAATAGTTGTTCAGCAAAACTGATTTCACTCAGTACTGTGACAGGAATTAGTCAGATACAAGTAAACATAAAAAACAGTGCAGATTAATGGAATATTTTTCTGCAAGATACACTAAATGGCTTTTGTATATTTTATTTCAATGGCATTTTTGATTATGAATTAATTTAAAAAGCATGCTTTGTAGTCTGATATCAAACTGGTCTAATTTGATTAGTTTTCTATGTCATGAGATTGTCATGGAATGCCAAAAAAAAGTTTATTTAATTTAAAATTTATTTATTTATTTATTTATTTATAATTTTTTAAAACCAACATGAATACAGCGAACTTAATGCATTTTAAAACAGTAAAAAAAGGTATATTTTTAATTTAAATAACATTTTTTAAAATGATTTTTCCTTTACTTTAGATTATATTCTTTGTCATAGGCCTATTTTCACTCAAATTAAAACAATAAAAACATTTTTAAATGTAAATGGACTTCTCAGTTTCATTTAGTTTAACTTGATGTACTACAAAAATGAAACTAAAATTAAAATAAATAAATAAATAAATAAAAACAATATAGGCCCGGTTTCATAGACAGGGCTTATCCTAAACCAGGATTAGGCCATAGTTCTATTAGGACATTTAAGTCATTTTTATAAACATGCCTTAGAAAAAAAACATTACTGGTGAAGACAAAACAATGGCACTGACATGTTTTAAGATCAGTCAGTGCAAATTTCTTTCAGTTGAAACAGCTCAGATTTAGATTTTAGTCTGGGACTAGGCTTAAGCCTTGTCTGTGAAACCGGGGGTCTAGACAAACTATTACAAAATATATAACAAAAAACTAAAAATGGCAAACACACAAAAACAAAATGACTGAACTGAAAATATAAACTGTCGAATATTAATAAAAACTAGTCTCTCGATGATACTAAAATTGTCCCCATAACCAGGCTGCATAACAATTATTACCAGTTAAGACTTTCTTAACCAACCAGCTTCACAAGTGTTTGATGATGAACAGAATGATATGATAGACCCGAATAAACCAACCCGGACATGCACTGAAAACAATACTGGTCTAAGCTGGTCAATAGAAAAGTGATGCATCTATTTTTTTATTACCTAAAAGTGCCCAAAAGAAAGATTTGTGATAAACACCACTTTAAAACAACATCATGCATACTAACCAAGCTGATATGAGAGGTGCTGTGAGGGCCAGGAGCGACAACAAAACAACTTTTGCATATTCAAATCATTCGCCGCCACGATTAGCCATGAATAATTAGCATGTGAAAGCTGTTTAGCATATTGAACTAGAGTGACATGAGATACGTGCTGGAGTCTCCTGGTACTGCTAAACCCGCTCTCAAGATGTATCATCATTTGTTTTTATGAACCTCGCTGTACGGTCTCCACGGGCAAAGCTAATTCAATGAACCATCAGGTCATTAGCACAGAGCAGAATAGCATGCTTATCTTAGTAAAAACTCATTACAGAACGTACCACCGTCTTTGTGCAATATGTTGGCATCGTTTCTATTTAAAAAGGGTAATTTGACAGATAGAGATGTATGAAATGATTGCATTTTGCAGGTGGTTTGCAATTGTTTGCTGTCATTGGTAATGAAAACAATAGTTTCATGCTCCACTTACTAATCTATGTCCCCCGGTAAACGCCTCATATATTACACCACACTGATACCAGCGGAGGTTTATGAAATGCAGATAAGCTTTTTGTGAAAGCGGGGATGTTTAAAGATGATTAACAGCCTAATTAATCATGTGTAGACAAGACATCCTACATGCACGCTGAATGCTTTGTGTCAGTGCAACACTTGCATTTGACAGGCTAGTGTGAGAGCTCTGAACATTTTAGGTTAGCACAGGGTGTTTTTAAAGTGAGCACACTGAACAAAAGCAACGTTTGAAGCAAGATATGTGTGTGTGATTCTAGCACAGAGATCTCCTGAGACTATAAGAAACAGAAGTGCTGCGTTAGCTTCCAGAATTAAGCTTACAAAGGAATAAAAAAAGAGTTAGATTGTCAATGTGAACAAATGACATAAATATGCTGTTGTTTGTGTTCTGCGCTTATATTCTGTGGATGTACAGGCAGCTAGTGTGATTACAGTTCTCACTGGCCTTGCATTTGGCCTCTGTGTTTAATACTTATTGATTTCAGCCCTATGACAAGTGGACATATATGTCATTACAAATGTCCCGGCTGGGGGTTTGGGTGATATGAGCAACATGCTCCATTAGATATGAGATGGCAAAAGCACTGAGAGAAAGCAATTCACTGAAAAATAACATCATCTGCTTGCATGAAAGGATTGTCAAAACAATGCAAATCCACAGTAAAAAAAAAAATGATGTTCTGGAGTTATAAATAAAGATGACTGGAGTATGTTTTACAGCAAGATACTATTTCAGACTTTCTGCTCCAAAATGTCACATTTGATTCAGTGTGTTACTGCCATTTCTTTGTCATCATTTGTGAAATTTACCAGCAATTTCTGAATGAAAATAGTTTCAAAGCAAATCTCACACCATTTTTTTTTTTTTTTTTCAGTGTATGATATGATACAAGAAAGCAGAACAAGATTTCACTTGATGACTTCTCTTTTTCTGTTATTTGACCAGACGGCGACCATTCCAGGAAAACAGAAGTGTTTGAAAAGCCTGGCTGGCTGTTCATTGTAAGGTCAAAAGAAATTAATTTATGTATACAGGATGTGTATATCACTGGAGCATTACCTTTTTGAAAGTACTACTTTTACATTTACGTTTAGTTATTTAGCAGATGCTTTTATCCAAAGCGACTTACAAATGAGGACAATAGAAGCAACCAAAATCAACAAAAGAGCAATGATATGCAAGTGCTTTTTTTTTTTCAATTATATAATAAATAAAAAGAAAACAGATAGAATAGAAAAAGAAATAGAGCAAGCTAGTGTTAGAGGCCTTTTTTGTTTTTGTTAATTGTATAATAAATAAAAAGAAACAGATAGAATGCAAAAAGATTAGAAAAGCTAGTGTTAGTTTTGTTCTTTTATTTTTTAAAGAGAACAAGCAATAAATGAATAGAGTGCAAGTCTAAAAGGGACAAGTTTTTTTTTTTTTTTTTTTTTTTTTTTTTTTAAGAATAGAATTAGTTTCAAGTACTTTTAAGTACTAAATTGTACATTTAAGGTACTAAAATGCACCATTTTTGGGTAAACAAGGTACTATGTACCTTTTGAAAGCGTACCTCCCCAGCGACAGCTTTACTTTTTTTTCCTGAGTGTATACATTATTTTTTTATATAATGTGTTTATTATTTTATTAAAATGTTGGAACATAAATCTAGAAAGCAGCGAGGGTACACTCTAAAAAATGCTGGGTTGTTTCAGCCCAATTTTGGGTCAAATATGGACTAACCCAGATGTTGGGTTAAATTTTTACATTAAATTTTTAACCCAAAAGTTGAGTTAGTCCATATTTGACCCAAAATTGGGTTAAAACAACCCAGCATTTTTTAGAGTGTAGCTTTACATGTTCGTTTGTTTGCAATCCAATACAATCTCGATAAAGCGAGCGTACCTGTTGCAAGTGTGTTCATTCAATATTATTGATAAGTTATATCCAGAATGTGAGGTTTTCGTGTTTGGACGGAGCACTTTAGACTTACTGATGGTGCTGCAGCAGGGGTGCAGAGTCTGCAGACATAAGAGGCTGAAAAACATCTTACTTGTCCTGAGATGCTCTCAGAAATAGAGCTCTAGCGTCCTCTGCTGGTCATGAGAGATGCTGCTGACCTCTGTGGGCTCTTTATACTAAAATAACAGAAATATATATATATATATATATATATATATATATATATATATATATAGTGAGAATAGAATAGTGCAGTAAACATTAAAACTAACTGTGCTACAACTACTTTATAATTAATATATAATATGATAATCAGAGCTGGATAGTAACTGATTACATGTAATCTGGATTACATAATCAGATTAAGTACTTGTTCTTAGAGTATATTACATTTTAAAATGTTCATAATCAGATTACAGTTACTTATTTATGGATTGCATGCTTACATGTTATTCAAACGCAATGGCAGTAAATTATTCATATTTTATTGATTCTCCCTAATTCCTCTTTTTCCTCTTTTAAATTTCCCTTACATATTTCAAGGAATATTTTTTCTTTCTCTTTACTTTATTATATCAGTATGGTACTTTTAATATATAGGTAATATAAAAGTAATCTAAAAAGTACTCTGAATACATTACCTAAAATGAGAACAGATTGCATTACTAACTACAATTTTCATCGACTACAATTTGTAAGTAATCTACCCTCTGCCTATAATATAATATAATATAATATAATATAATATAATATAATATAATATAATATATAAAACGGATAGTTCCGGTCCTTGATTCTGATTGGTTGAGCTCTACAAACCTACACCTTTGTTTACTTGTGTGTTGCTTGGCAACCACTTTGTTCCAACCACAACTCTTTCTGAGGAACTACATTGTTTGGTGGAAGAATACTGTTTTTATTAATAACATTACATTTATTTGCTTTGTTTTATTTTGTGAAACCTTACTAAATATACCGTTTTATAAAAGCAATAAGCCCCGTGAAGCCGTGGTTTACAGTGAATTTATAACAGCTCCGCTTCGCGTCGTGCCTAACAACGCTCCTTAGCTGTTATAAATTCACTGTAAATCACGGCTTATTGCTTTAATAATATAATATAATATAATATAATATAATATCAGTTAGCATCAAGCAGCATAACAGACTGATTATGAGCTGCAGTGAAGTAGCGCTTTTCATTTGACAGTCGCTGCTGATGTCATTTGTTTTGCTCTGTACCGGAAGTGCTGCTGTGACATCACGGGGAAACTCAGCTGGGTGATCAGAAAACAAACATACCGAAACATCTTTGTCAAAAACATCATTATCATAGAGTGACTGTTGTCATCTGACTGCAACGGGCTTCTTTAAACCGTCCGATTATTTCCGGTAAGTGCAGCGACAGCTGAAGTGTTGCTAATATCACACAGCCTCATGAACAAACTCACAACATCTGCTCTACTGTAAGTTTATATAACAGCACACACTGCTGTCAGCTGAATAAATCACCTTTTTGTTCGCATCATATTTATTATCGTATTGTTTATTTGCCCTTTCTGCTAATATCATTTTTATTGGAAGAATAAACATAGGCCACTACGGCTAAATGTTAACATTATATACAAATCTAAAGGTAAGAGACATGGTGTCAATCATAGTTTGTCTGTTTATTTTGAGGACACTTAATATTGTCCTTAAAAATTGTATTGTTTTTATTTGTTCTTATTTATAATAAACATATCATTTTGACCTAGTTCTTGTTTCTCTGTGGTTCTTTTTGTGACAGACAGGACTTTGTTTCCTGCATCAAAGTATGTCTTCTTCCTGTTGTCATTGTGATGTGATATATATATATATATATATATATATATATATATATATATATATATATATATATATATATATATATATGCTTGTCATATTTACTTTCCATGATGAATAATAGCAGTTGATGACTCACACATGGTGGGGAAAGCTGTTTTCTTGTGTGTGTGTATTTACTAATTTCTCTCCCTGTTCTTTCATTTAGCATCAGTGTGGAACTTCGCTCAAAAATGTGAGCAGGTTCACTTTCTGTTTGCATTTTTGTATCAAGATGGCTGATGATTTGGTCTCCAGCACAGCTGGAGCGCGAGGAGCCGTTCACTCCGCTCAGCCCTGTGCCAAGCAGAAATACCGCAGTAATGCCCACTCACAGGGACTGTTAGACGGGCTTCTGATGCTGCGACAAGGAGGGATTCTGTTTGATGTGGTGCTCTTGGTAGAAGGAAAGGCCATTCAGGCTCACCGCATTCTCCTGGCGGCCTCGTGTGACTACTTCAGGTATGTCTGACACTCCTGAAATGTTTAGGGATGTTAAGATTTTTTAAATGTTTTAAAAGAAGTCTCTAATGCTCAGCAAGGCTGCATTTATTTCATCAAAAATAAAGTTAGATCAGTAATATTGTGAAATATTATTACAACTCTTTTGTATTTTAATATATTTTAAAATGTAATTTATTCCTGTGAAGCAAAGCTGAATTTTCAACATCATTAGTGTCAGAAATTATTATAATATGCTGATTTGCTGCTCGAGAAACATTTCTAATTATTATTAATGTTGAAAACAGTTGTGCTGATTAATATTTTTGCAGATAATGTTTTTTATTTGCGTGATTTGAGAAGTATAAAGTTCAAAAGAACAGCATTTATTTTAAAAAAATATATTTTGTAATGTTTATTAGTGTCTTTACTGTCACTTATGATCAATTTAATGCACCTATGCTGAATAAAAGGATTAATTTCTTAAAATACAAAAAGATTATTGACCTCAAAATTGTTAATGGTAGTGTATATATGTAAAATAAAGTTTATATTTTAGGTGCTGGTCACAATTTTAAGTTTTTAAATATTATTTTAGTTTTGTTTTTCTTTTGTTTTTCAGCTTATTTTTTTTAAATAATGCACTGTTGTCACTCCTTGAAATTTCACTTAAACTACCCAATAAATACAGAGAATGCACATCAATTAAGTTGCCAAACATGTCAGAGATCAGTAAACACCTTATGTGTTCCCATTTATACACTGAACAAAATTATAAACGCAACACTTTTGTTTTTGCCCCCATTTTTCATGAGCTGAACTCAAAGATCTAAGACTTTTTCTATGTACACAAAAGGCCTATTTCTCTCAAATATTGTTCACAAATCTGTCTAAATCTGTGTTAGTGAGCACTTCTCCTTTGCCGAGATAATCCATCCACCTCACAGGTGTGGCATATCAAGATGCTGATTAGAAAGCATGATTATTGCACAGGTGTGCCTTAGGCTGGCCACAATGCTCATGGCATGCTCGTCATCCTCATCGGGGTCTCGACCTGACTGCAGTTCGTCGTCGTAACTGACTTGAGTGGGAAAATGCTCACGTTCGATGGCGTCTGGCACTTTGGAGAGGTGTTCTCTTCACGGATGAATCCCGGTTTTCACTGTACAGGGCAGATGGCAGACAGCATGTATGGCGTCGTGTGGGTGAGCGGTTTGCTGATGTCAACGTTGTGGATCGAGTGGCCCATGGTGGCGGTGGAGTTATGGTATGGGCAGGTGTATGTTATGGACAACGAACACAGGTGCATTTTATTGATGGCATTTTGAATGCACAGAGATACCGTGACGAGATCCTGAGGCCCATTGTTGTGCCATTCATCCACAACCATCACCTCATGTTGCAGCATGATAATGCACGGCCCCATGTTGCAAGGATCTGTACACAATTCCTGGAAGCTGAAAACATCCCAGTTCTTGCATTGCCAGCATACTCACTGGACATGTCACCCATTGAGCATGTTTGGGATGCTCTGGATCGGCGTATACGACAGCGTGTTCCAGTTCCTGCCAATATCCAGCAACTTCACACAGACATTGAAGAGGAGTGGACCAACATTCCACAGGCCACAATCAACAACCTGATCAACTCTATGCGAAGGAGATGTGTTGCACTGCGTGAGGCAAATGGTGGTCACACCAGATACTGACTGGTTTTCAGACCCCACCCCGGACCCCCCGAATACAGTAAAACTGCACATTTTAGAGTGACCTTTTATTGTGGCCAGCCTAAGGCACACCTGTGCAATAATCATGCTGTCTAATCAGCATCTTGATATGCCACACCTGTGAGGTGGATGGATTATCTCAGCAAAGGAGAAGTGCTCACTAACACAGATTTAGACAGATTTGTGAACAATATTTGAGAGAAATAGGCCTTTTGTGTACATAGAAAAAGTCTTAGATCTTTGAGTTCAGCTCATGAAAAATGGGGGCAAAAACAACAGTGTTGCGTTTATAATTTTGTTCAGTGTATTTACACACACACACACACACACACATACAGTATATGTATGTATATATATATATATATATATATATATATATATATATATATATATATATATATATATATATATATATATATATATATAATTTTTTTTTTTTTTTTTTTTGTAACACTTTACAGTAAGGTGTTATTTGTTAACATTAGTTAATGTATTAACTAACATGAACAAACAATGAACAATTTATTTCACTCTTTATTAATCTTTGTTAATGTTAGTTAATAAAAATGCTGTCGTTCATCGTTCATTGTTTGTTCATGTTAATTCACAGTACATTAACTAATGTTAACAAGCACAACTTGTGATTTTAATAATGCATTAGTAAATGTTGAAATTAACATTAACTAAGATTAAGAAATGCTGTTGAAGTATTGTTCAATCTTAGTTCATGTTAACTAATGAACCTTATTGTAAAGTGTTACCTTTTTTTATTCAGATTTAGAAACAAATTTAGAAACAAGTTCAGATTTAAATTATTTTTATTTCAGAAATGTAAAAAAAAATGATTATAGTCATTATAGTCACTGTATATGTGAATTGCATTTGTGGATAAATTAATGAAATAATAGTAATGACCTATGTATCACTAATGGTTATTGAGAAGAGTTTATTTGAAGAATATTGTAAAACAATTGATTAACTGAATTTAATCGTCTTTATTGAACCTGACTATCTAACACAAAGCACATTCTCAGTTTTTCTTGTTTTGTGACAGTGATTTATTATATGTGCATTTCAAAAGATTGAGCTACATGATTATTGTTCCCCTGTACAGTCCTTCTTTTCTCTGTGTTTAGGGGTATGTTTGCCGGCGGTTTGCGGGAGATGCAGCAAACTGAGATCCCCGTCCATGGAGTCACATACACGGCGATGACCAAACTGCTGGACTTCATCTACACCTCTGAGCTGGACCTGGACCTGGACACGGTGCAGGAAGTGCTGTGTGCGGCCACTCTGCTGCAGGTCCAAGATGTGATCGGCTTCTGCTGTGACTTCCTGTTCTCCTGGCTGGATGATGACAACATCCTGGAGGTGGAAAAGCTAGCTGACATCTACGGGCTGAACCAGCTCGGGGAAAAAATTCGCTCATATCTACTCAAGAACATCCAGACCTTCTCACGTACGCCGGTGTATCGAAAGCTTCCTCCAGAAAAGATCCTGAGTGTCCTTTCCAGCAACGATCTGGAGGTGAACTCAGAGAACGAGGTGTTCGAAGCAGCCCTGCACTACCATTACACTCCTGAACAGGTGGAGAAGGATGATGTTTGCTTACAGGTGATGATCCTGAGTGCAAAAATATCAAGGAAAACTTTCCCACATTTCATCACATTTAATTTTTTCACAAAATAAGAACGGAGTTTTTTCACATTATATATACTACTGTATGTATCATTGTTGTTTTAGTATCCTTGAGATACTATTATAGTTTTTATTAATATTTTGAATCAGCTTTTATGTTTTTATTTTCATTTTTAATTTTAGTTAAAGTTTTAGTGATTTTGTTGTGTTTTTGTAATTTTTAGCAGTCTGTATAGTTTTTATTAATTTTTTATTTTAGTGCATCAAATCAAACTAAATTGAAATAAGAATCAAGTCAAATTTCTAAATGTAAACAGGAAAGATCAACAACCATCATTGTGACATCATTTATATATTTATTTATGTGGGTCAATGATACATACAAGTGAAGATTTTCAAAATAAAGATTTTTCAAATTATATGTACTACTGTATGTATCGTTGTTTTAGTATCGTTGAGATACTATTATAGTTTTTATTAATATTTTGAATCCATTTTTATTTTTAATTTTAGTTAAAGTTTTAGTCGTTGTGTTTTTGTCATTTTTAGTAGGTTTTTTTTTTAAATGTCTGTATTTTTTTTATTATTTTTTAATTTTAATTTTTAGTTATTTTAGTACAGAAAATTTAATTAAATTGAAATAAGAATCAAGTCAAATTTCTAAACGTAAACAGGAGAGATCAACAACCATCATTGAGACATCATTTATATATTTATTTATATGGGTCAATGATACATACAAGTGTCCATAATAAAGTAGAAATATTTTTTATGAATTTTAAGTAAATCCACAATTAAGTAAATCCAAAATACATTATATATATATATATATAATGTATGTGTATATATGTATATATATGTATATATGTATGTGTATATATATATATATATATATATATATATATATATATATATATATATATATATATATATATATATATATATATATATATATCAGCTTTAATACATTAAAATAAGAAAAGCAGTCAAATGTGAAAAGTTTTGGTTTTAATGACAACATTTTTTTTATGTATCATTTTACTTATAATCTTCAAACGAGTGGAACAGTATGTTCAAATGATCCATTTAATGTCTAAAAACTTTACCTAAAAACATTTATTTATCTTTTTTTTTTTTTTCCACAAAATAATTTTCTGTTGCTGATTTAATGAAACACCCACAGATATAGCAGAAAACATCTGGCTGACATAGCATAGCAAAACAAGCACTATTTCTGGACTTGGATCCCCAAAATATGTAAGAAACAAGTATTGGATTTGATTCAGCAAATATTTGGATAAGTGATATTTATGTCAAATCAACTTTTCCTTCAGGATCCGTTGCAGATGTTAGAAGCGGTGCGGTTCTGTCTGATGGAGAAGCACGTGTTGCAGCGCTTGCACAGCCGGTTAAAGCAGTGTCCGCTGCGGGACTCAGTGGCCGCCGCTCTGCGTTACCACAGTCAGGAGCTGTGGCAGCCGGTGATGCAAACCCCACTCACTCAGCCTCGCTGCAGCTCCCAGTGCATTGTGGGATTCGGTGGCATGTATTCATCCAGTGCACTGGTGGACAATGAAGAGCGCTTCCAGGTTTTCCACCCCTCCTGGGGCGAGTGGCATAGTCTGGCTGCAGATCGCGCTCCTCGCATGTCCAACATGGGCATCGCGGTGCTCAATAATTTTGTGTACTTGATTGGTGGAGACAAAAACACCAGCGGCTTCCGTGCTGAAGCTCGATGCTGGAGGTAAGTGATGCTGAATATTAATTTGCATTCCATTTTTACAGATGGTGAAGTGCAACTATGAATCTAGAACAATTGTTAAAAGAACATTGCTTGTATAATCTTGCTTTATACATGTTACATTGTAGAAGAGAATGAAGAATTTTGGTCTTGCTTTACCTTTACTGAATTTCTCATTTTATAGAATTATGATTCCTAGTTTTCAAAATTATTACATACTTTTATTTTTTTTATTTTTTAATACATTTGAATGCATTTCATTTTTGTTTCTTTGTTTAATTATAAATAAATTGGTAACACTTTATTTTAAGATATCCTTATTACACATTGTACATGTACTTACTATTATAATAACAATTAATTATGCATAATTACATGCACGTAACCCTAAACCAAACCCTAATCCTAACCATACACCGTGTGCCGAATTATTAGGCAAGTTGATATTCTGGTCATATTTTTTTCCCAAGAACATTTTACCAATTCCAAACCATAACAATCTAATTAACTACTATTGACTTTGTATTTAATCATTTATAAGTGATATATAATTGTCCATGAAGGCTGGAAGTCAAAAACTCCGAATTATTAGGCAGGTTTTCTTTTACAGATAAAATGAAATTTAACTCAGACTAAAAGTCAAAAATTATTAAATGCCCATGAGAAGGATGCAATAATAGAATTTGCAAACTTAGGGCATGACCATTGGGCAGTGAAATGCTCATTGGGTCAGCAGAGTCAGAAAAAACAGGTGGAGAAGAAAAGACACTTGTTAACTGCAAAAGAATGAAGAATTAAGGTGAGGAATTAGGTGAGAAACCATCAGGAACCATTTAGTCTCCAGCGCCATCATTTTCCAGAACTGCAACCTCCCTGGAGTCCCCACGAGTGCAATGTGTCTGGTTCTCAGGGGCTTTGCTTGGGTAAAAAATCCTAAAAAATGACCCTCACTTAATAAGAATAGCATGCTGAAGTGTTGTGAAATACATTAAGACTGATTTTTCATAGGCTTTATGGACAGATAAGTTTTGAGTGATTCTTGAAGGACCAGCACCACATCCTCTTGTACCACTGTTTGAATAATTGATCTTCCAGAATCTGGCAGTAAGTTTTAGGAGCTCATTTTTAGTCCATCTGCTATCCTGAAAAGTCTGTCTTGCAGAGATTGACTAATATGAGCTCCTAAAACTTACTGCCAGATATGTTCATATATTCAAGACGTAGGCTAGAATCTGTGATTGGTAAGTACAGTAAATATCCACACTGGTGCGGTGATTGACTGCCATACATACTCCTCAAAACATTAGATTCATCCGTGCTGGAGCTGTGCCAGAGCACAACCCACGCCAGGAAGATAATTCCGCAAACAGCTGCAATTGCAAGTTTTCAAACAGAGATGGCGACAAAGAGGCAAAACTTACGGACTGCAGCCTTAAAAAATATGTTATATTTAAAAATGTAATATATTCCTGTGATCCAAAGCTGAATTTTCAGCATCATTACTCCAGTCTTCAGTGTCACATGATCCTTCAGAAATCATTCTAATATGCTGATTTGCTGCTTAAGCTAGGAAACGTTTCTTATTATTACAGTGTGAGGTTTTACATTTTAGAGAGCAGAGATTTGACTTGGCCATTGTATGACTTTAGATCCTCCCATATGGCCCTGTGTTTAGGATTATTGGATTTGTATTATACCCAAATCAGAGACCAATATAATCCAATAAGTGCTGATTGGATTATTGGACTTGTTGTTTATTCAAATCTTAAATCAGTATAATTTCAAAACCACTCAGAGTTTGAATGCATTTCTAAGTTTATCAAATGAAATAAAACTCAAACATTTAGTATTCACAGAAACAGCAACGAAAAGCTTATGAATCCATTATAAACATAAAGAAATTAAGATGCACATCATCAGTAATGTTACAAATTAGTGGCTAAAGGTTAAAAAACAGTCTAAAAACTTTACAAAATCTGTTCTAAACTATATATCATCACTGTTTTACTTTAGTCATTTAGCAGCTGCTTTTATCAATAAATGCACAAGCAAGTTTGTCACACAAGAGCCGAAAATACTCACAATATCGCAATGCAAATTTCCAAAAGTTACTCTGAGTAGATGAGGGAAGTGAAAGAGAGAACAGGAAAAGATTTTCTTTAAGGAAGTCCCTTTGATTGTTGTTGTGATTTTAGTTATATCGTAGTAATAAAAAACTGCTGATTGAACAGATGTAGTTTTTTGTGTCACTTTACCACAAAATATTTGCTCATCACTATTATTCTTTTTGAGTATTTATATCTATTCACAGTGGTACGCAGAGCTCTTGATCAGTGTTGTTACTGCTCACAAACTAAAATCAATATAAAATCGTGTTCGTTACTTGAAAAGCTGAAATAAATAGAAATATTAGGTGAAACATTTAAACTTAAACGTATACCAAAATTAGAAATGTTGCATTGGCAACTAAATTAAATAAAGCAAGTGAAAATTAAGTTGACATACTAAAATTACTAAAAACTAAAATTGAAATAATAATGACGTTTTATTACTAAAACTTAAACTAAAAATAAAAGGTCAGTCGGAAAATCAATGAATATAAAAAAAGTGTATAAATAATACTAAAATAACACTGATCTTGATGTGGTTACGTTCACTGCATCCTCAGCTAATGAAAGTGATCTTCTCTATGGCTTGTCTCACAAGAGTTTGACCTTTACCCCAAGTAGCGTCTCTTTGATTTGGTTTCCACTTCCTGTTAATTGTGCCAACAGTGCACACTATTGAGTAGTTATAAGGTAGTCGTACCCTGGTTAGAGCAGCTGCTTTCATTAGTATACAAATGTAACAGATGCTCTATGCTTAGAAAGAAATAATTAATATATTACATATATAAATAATGCATTTAAAATGTACACAAAAATTTATTGTATTAAAATTTTATTATAATAAATTTTATAAATTTTATTATTTATTACTTTGAATTTTAAAGTTTCTAACAGTATGTATACATGAAGTGTATGTATGTATACTGTATATTTAATTCAGTACCTTTTATTAAAAACCGTACATGGAGCAACACACTTTAAAATGAAGAAAATTAAGAAATATGCATAGCTATGCAGAACTGTTAAGAACTGAATATATATTGTTGTTTGTGTTGTAAACAATGGTCTGTTCATAAACTGCTGAATGAGTTATGTCAGTTAGGTTGAGACAGAGCAGCATTACAATAAAGGCCTTTTGTTTCGAATAGAGAGAATCTCAGTCGATATTATCCTTCAGTTTGTCCCATATTATTTCAGCACAAACGGCAAAAAAGACATTATTTGTAGTGATGCATCAAATGATATTCTGTACAGCTTCTAGTTGAAGTATAACAATTTGAAAATCAGACAGTACATACTGAACTTGTATAATATAAGTAGTGAAGTTTTTTTAATAATATATTGCTAAAAACAGGGCAGAAAATATATAAAAGCAATTAATATAACATTAAACAAATGATGTACAACAATATTTACATTCATTCCATTGTCTTCTCATCAAGGTACGATCCCCGCCACAACACCTGGTGTACTATCGAGCCTTTACGGCAGCAGCACGCGGATCATTGCGTCTGTGTGGTTGACAAATATATCTACACCATTGGAGGACGAGACTACACCAATGAACTGGACTGTGTGGAGTGCTACAACCCACAAACCAACACCTGGGAATATGTGGCGCCGCTGAAACGAGAGGTGGACTGTTATCGATAAACCATTATAGACTTTTACACTGAAACTGAAATCCATTGTGGCTGAGTATGAACTACATTGGTTATCTGTAGATGTAGTATTGTAAATATTAATATCTCATATATTCAAGCAGTGCATCAGGCAGGTCACATGAGTCAGAGGCAGTCAGCTGATTCATGGTGCTTATCAGTGCAGTTCAGACACTTCAGAATTCACTTTCCTGTTAATGTACATCATAAGTTACACACAATCATTCCTGAAAGAGGAAGTTTGAAAGTATTGTCTGCTGAAACATTGTACACTACTGGTGAAATGTTTGGAATAATTAAGATTTATTAATATTTTTGAAAGAATTTATTTGAAGTAATATTAAGGAAATATTAATATTTAAATATAAAATAACCTTTCTATTTGAATTTATTTTAAAAATGTAATTTATTTCTGTGGTGCAATGCTGAATTTTCAGCATCATTACTCCAGTCTTCAGTGTAACATGATCCTTCAGAAATCATTCTAATGTGCTTATTTGCTGCTCAGTTATTTTAAATTTTTATGGGTGCTCAATTATTAATAATGGTTCTTATTATCAATGTTGAAAACAGCTGCTTAACTTTTTTTTTTTTTTTTTTTTTTTTTTTAAACTGTGATACAATTTTTTCTGGATTCTGTTAACGAATAGAAAGTTCAAAAGAATAGCATTTATTTGAAATCTTTTGTAAGATTATCAATGTCTTTCCTGTAACTATTGATCAATTTAATGCATCCTTTTTTCTATTTATTATACTTACCCCAAACTTTTGAATGGCAGTTTATCACAGTTTCTGGAGGATCATGTGACACTGAAGACTGGAGTAATGATGCTGAAAATTCAACTTTGCATCACAGGAATAAATGACATTTTAACAAATATTTAAACAGAAAACAGTTATTTTAAGTTGTAGTAATATTTCACAGTGTTACTGTTTTTACTGTATTTTTGATCAAATAAATGCAGCTTTGTTGAGCAGAAGAAATATCAGTTATTCCAAACTTTAGACCAGTAGTGTAAGTTTAGTAACTGTATTTATATAAGGGCTGTAACTACCACAAGAATGTGACGAGTTTATGAACTTTCAATTTAATGTGCACAACATATGTTTACACTCTGACATGCCTGTGTCTGCAGGTATATGCCCACGCTGGTGCAGTGATTGATGGGAAGATCTATATAGCATGTGGCCGGCGGGGAATGGCTTATCTGAAGGAGACGTACTGTTACGATCCCAGCGGCAATCACTGGAGCATGTGTGCCGAGGGCCCGGTGGAGCGCGCCTGGCACGGCATGGCAGCACTTAACGGCCGAGCTTATGTCATTGGAGGCAGCAACGATGGTTGCGGTTACCGGCGAGACGTCCTCAAGGTACTGAACTTCTGAAATATATGCACTGCTGCGACTCCAGTTATAGCATAATGTAAAAATTGTGTCAATTCATTAATAAAGTGAAAGACAGCATCATCGACTTCGCTCCTGAAGTGAAGGCTGTTCCAAAAGCCAACATGTGTCAAGGTCCATAAGTCTTTCAAAGGACAAGACACTGTTAGTTCAGTCATGCTGTTTGACATTTCATTAGTAATTCATGATATTTGTGACACTGGAGCATAAAACCAGTCTTAATTAGCACGAGTATATTTGTAGCATCAACCAAAAATACATTGTATGGGTCAAAATTATCGATTTTTCTTTTATGCCAAAAATCATTAGGATATTAAGTAAAGATCATGTTCCATAAAGAGATTTTGTAAATTTCCTACCGTAAATATATCAAAACTTAATTTTTGATTAGTAATATGCATTCTTAAGGACTGCATTTGGACAGTTTTAAAGACGATTTTCTCAATATTTAGATTTTTTTGCACCCTCAGATTCCAGATTTTCTAATAGTTGTATCTCGGCTAAAAGTAATTTTTATTTATTGTTTGTTGATTTTAAATACAAAACTTGGTGAAATTATTTATGTTTCTGTACTTTTTGAACATTTCCAGCAATACCGTGATAATTATATACAATACCGTGATAATGTAGGTCTCTATAATTGTGATAAGAAATTTTCATACGGTTACATCCCTACTCACATGTATTCAGTATGTATGCAAAATAAGTTATTATTTTTACTTGATGTTACACCATACGATATTAAATTCTTTCAATTCAAACTTTTCTTGATTTTTCAAAACAATGTGAAACCATGAATACAAACAGTACATTTCTAAAAATTACTTAAAAGTAGATTTTTTTTTTTTTCTTTTTAACCTGGCGCACTCTTATCTTAATTGATCTTTATTTGTTTAATTATTTGATATATTTAATATATTACCAATGTATATATATGCTAGTTCATAGGTTTGGGATTGGTACAATTTTTTTTTTTTTTTAAATCTCTTATGCTGAGCAAGACTGCATTTATTTGATCAAAAATGTAATAAAAACGGTAAACTTGTGAAATATTATTACAATTTAAAAATAACTGTTTTCTGTTTTAATATATTTTAAAATGTAATTGAACTTGAAATATTTGTAACATTTTGTAAATGTCTTTACTGTCACAACTGACCAATTTAATGCGTCCTTGCTGAATAAAAGTATTAATATCTTTTTTTTAATCTTACTGACCTCAAATGTATTAACAGTAGTGTAATAGATATTTTTTATTTAATTTGACCTTTTCTTGAAAATATACAGTACATTTGTAAGAATTCTGAGAACCTTTCTAAATTCTAAAATATTTTTCCTTTTTTGTGGATTTTTCATTGACCCATATGTCATTCAACACTAAAAACTACTGCTAAGGAAACAGGCCAATCTAATTACATTTTTACACTTATTAGGGTATTGGAATCATATGCTTCATGTGAGGTTGGATCATTCTTTGTGTGGCTCGCCTGCCTATTAAGAGTGTTGTTATGAGGTTTCATAGTTGACAGCATACTGCCTTTAAAGACAGCTGTCCATGTAGAACGTAGACAACAAAGCAGATCACTGTGTTTTGATCCAGAGCCAGCGACTGAACTAAAGATCTGTCTATCTCTATAGGTGGCGTGCTATAACCCAATAGCAGATGTGTGGTCTGTGGTGAGCCCGCTGCCTGCTGGACACGGAGAGCCAGGTGTCGCCGTCCTGGATGGGTGCATCTACATCCTGGGCGGAAGGTCGCATGATAAGGGCAGCCGAATGAAGTACGTTCACATTTATAACGCAGAGGAGGACCGATGGGGGAGCGGGGCAGCCCTCGAGGACCGCGTATCTGGGCTTTCAGCATGTGTCCTGCTTTTGCCACAAGCAGCCATGGCTCAGGCACGCAGCTGGGAGCAAAGGGCTAAAGCATCATGGGAAGATGTGGACTGGGATGACTCTGACAACTCAAGCGAGGACTGAAGGTGTTAGCGCTGCTCAGGTGGGGCATAAAATTGCAAAAGTGAGGGAATTGAACTTTATTAAATTGAGCACTTGTACGAAATTCCATAATCCTTTACTAGATTGAGTTTTGGGAGCGTCCTTGTTGTGCCTGTCTGTAAGTAACTGAAGGTAAGTTGGAAGTGTTCTAGTTTAGATAATTTCCAAATTACACTCCTTTATGCTTGTGGGTTAATTTTACTGACTCTTTAAGGTTGATGTGCCATTTTATATTGTTTTACGTCCAAAACTTCATTCAGAACTATGAGAAACTGTTGGAGATGCTAACACCGTACATGCACTTTACAAATACGGTTTGATTTTGTTTATAATGATGGTGCCTTTCTTTTACAGATGTGTTTTGGTAAGTCCAATGCCTTTTTATTAATAGATTTGAATTAAGTGCAATAACAATTTCAAAAGAGTAAAGGAAAGGGTGATAAACAGGATGCTGTAGTGCAGGGGTTGGCAACCGTACACACATGTACTACCATTAGCGGAGTAAATATTGGCACAAATGTGTGATAAAAACAGTAATATTGTGAAATGTTTTTACAATTTAAAAGAGCTGTTTTCTTTTTGAGTATATTTTATAATGTAATTTATTCTTGTGATCAAAGCTGAATTTTCAGCTTCATTACTCCAGTCTTCAGTGTCACATGATCCTTCAGAAATCATTATATTATGCTGATTTGCTGCTCAAGAAACATTTCTTATTATTATCAGTGTTGAAAACAGTTGTGTTGCTTAATATTTTTTTAATTCAAAAGTTTGGGGTAAATAATATTTAAAGAAAATAAATAATTTTATTAATCAGGCACACATTAAATTGATAAAAACTGACAGTAAAGGCATTTATAATGTTACAAAATATTTATATTTACTGTAAAATACTGTTCTTTTGAACTTTTTATTCATCAAGAATCCTGAAAAAAAGTATTGATGTTTTAAGCAGCACAACTGTTTTCAACGTTGATAAAAAAAAAAGAACCACAATTAACAGGTGAGCATCAACAATAACTGGCAATAACAGAGGTCAGAAGTCAGAAAGTGCTTTATTACCAAGTATGTTTACACACACAAGGAATTTGACTTGGTGACAGGAGCTTCCAGTGCAGAGGAAAGTACAGACATACATAGGAACTGCACATGGAAGATAACACTAATGTAGGAAAAACTGAAAATTAAATAATGCACCATATACATAAGTAGAAATATAGAGGACAAAAATTCTTATAAACATATAAATGAATGTACAGATATGTAATTTACAAATGTGCAATTTCCGGATGCTATGTATAAATGTGTCACTTATGATGGACAATGTATAGTTATGAAAGTTTTAATTGTTCAGGCTGAATATAGACTGCGGGAAAAAACTGTTCTTGTGCCTGGCTGTTCTGGTGGTCAGTGCTCTGTGTAGCGTCGACCAGAAGGCAAGAGTTGGAAGATAGAGTAGGCTGGGTGTGTGGGGTCCAGAGTGATTTTCTTAGCCCTTATCCTCACTCTGGAGATGTAAAGATTTTGGAGGTTGGGCAGAGGGGCAACGATAATCCTCTCAGCAGTCCTGACTGTCCGCTGTAGTCTCTTGATGTCTGATTTGGTAGCTGGACCAAACTAGACAGTTATGGAAGAACACAAGACAGACTCTGGCTGAGTAGAACTGTTTCAGCAGCTCCTGTGGCAGGTTGAATTTCCTCAGCTGGTGAAGGAAACACAGCCTCTGCTGGGCATTTTTTGCAATGGAGTCGATGTGAATGTCTCATTTCAGATCCTGAGAGATGGTGGTGCCCAGGAACCGGAACGACTCTAGTCACTCTACTGCAGCCACAGTGCTGTTCATGATGGTGAGTGCAAGAGGCTTTCTCCTGAAGTCCACAATCATCTCCACTGTTTTGAGCGTGTTCAGCTCCAGATTGTTATAACTGCATCAGACAGCCAGCTCTTTAAAGGGATAGTTTACCCAAAAATGAAAATTCTGTCATTAATTACTCACCCTCATGTCGTTCCAAACCTGTAAGACCTCCGTTCATCTTCGGAACACAAATTAAGATATTTTTGATGAATTCTGAGAGCTCTCTGATCCTCCATAGACAGCAAGGATCCTTACACGATCAAGGTTCAGAAACATAGCAAGGACATAGTCCATGTGACACACTGAAAAAAATGACTCATTGGATTTACTCATTTTTTTTCAGTGCATCAGTGGTTCAATCGTAATTTTACGGAGCTACGAGATTACTTTTTGTGCTCAAAGAAAACAAAAATAATGACTTTATTCAACAATTCGTCTCCTCCACATCACCCTAGCAGCATTTTTGGAGAGTGTTCTGTGTCAGCAGCACTGTACGCGGATACACTGTTTACGTTGTTTACACTTTGATCTGAACGTAAACAACGTATCCACATACATACGTTGCATACGTTGTTAACGTATATTTCTCGTAGCTTCATTAAATTACGGTTGAACCACTGATGTCACATGGATTATTTTAATGATGTCCTTACTACGTTTCTGGACCTTGATCGTAGTAATTACATTGCTGTCTACGGAGGGTCAGAGAGCTCTCAGAATTCATCAGAAATATCTTAATTTGTGTTCCGAAGATGAACGAAGGTCTTACAGGTTTGGAACGACATGAGGGTGAGTAATTAATGACAGAATTTTCATTTTTGGGTGAACTAACCCTTTAACCTCCTGTCTGTAAGCAGACTCGTCTCCACTGTGTATGAGGCCGATGATGGTAGTGTCATCTTCAAATTTCAGGAGCTTAACGGAGGGGTCTCGTTCGTAACTGAGTAGCAAATCAGCATATTAGAATGATTTCTGAAGGATCATGTGACACTGGAGTAATGATGCTGAAAATTCAGCTTTGCCATCACAGGATTCAATTGCATTTTTAAATATATTAAAGCAGAAAAGTTATTTTAGATTTTAAGAATATTTCACATTAATATTGTTTTTACTGTGTTTTTGATCAAATAAATGCAGCTTTGGTGAGCAGAAGAGACTAATTTAAAAATCATTTAAAAAATCTTACCAACATGTCAGCTTTTGAAAGTTAGTGTTAGTTTATATAGAAATGGGGAAATGAATCACAGTGATTGCTATTATAAATTAAAAATTGCACTTCATCTCAGACAGGTTGCCAACTGCTGCTCTAATGAATGCTGATTTACTAGTATGTTGGCTGTCAAGTCACTCCAAAGAGAAATCATCAAAAAAAATTGCAAGTGTTAGATGATCTAGTTTAACGTGATCTGTTATTCAAGAGTTCCTCTGGTGTCTTTTGCAATGTAAAAAGCAATCCTGTTCAAAATTCCTTTAAATATTATGCACTCCTTTTTACTGTTTGCTTTTTGTTTTATTTATTTTCTGTCTTCAGTATATCAGACGTATCACCTCTTCTAAACATTTCTGATTAGTTTGACCCTTTTGAATGTCATAATAAGGATCACATGAAATCTGAAAATCACTGATTTTCTTATTTTTAATAAATGATTTGTGGAATATTTGATTTTTGTATCAAATTTCCATTATATTTGACATGAAATGGTATAAATATACATTCACTCTGACTGTAATTGCTAAGACTAATATTTTGGAAATTCTTTACACATTTTAACTGCATTGTTACCAGTTTGCAATGTCAAATTCATGAATTATCATATTTACAATAAAGTCATCGGATTGTACTGTAGTTGTTTGGGTGGCTTTAAAGGTTTCGAACAAGGCCGGATTAATGAGTCTGAATAGGAACTGAGAAGAGGAGAGGGAAATCATTTTATATAAGCAGGGAATACTTTTTGTAACGTATTTGTAAAATGTGACGATTGATTTAGTGATAGATGCAGATGCTAGTATCCAGTATGATGGTTTTTTAACTGCCTTTACTACAGCATTAACATGTGCTTGTCTATTAAAGTCACCCAGAGGAGCTCTTACAGCCTCACTTCAGAGTTAAATGGTGTTTAAAGGGTTTTTACACCGCGGACGTTTGTGTTCTTTCGCTCATGCATTCACTCAGTCATAAAAACCCTTTCAGCATCTTGTTTCATTTCTCCTTCCCTGACAATAATCTCATGTATTTCCAGCACACAACAGTCAAGTTTATATGACCTTTTTCAGCTTTTTGCCTCAAACTTCGTATTAGCTAGCATTATTACAGCTTCATTATCTGTCAATAAAATGTGTTAGATACAGTTAAACTAGAAGTACTTTAAACCTCATGTATAATTCGTAACACTATGCATGTTGCATGTGATAAACAGTGAAATTATATTATAAAGCAAATGGTTCTTATGACAAAAACAATGAAATGTTTATAACAATGGTGAAACCATTCACAGTATGACAAAAATAAATTCTTTGGTTGGTCTTTACAAGATGGCCTAAACAAACTGCAAACTTCAGAGTAGATATAAACAGATACACACTTCAGCCTGCTTTTAAAAAGAGCACTTATTACAGAAGAATATACTTAAATGCAAATTTAATTGCATGTTCTTTACAATTAAATGAAAATTTCAATTTTAATATAAATTTATATTAAGCCATACATTTATTTTAATATCAATTTTTAAATCAAATTATTAATTTGAAATTTCTACATGAAAAATGTTATTACATATTTAACGTGAAATATATACAAAATATGTGAGCTAATAAATAAATATAATAAATCATAATACATTCTTTAACATCTTACATTTATTATATTTGGAAAAACCAGATCTAACAGAAATACTGTGTGAATGCGAAAGATTTTTTAGAAACGTACAGGAAAAGCATAACTTTCTTTTCCATCCCATGCATTCTGCTTATATAGTTCAATTAAAAATTATTTTTGTAATATGGTTCGATACTCCTCTCTATCTTTCTATTTATCTTGCAACATTTTGATAATTTGGCCCTTTTGAGGCCTAAAATATTTTGTTTTCGTACTTAGCACCTATTTAATATAAGTAAAATTCATGTGAGTGTTTATTTACCCTGTTCCTTCCACAAAATGCAATAAAAACAGAATTTAAATGCCAGTATTTTTCTTTTAATAACTCTCAAAGCTTGAAAAGAGCCAACTGCATAAGTAGAAATATAATATAAATGATAACACATTTTTATCAGTGTTGTCACCAGTATCAAAAAAAAAAAAAAAAAAAATCAGCCATTTCAGATATTCGAGGTAAATGAGGTATTGTTGTGCTCTTGTTTGTGCCAGAGAAGTAGCTTAGTAAATATAAACATAATGCTTATCTGTAGTGTGTGAGAGTATCAAATAGCTGCTAAGCTTGTCTAAAAGACGCTAAAGAACTCTGTAATGAATTGAGCTTGGCTAATTCTCCCACTCAGGACATACAAACACACAAATACACCTCCCTCCCCCCTTTACGACAGTCATTAGCGCCTGACATCCGTGACGGCAGCAATCAGCGTCCGTCTGCATTTTGGAGTGGTGAAAAGAGCCCTGAAATCCCCCCATTTTCACGCCTCTTAAGGCTCTTTCATAGGCACAGAGGGGCCTATATGACATGCTTTGTTATGTAAGGTAGTACCTTAAGTGTCCTGAGCATGCAACATCAAATAATGTGTGTGTAGACAGACAGAGATGGGTGGGGTTCCAATTAGAGCCAACAAAAGGGGGAAAAAGTGAAAGAAAAACAAAAACGGCACTGAAAGTACAAAAAAGAAAAAAAGTATTTATATAATAGTTGACAGAAATGAATAAACAAAAAGTAAATGCAGTAATTCTAAATGTGAAAATACATAAATCTATGAGTGATTTGTTACAAAAAAATATTTATTACATCAAATACCTGGTTGCTATTTTGTTGAACTGATTTTCTTATGTTTTTTAGGATTTAGCAACATTGTGTGCAATCATGCTAATAAAATGTTTGAAAACTAGATTTATATAAACTTGAGCGTCTTATATTAATGATATTTGATTTAATGATGCTTCTTTTTATATTAACGTTTATATACATCAATATATTATGAGTCACCAAGGGCCAAATTACAATTAGGATCTCACACAGACTTTCAAAGTGCTCTCATTAACTCTTATAGCAGATGTTTGTCTACTTCACCTCCCCTTGAACTGAACTTCTTTATGACCCATTGGATTTATTCATATAAGCTTATTAGCTGCTTATTTCTTTCTTTGGAAAAGAAAAACACCATGACCACAGCATCTTTGAAGATATTTACTGATCATTCTGAATTTCAGACATACAACATTGTAATTTCCAAACAGCATTTTACACTACACGATTCTCTTTTTTTAACAAAAATAATATTAAGGTAGCAGCAAACGCAAACACAGAATAAATAGACATTTTAACAACAAAGCCAAGAAAACCAGTCTGTTCTTGGTCCTCGGTACGCAGGCATGAGTTTTCAAGTCAAAAGGTATCAAAAGTCCATTTCCAAATGCGTTTAATGCAGCACAATTGACAAGCACACTGTCTTTTCTCACAGAAAACAAAGACACTCAGATCAGCAGACTGACTTTTTTTAGTTAAACCGAAGCAGGTTCTTTATTTTCTATTTGCATCCAAGTTGTCTCACAAACAAAATTCTAGTTAGTGCCACTTTCTCATTACAGTTTCGCTCAGTGTTTATCTGGCGCTCGCAGGTGCCGGGCGACGTACCCCATCATCTGAACATCCAGACCTCATCGTGCAAGACTTTAGAAAGCATCCCGTCCCTCGCTCACCAGCAGGAGTAAGAGAACAGTGGGTATTGGCTCCAGTCCCCTAAATTTCCGTGGTGATAGCCGTGATGGACGGCCTGGGTGCTGTATTCGGTGGGCAGGTGGTGATGGGGAGGTGGAGGAGGGGGGTATTGAGTGGACGCTGCCCCGCTCCACTGTCCCAGAGACTGTTCTGTGCTGTAGGGCGTATAGAGAGGATGGGGGCCCAGCATACTTGGCTTGGCCTGGGCTATGGCCGTGTTCAGCACCCCTGCGTAGTCCTGGTGCCCCGCAGAGGGATGTGGTGGGCAGGGAGGCAGGCTGTACTCAGGGGCGGAGGGCTTGCTGGAGGTGTCTTGATCGGGCACGGTGGAAACATCCGGCACTCGGGACTCAAAGCTGGAGCGGCTTCCACATCCACTGCTGCTGCCAACACTGGAGGAGGATGGTGAGGGGGACTTGCCATACTCATGAAATCTGTGAAAAGATTGTGAATTTAACATCGAGACACTGACAAGGGGGGAAATAGCTTAAAAAGTCTTGTTTGAGGTCATTAGCCTGTACCTGTAAGGCTGGTATGTGTTTTGTCCTGGTACGAGCTGCTCAGAGCTGTAAATTTCCCGAGTGTCCGAGCTCAGAGGGGACTCTGCACGGAGAGCTTGGCTGTTGTCCCGGTCACACACACCTCCCCATGGGGAGTACCGTTCGGCCTTCACCTCCGACTCCTTACGGCCCATGTGTTCATCATCAAGACCCTCACATGAGGACTGCTGGATATCTGAAGAGATAAATATCAAGGAGACTTTAATAAACTACAAATAAAACAACTATTTGAGAATTTTTAATTAAAAAAAAACGTCTGTCCTCTTCAGCTAGGACCCAGTCTGCTAGTTAAAAGCCTACAAATCCTGCACATACAAAGAGATATTAATTTAAATGTAAAGACCATTACCTCGTGGGCTTCCATGTTCTGAATCTTTTGGCAAGTTCATTCTCTTTCCAACTTTTTCAGCATCAGCCAGATTTCTATTTGCTCGTCTGTCAAAGGAAAAGTCAAACTAAAATAGTTAACAATGTAAAACTGTAAACAAATGTATTGAACTTACTGGAATTTTTAAAATGTAGAATAAATTTTTAATAATATATTTTAAAAAAATACAAATAAATAAAAGTTTGTACTTCATTTCTTATTTTCTAATAAAATGGATTCCATTTTTAAGTCAAGTTTTAGAGCAACGGGTCATGAAAATAAAAATAACATTAAGATAATCTTACCTTTTAGAGTTTGTGCCCTCATCTCTGAATCCTTTGGCAAAGGGGTTGTTGTCAATTTTCAACTTTGTAATCTGTGAGAGAAATAATGTAACCACCAATCTCAGTTCTAATTAATGCTAATAAAAAATTGCTATTATCTATTCTACTTCAAAATGTATGCATAAGAACATATACATGTTTAACATGTACATGTTCACATAACATTATAAGAATTGGTGCTGTAACAGCATAAGGGGATGTGTCCCCACCCAAATTTTCAGAATAGTGGTCAATCAGTGTGTTGCTGATTATTAATTTTTTTTATAAAACTCTTACCTTTGTGTTCTGGTATGCAGTTACAGCAGTGAAGGATGTCTCAGGGAAGGTAAAGGTTTGGAAGACGCTCCAGCGTACGCTGTACAGATCATCAGCCTGGACGATATGGAAACGCGGATGGTAGCGGTGCATGGAGTGAAGGATAATCTGAATCGAAAGGAGAGACATTGATTAAAATCAAAGTCAAATTACTATTAAACAAATGTAGGAATCAGAACAGGCTCTTACATGTCCATGTTGGTCCAGGGCATTGTTGGTAAGCTTGAGCTTGAGGAAGGACACCGGCTGTTTCATCCAGTGGCTCCCGGGCGCTGGAGAATCAGGGTGTAGATATGTCCTGTAGGGCGGCTGAGGCTCAGACTTACCAGCAACTTCCCACTTGTCCTTGTTCCACTAAGGAAAAAGAAGCGTTTCATTAAATAACTGAAGACAGAATAGTGAACTAGAGCTTCTAGAGTGGCCATGACATAAGGTACAGGGGGTTCTGGGGTGTGAGAGTATGTGTGAACGAGAGTGTGTGTCGGGGCAAAACCCCCCAGTGGGCTCTTTAAAAACAGGAAGAGTTGGTGCTCTTTGAAGTTGAGGAGCGCAATCAGTGGTGAGAACGTCCCCCAACGCTCCAGCCGTTCACGGCTGATTCCCAATTCAACAGCGCTTCATTTCAATAGGACTCTAGACTAGCCTGCGACCAGAGCATTCAAATGGATAAGACTTTAATGTTTGTGATCTATGAACTTTCTTAGAATCTGGTTGTTAATTGCATTAGAGAAAGACTAGATGAGGTTTTGGTTCTAACCTTATATCTCAGACCATCTTCTGGCACCATATCCACCAGTAAGATGTACTTTGCATATGGCACCAATCCAGACAAGCTGATTTTGCAGTGTGGAAACATCCTCCTGTAATATAAGCATACAAAAGCAGGTTTAGCTCCAAGAATTAAGGTCTCAGAAATACACTAAGGTCATTTTATAGAGTTTAGCTGATCCAAAACTTGAGTCAACAGACTAAGTTGTAGTTGGTTCTGAGACAGACCTGCCAGGTTTGGTGATGATCATCTCAGTGCCGATCTCATGGAAGGATCTCCACAGCTCCGGATCTTCCAGAGTCATTCGGATGTTGCCCTGGTGATAGGAATCACCGGCTCCAGCCATGGAAGGCGGAGGAGGGAGACTAAAATTGTGCTTGAGGTCTAAGGAAAGATGGAATATTTGAGATTTTCTGTCAGTGGCATTCAATGGGAGACTCTTGGAATTTCATTCAGTGCAAAACGAGTTAACAATGAATCCAAGTCTGTAAATAAATGGTGCACACCAAGAGTAAGAGCCCTCAAGTTGCATTAGAGTTAAAACAAATACTCACCTCTGATAGCCTGCATTATTTAGGCTTCTCAAAAGATGTCCTCCAGAAGAAAATGAGACGGACCAAAGAGAAGATCTGAATGAGCAATATCTAGATGATTCAATTAAAAATACAAGTTCTCCATAATAACTCAAAAGGCTTGAGTTAATTCCTACGTTAAGTCCAAGGATGAAGGGGTTCAGTGTGTTGTGTCTGTCTGTTGCTTCTGCCACAGATGCGGAGGAGGTGTCCCACACCTTTAAGTGGGATCTGGATGTGGGCGGGGCTTGGACCCCCATTACCAGCCTTTGAAGTGACACGGTGATGAGTCAATGTCATGATCTCATTGGCTGATGAGCAGAATCAAAGAGAGTTAGCAGAGCCTTGATAGAGTCCCAACAGGAAGGGGACAAGCAGAGGAAACATGTCTTTATGAACTGCTAAAGGACTTTTAAGCAAATACGTACAGGCCCAAAGCATACAGGATGGCAAATCAAGCACAAAATTCCCTTCATTAATCCAGCTAAGAAGAGCAAAGACTTCACCTTCTAATTGGCAGCATTGACCCCTTCATGCAAACATAATCTGACACACTCAGCGCTCGTGTTTGCTAATTCACACACACATATCCACTAATTCTCACTGATGCTACAGACACCAGGTCCTGATTTTTACAACCAGGTCAGACCATGGCAAATAATTTGAAATGCAATTGAAGTTGTCACTAGAGTATGAGGTTCTTGTGAACTTTTTTTCTTTTGATATGTTTCAATCTTGGCCTTCACATTGAATTTTAATGGAAATGCTTTTACAACTTTAGGCCGTGGGTTAAACACATCTGCAGTGCTAATACTCATCTTAAATCATGAAGAAACTACAAAAGACCACACAGAACTATCTTAACCTTCATTACCTTTAGGTTTGGTTACGGTTGTCTTTTGTCAACAGTTGTTTAACAGCAGTTTTGAGACAAATATTGACATACAGTGTTAAAACTAAAGCTTCTTAATGGTTCTTTGAACCCGTAAGAAACACTCTTCTTATCAAGAATTATTTGCGGTTCAGAGTGGCTGTATGGTTCTTTGGAGATTCAAATGTTCTTGATATTGTATTGAAAAGATCAGATCAGACTTTTGGTTCTGAGAGAAAAAATTTTAAAAAAGAGAAAATAAATAGGTTCTTTAGAACTCAAGTACAGATGTTTTTAGAGAATTATGAAATGTTAAACATTCTGCTATGGCATGCTGTAAAATCCTTTTTGGTACTTATTTGAACCTTTGTTTTCAGGGGACTGATTTTACACTCTTAAAATGAAAGTTTCCATAAGTTTTTGCAGCAGCAATGCCATAGAAGAAACATTTTTGGTTCCCCAAAGAACCTCTTAGTGAACAGTTCTTAAAAGAACCATTTTCTCGGTGTGAAGAACATTCTAAAGAACCTTTAGTGGAATGGAAACGTTCCATGGATGTTAAAGTTTCTTTTTGGAACCATAGATGCCAATGAGGAACCTTTATAAAGAATGTTTGAAGACTTTTTGTATGTTTTAATGTTTCAAAAACAAACTGTTTTGAGGGATGTCCAAAATAAATTATGGAATATCAAGTACATGATTCTGACTGAATCATCTCACTGAATGTCTCAGTGAAAGTGCAGCACATAAAGTCATTATAGAGTTATGGCAGAAAGCAAACCCTGGGGCAAATCTAAAGGTGAGGTTTACCTGAGAAGGAGCCTGTGGATGTGTGTGTGGTGGGAGGGGGTTGTGTATTCAGGGTGTCTAGACACGACCGTTCCTTGATGGTTAATCTCATTAGGAAGAAATGCTCTCTGAAGGCAGCAGGCTTTCTATTCATGCAGAGAGATACAGGCAGAGATACATAAAGAGGGACGGATAGATAGAGAACAGAAAAAAAGAAGATGGATCCAAAAAAATGTTTTAGTGGTTCACAGCCTGTTAGCACCATTCATCGCAGTTTTATAGAGTTTTTTTTTTTTTTTTTTTTAGAGTAAACATGAATAGGGAGAGTTTACTTGTGTGGATATCAGGCATTGTTATGCATCTGTGACTATAAGCTGAAAGGAGTGCTTGACTGACTGTTCACAAATTGATCTGCAAGCAGACGTGTCTTTATTCCTCTGTGCTTCTTTGGTAAAGTTGAAGATTGGAAGGCTTGATTTATAATTTTTGATATAGTAGAGGGATATTTTCGAGATAGTAGAGAGCACTGGAAGTTATGGGGAAATGGGAGAAGTTGAAAGCTTAAAGATTAGCTATACAATGAGGTCAAATAGAGAGAAAATCTGTGATTCTTTCCAATATAAAAATGAAAACAAAGTTTTTGTTCATTAAAGTTACGACAAATAATAAAATTCATGACTTAAAATAAATTTGAAATTTTAAAGATTCTGAACTATTGGTTAATTTGTGACATTGATCTTGTGAACTCAATTGAGACTTCACTAAAAATATAAAATTCTTTCACATTTAAAAATTAAAAGAAAGATTTAAGATTTGTAAAATTAAAGTTACGACAAACAGAAAACATTTGACGTAAAATGTTTTTAAAATATTAAAGTTTCTGCAATATTTCTAGGAAACTTTGTGACATTGGCCATGTGAACTCGATAGAGAATCCGGGATTCTTTCCCATTTAAAAATGAAAAGAAAGTTTCAAGATTTTTTTAATTAAAACGATGACAAATAAGAAAACTCATGACATAAAATGAATTAAAAATATTAAAGATTCTGCAATATTTCTAGCTAAATTTGTGACATTGATCATGTGACTTGATCAAGTATCTCAAATGCTGCTGCCTTTACAGTGAAAGGGGGACAAACCAAATAAAGATATTTGGAATTTTAATGTTTTAATATTAATATAAGGAAATAAATATTAATACTTGGAAATTAATTGTTTTTTTTTTTTCTCCAGGTAGGACCTTACATAATTCTTAGCTGATTTCAAACCAAACTGGACCCAGATTGAACACTTTAGGATCGATTCAAAAGAAGCTCCATATGCAGTTGCTTTAGGGTGTTTTTAAAACAGGAATTGAAAGAGACAGATGCAGAACCGATGACTATTGACTGGTTCTGATATTTTAGTCATCAGAAAACAATCCACAGTTTGTTCTGTTTCTCCACCCTGGCATAGAGCACTGTTAGCACAACTCTTTCTTATGCTAAACGCTAACTCCAGCAAAATCGACTCTTAATCACCACCATTTCCTACATTTGCAAGAACTCTCCAAGGACTGAAGCATTTGAGAACAAATACTGCCATATATATATAAATATATATATAAAAGATTGCTAAGACCATTCGAGTGACGACATAATGTTGTATTGTTGATACACACTGTGAATATGTATTCGGAAGAGATGGATGTCAGTTGACTCATTTTTCACAAAGTCAATTTATAATTTAATATACATTAGATGGCATATAAAGCTAGACACATGATAATAATGTTTCTTCCTGGTCATGGAAACATTCATAAATGAGCTATCAATGTATAATAAATGTGTTATAACACATATAGCAGCACAAATGTCAGGGCATGTCAAAACTTCTCCAGGCCCCCAAAACCCCCCTGGTTAACCCATTTAATCCCACCGGTCACAATAGTAGCCTTAAAAAAGGTTTTCATTTATAAAGCTCTAAAAACCTTACTGACTGATGTTTTAATGCACTTTCTGCAAATATTGAAAAAATAAAGGGTCTCAATTAAATATGTGCAGTTTCACATGATTAGTGCAAATTGTCACATGACCAGAGCAGTTTAATTCCTGTTTGCACCTTGAGAAGACGATAACTGCATCAAAGCTCCAAAACGAAAGGCTAGAAAAGTGTGCTAACATAAAGATTTTTGGTCCACATTATCTTTAAGGTGTGTAGTATTAATATATGAATTCACATATATTCAGTTTTGTTGAGTGTGGTCATAGAATGAGTAAACATGTTGATGGTCACAATAGTGACCGGTGGGATAACAGTGAACTTAGGTATACAATATAAATCCAATTGCAGTTGTTAGTGAAAATTACACTAAAATGTTGCAATAACAAAATATCATACTAAATCAAAAATTCAAACGTTACAAAAAAAATTACAATATTGATGTTGTAATACTGGTAGCACTAAAATAAAAATTTGATGTTATATTTTACAAAAAAGTAACCATTTTGAAATGCATTGATGGTTGTATTTTTTTTTTCTTTCTTTCTTTCCTATCAATGTTGTATAAGGTTTTTTTATGCATAATAGTAACCCTAGAATGTGATCAAACTGTTTAAAATAGCTGGGCTAAGATATATAACAATTTTTATGACTGCAGAAATATGTTAATTCAGTATACACATTATCCCACCGGTCACAATTGTGACTGACCATAAAACATAATTTTTCACACACTTTTCCAAATAAAAAAAAAAAAAAAAAAAAAAAAAATATATATATATATATATATATATATATATATATATATATATATATATATATATATATATATATATATTATTATATTATTATATTATTATATTATTATATTCATTATATTCATGTCAGGGAAAAATTTGGGATTAAACAGGTTAACACAAATGCAGTCTCAAGTGCATTTCTCCCTATTGATCAATGGCAAATGAACCTAAAGCTGGTTTTAACTGTTATTGTTTAGTGGCTGCAATTAAGACAATTAAAACGCTTGTTCTTAAAGCAGCAGTTAAATCAGAGATGCCTTTTTTACGAGCTAAAAGCCCTCAAAAGCTGTAATCGTATTGATTGGGAATATAAGGTAGTCTAGAAGATCTGTGTTAGTGTTATACTCAAATTCATCTATACAAAGTAAAGAAGAGCATGTAAAATCCCTCACACCTCAGGGTCGCTCTGGAGATTAACATTGAGAGGCCTAAACCTGGAGAAAACGGCGAAAGACATTAGTCAAACACACGTTCAGCTATCTTTCCATCATGAAGGTGTGATTGCCAGGTTTCATTTCCTTCACCTGAAACTGGTCAGTATGATTCACACATGGCGCGTGGCTCTCCTCACTCCTCTGAGGTTACGCACACATTACTGCAAGACTAACGTATAGTTTTCCTAAACTCCACCAGTAGCACACTTATATTAGCACTCATGCTAATTATCATTATGTATTATCAGAGTGACTTTCAGACACATTTCAGACATTTTACACTAGACTAGGTTTGTGGTTGGTGTAAATTACTTGAGTAACTTCAGTACTTACTACAGTATTCCGTAATTAAATTCAATTAAATTTTTCTGTGAATTTGTGTTTTACTCAGGTCCTATTGAAATTTAATCATGCACTTTCATTTCAAAGTCAATTTCATACTTTTACCTCTTACAATAATTTAGACCTCCAAAGTAAAAAGTCCTTATTGTAGATCATAACTTAAAAATTTCCTTTTTACAAGACAATCAAATTACACTCGTTGAGTTTTAATAGCCATCAACAACCATTACGGTTTAAACTGTTTGGACACAATAGTCATTTGTACTTGTGAGAACACAAGAATAAATCTGCCACCACAACATAATCATTGATCTAAAGTAATGCGCTTTAATCATAGATGTTGTTTAAGATGAACAAACTTGACTTGACAATCAGTCCATAAACAACTACAGTATATTCCACTGTCAAATGACTAAAAAATCAGCTGCATTGGCCATTTGACAATTCCAGCAAGTTTGATGGTGTTCCTGTTTAACATCTGGTGTGTCCTACTAAGAATACTCTCAAGAATCTGACATTGAGAATCAAGGAGTCGATTTTATTACCCAATGTATTTATTTGAAAAAAAACAAACAAAACATACTTTGTACTTTTAAATACAATAAATGTTTTGTCTAGATGCTTGAGTTTTACGAAATGGTGCAAAAGTTTAGCATAGGAAAGCCAATCTCATGAGTTTGATTTGCAGAGAACACACAGGAATGAAATGTAATGCATTTAATAATAATGTAATACGTCACTTTGGATAAAACTGCATACCAAGTGCATAAATATAAAATCACTTCAGCAGAATTGTTTCTGCCTGTTTGCTCTCATAGTCTCATAATGAATGATTGAATGACATGGGAAAAACCTCTTATTCTGACAAAGTGTAACATAATTTTGATTTGGAAAATTAATGCACACCCAAGATGAGGGGGTAAAATGTGGAAAGAAGTACAAAAAACAATCCATTGAAGTCTAAAAGCTAGAGACTGCCAAAGGTAGAGAAAAAAAAAAAAAACATAAGGAAAAAAAAAAAAAAACTTCACAGCAAATGTACTTTTTGTTGAAATGTGGCTAATTTGTATGAATATCGTACAATTAGGATCTGCCTATGGTCCACTGATTGTTAGGTTTAGAGTCAGATCTTCATGCTTTTTTTTCCTAAAACATACGTTTTTTTTTTGTTTTTTTTTTTAATAAATTATATGAATTCATACAAAAATTCCACCTCCTAAAATAGTTGTTTTCTCATGTAATCATGTTGGAAGATATGAGCTTAGCATAAGCTAGCGTGTGAAGAGCTAATGCTGTCATTTGAAACAAGTCAGTCGTTGAAACGGACACCAGCCTCCATTTAAAGCCAGGCATGTGAGACATGAACTCGCTGGCTTATTAACACCTGCGAGGTGCTTATACGCTTGGAAATCAGACACATTAGACGGGTTTAATTATGGTAAGAACAGATTATATCATTCCCTAAAGATATTTCTCAAAGCTTACACTAGGAGTCATATCGGTTTCATTTTTTTCTTTTTTATTATTCTTATGACAATAAATACAGCCCTGTGAGGCTAAATATTCTTTATTTTCAAGAAACCAATGGTATAGTAACACAGCAAACGTGAGCTGCAAAAGGTCAAATTTGACTTCACTGACTTTTGCTTAACCCTCAAAATCTGCGAAGCGCATCATAAAATGATCCATATCCCCTTTGATCAGGTTAAAACATCATTAATGTGTAACTGAAAACACACGGCTGCTCTTTAGAGGAAGCGTATGGTTACGTGAAGTGTCGTATCTAAACGTTACAGGAGGTTTCCTACTGTAGACCCCACAGGGATCAAGAGAGTCCCGCTGGGACGCGCCGCACTCACGCTGGGCTCCGTGTGTTTGCTTTGGGACTCCGGCAGCTGATCTCAAACCAGTTCTGCTGCTGGTTTTTAGGACGGGTGACAGTTTGGGTGAGAGAGAGAGAGAAAAGGACGGAAAGGTCAGAAAGGACAAACTGGAGGAAGTGGCAATGTCATGGCCAAGACCACAACACATGCTTTCTTTCTGCTTTTCCCTGCATTTTGGCTCACGAGAACAATGAAATTGTGTTTTCTTATTACGCCAAGTTAATCGCATTATATCCCAGAGATGTTTCTTTATCTGAGAGTCGAAGCGTTTCAATTTGCAGGACATTCAAATACAGGAAATGCTGGAAAGAATCAAACACTGTCACTCGGTTGGATACTCGGCATGTCTTAAATCTCTTCTTCCTCCAGCTCAGCTCTGCTTCCATCTCGTATCGCAGACGCTACAGTCAGGAGGTGTTAGCCGCCTCTGCCATTTGCTGCACCTTGTGTGGACGTATCGCCACTCAATAGCTTAACAGCTGCCAATACACAGGCGCTCCGGGCTGGGATCAGACGGCTGTGGGGTCTATAAAGAGCCCCCCCGCTATGGGCCGACGAGAAATCTCACACCTTTCCCTGCATTAGCCATGCAATCTTCCCTTTTGATGCTCTAACTGGCCACTTTAAGTGCTCAGGTACGGCCGTCAGGGGGGATGACGAGGACATTAAACTGGACGGTTTTTGGATGATAAGTGGGGTTTCAAAAAGTGCAGAGATGCAATAAGGCTAGAGTAAATGAATGCCACAATCATACTGAACTGGCATTGGATACCAAGCTTTTACAGGATTCCCACATTGTTTGTTCCACGAATTTCCATGATTTTTTCCCATTTGTTCATGATCACTGGAGAAGGTTGAATCATGAATTGCACTCAAAAACGTTTTAATTTTTTAGAATTAAACAATTAGAAAAGTGTAGATTCAGAACTTGCAAGGATTTAACTTCTTCCCATTTTTATTCATTCATTTTATTATACATTTTTTGTGAAAACTACCATTTCAAAATCCCCTGATATTTGTAGAGTTTCCATAATGGTGGGAAAACAATATTTTAAAATTGTATTAATTTGTTTTTTTAAATTTTATTGTAGCAAAAAAAAAAAAAAAACCTAAAAAAGCACAATGCTAAAAAAAGCATGACGCTAGCAACACTAAGGTCATAGGTTCAATTCCCAGGGAAAACCATGATAAAACATACACCTTAAATGCAATGCAACTAGCTTTGGATAAAAACATCTGCCAAACGCATAAATGTAAATTTGTAAATGTAAATTACTTTTTTCTTTTTTTTTTGATAATTTTTTTAAATTCTTTAAAATGTCCAGGTTTTTTTTATTCCAAAGGAAACATTAGTTTAATATTTGTAGTTCCAAAGGTCTATATGTCTGACCAAATACCTACTGTAGTATTATTTTAGTATTATTTAAATACTATTATATAGTATGTATTATTATATTTAGTTGTTTTTATATATATTTTCAGGGTTTTTTTTTCAGTTCAATTTTGTCATGTGCTTTTGTCATTTTAGTAATTGTTTACACTACGATTCAGCTTTATTTATACGAGTACTTAAACTTAAGTTTTAAGTTTTTTTTTTTTTTTTTAATCCAGTATTTATATTTTATTTTAGTTCAGCTTTATTTCAATTAACACTTTTTTTTATCCAGTATTTATATTTTATTTTAGTTCAGCTTTATTTCAATTAACACTTTTTTTTTTTTTAATTTTTTTTTGTAGTTTTAGATTTTGTTCACAATATCACAGACCAACTAAAACCAAAAATACATTTTTTCTTTAGATGCTGTTTTTATTCTAGTATATTTAGCATATGATTAAAATGCCATCAACAGGTCAGGACATGTCATTGAGTACATTTGACCATTTACTACAAGAAATAGCCCAAGGCCACTTATGATTGGCTCATTCACCTGAACTAAAGGCCAGTTTCCTTACAGCGCTCCTCTACACTGTCCCAACGTAACTACAGAACTACATATTGGCCTTAATTTAGATCAAAGTCCAAATATACATTATGACTCATAAGTATTCAGTCAGATGGAGGCCAGCAGACGCACAGAGGAGGCAAACAATCACCACCTACCCCCACATCCCCTAAAAAAGATCTGACACACATTTGGTCACGTATGTAAGAAAACAAACCCAGAGCGTAGCGTGCCTGACAAAGGGACTAAATGACACATTGGCAGCACTTCATAAGAAACCTCTGGGAGCTGCTAATGGGTCTTAATAGCCTTCCTCAAGTCTGAGGGCTTCACACCAGCCTGGACTCGGCCTTTGACATAGCCTGGCTAAAAGACGGGGTGGTCTTCAGCCCACGAGGATTACAGGACGACTTTGAGGAGATGCCATCATTTCTCATAACTTCCTTTATGGAATAAAGGTCAAAAAGTGGAGAGATTTTATAGAAACAGCATGCATGTGTATAAACACAATCATCTATGAATGGGTAACTTGTGGTAAGGCACTGAAAAATAATTATATAATTTCATCTTAACACTTTGGTTTCAGTTGTTCCTACATTTTTTTCCTTACTAAATTTAGTATAGGTTTTTGTATGAAAGTTACTGATGAATCGTGATTCATGAAAATACATTTGTGCGTTGATTTTATGCACAAATTGTTGAAATTTCACACACTTAGTGAATGGGACCCATTCTCCTTCTAAAGAGGATCTGGAGCCAGTTACATAAACACACACTGTTAGACTGAACTGACCAAAGGGTAATCAGACTTATTTTATGGATTCAGACTAGGCCAATATAGTTTACGTAACAGATTTTTAAAAGTTATGACCAACTCTAGTCTAGTTTAAGTGGTTTATGCAACCGGCCACTGATTGGACAAAAATCTGTGTAGTGCAAGATTAGTCATTTTGCTCCATCTTTCTTTTGGAAGAGAAAGCTTGTACATGTTTATATCTGCTAAAAGTGAATTCTGACTGTGTTTAAAGTCACTGTTATAGAAGTATCGCAAGTAGATTGTGACGTACTTGCAAAACAGATCATGAAAAAATAAATAACCGCAGATGCAGTTGAAAAGGATGAAGTTTAAACTGATTAAATAACTGGAGAAGTCCTGCATAAGTCACCAATGAGAAGTCTTGTCATTACATTTTGATTAAACTGTTTTTTAAAAATGAAACGTATACAAGATGAATAGTTTAGAATATCAATATCATGCATTCGTAAAATATGGTGAACTGTCATTTCATGCTGACTTTGTGTACATTAGCATATTGCTCAAAACTCAGATTTTGATTTCATAAGGAAATCTCAAAAATTAACCAACCAACAAAGATCAGGTAAAAATGTTGTAAGTGTATTTTTGGTTTTGTGATATCATCAATGCAACAAGTCATCAACCTTCTCAGAAAAAAACAAAAAAAGCCTGAGGACAGCAATACCCCATAAATCTCCAAAGAGCACAGAAAACCTCCCATCTCTGAAGACAAGAGGATATATCCACTTCTGTCGCCGTCTTACATTCTTAACACAAGCATAGAGAAGACAACAACAAACAAAATATTATTTTACAAACAGGAAAAAATAGAAACATCTCTTTATCTGTTTACAGGTAGTTTGGTCACATGCCCATTGCATCGAAACATTTCAACCCTTCAAAGTCTTTTCTTCTTATATTGAAAAATTCTGCACTCAAAAAAATACTGGTAGCTATTTATCCGTCTACAAGTAGAAAACGTTCGGTAAAAAACATTCCTCCGTCTAAATTTTTCTTTATAACAACTGGAAATGATCTGGTGGGGAAACACGACCAGCACCACCCATGAGCGACGTCCACATACAGACACGCCACGAGAAAATCATTCACTTGAAAAGAAAATCACCAATGTCCAGTCAGACATGCTATTAATGCTCCAAGAGAAAGCAGTGCTACTCCAAATTGAAACAAAATCCCACAAGTCAAGAACATAACCTCAATACAACTAACATTTGGGCACTTTTCTTTGGTTAAAGGGAAAGTTTACCCAAAAAGTAAGTTTCTGTCTTCATTATACAAGGATGTTCATGCTGCTCTTTCCCATAAAATGAAAGTGAATGGTGACCACAGGCTCCAAAAAAAGCACCACAAACACAGTCCATATGGCTTGTGTGCAATATTTCAAGACTTGAAAGGCATTTAATATTCTTAATTGAAGAACAGTCCAAAATTAAATTCATTATTCACTGAAAATCTGGTGTTTACATGTCTTGATGTACCATATTAGAATATACACAAACGTCAATGAGATTTGAGAGCTGCAGCAAAGGAGAAGAAATTAATTACTTACATTTCAGTCTGTTCCTCATGCAAAAGTATCAAATGCCTTGGAATATAATGCACAAGTTATATGGACTATTTTTAGTGCTTTTTTTTGTAATTTTTGGACCCTGACGCCCTCCGGTCTCCATCCACTTTCATTATATGGAAAAGAGCAGCGTGAACATTCTATTAAATTTCTCCTTTTGTGTTCCACAGGAAAAAAGTATGGGTTTGCAACAATATGCGTATAGTAAATGATAAACAAACTGCCATTTTTGGGTGAACTTTCCATTTAACCATTTAAAGATTATTTTAAAAAGTCAAAAATAAGGGATCAGCACCATTTTTAGGCCTTTTCATCTTATTTAAAAAGAATTTGTAATTTATACATCTTGGCATAATCTTGAAAAAATAAAACTAAAACTAAGTCAATTCTTCTGTTGCTAGTTAGATCACATTCATATTTCAACTGTGATATGAATAATAGTCACATCTGCTGGTGACGAGACTTGACATGCTTTGCCCTTTCGGCCGCTGTTGTTTATGATCCTCAAATGGAAATGTAATAAAACTACAAATGAAAACATGAAATCAGGTCAAAAATGTGAGGCGCACAGTAATACAAATCAAATGGAACTTGGGTGGCTTAAATACTCCAAAATGTGATATTTTTTTTACAACCAGTAGATCACCAATACAGTCATCTATAATAATAAAAAATATTCCAATTGAAATTTTGTGGTGCTGTGAAGAATCATAAATTTGTAGAAATCCCCTTTAAAAAGTCAGTAGCTAAAGCATGGACAACCGATCAAACATGATGCTCCATGCACGCTGTCTGTGTAGGCAGCAGAGCTCTAAAAAAGAAGTCAAAGCACACGCACAAACACATACACAGGAAAACAGAGCTACATGTTCACAGGGCTGTAAAAAAAAATCAAACAAAAAATAAACGTCATGTTTGCATGCTGACGTCTCGAGGGGATAGTCCACGTTTGGTTACAATGCCATTGAAACTTGGTAGTGATATGAATCATGTTTTTTTTTTGCTGAGCTGACCAAACGTCAAGCACAATTTACTTCCTCTTAAATCTGTAAACAACGTCGTGATGGATTTAATGCCCAGGAAACTCTGAGTGAGTAAATTGCATTACACAAACTGTCAATATTACATAATTCATCCTTTAGGAAATGATTTTGTACTGACTTTTCATGATTCCACTGTGTGAGCGTCGTTTTGAGTAAAAATGGCACTTTGCAGGATTGTTCACAACAAAAAAAACAACAAAATGACATAGAAACCCAGTCCATGCTTAGCAGCAGAGGAGCAAACCAACAGGACACAAGTGCCAGGGTAGGAAAAAGCCCTTTCGCTTAAAAACGTGCATACAGCAGAGAAAACGCGCTATAGAAAAATGCATGAAGACAAAACTGTTGACGATTAGCTGCAGCTACACAATTAAATAAGGAGATTTCGCTTCAGAGCTCAGCTTGAGAGTTCTGCAGCAGTGCGGCTCAAAGCTTGACCGTTCAAATGTCCATGTAGTCATCTTCCTCATCCGACTCGCTTTCCAGAGAGGATTCCTGACTCGACGTCTCTTGCACCTCTAAAGCAGGCTGAGCGAGAGTGTCTTTCTTCACGTTAGCTGCCGACTGAGAGGACAGGATCACATTCTGATGGGAAAACCAGGCAAAGAGAAAGAAAACATTTTAAAAGAGCATCTGATGATGTATAAAATATAAGACACTGTATCTGAGGAAGTGTCAATATTGCAAAGAGCTTATCTGCTTTCCTTTGAATTAGGAATGAATATCAGTGACAAGAACACCAACCTTGAGTTTCTGTTTGGTCTCCTCAGAGATGCTACCCTTCGGGGAGAGCAGGGTGGGCGTGGGGGGCGTGACTGTTATCTCTGGGGGGAATTTAGTGACTGTGGAGGGGATCACCAGTTTGGGCATATTGGGTGGAATTCTGGACCGGATGCGACTCGCATCTGCCTGCTTTGACTGGTCACTTTCTGTAAACAATCATTGACAAAAAAATTTAATTTCTAAGTTTAGATGATTTATTATAATTCTAAAAATGTGGTAATTAAAGTAGAGAATGAATATGTGTTATATGATTATGCATATATTTATAAAAATATATATTAATTACACTAATGTTTAAAAGTTTGACGTATGATTTTTCAATGTTTTTGATAAATCTCTTATGTTCATCAAAGTTGCATTTATTTGACCATAAATTAGGGTTGTTCCGATTCTGATACTAGTATCGGAAATTCCACCGATACCACCAAAAATTCTGGCATCGGTATCGTCGAGTATTTGAACCCATGTACCGATCCGATACCATTTTCTTAAACAAGGCCTATAGTTATGCCTGCTAGCTTTGCTTAACGCTGCAAATCAGAAAACAATTCTTCTTTGCTGCTCAGAATGCAAACAGGAAATTGTGCTGTGTTGCCACAAGCAACCACTATTTAGAGCAGCGAAGAATACAAACGTGCTAGCACATTGCCAGTAAATCACTCGCATATGCAACTAAATCTTTACCCTGGGCGACTAAATTATGTCTAACATTAGCCACTGGCTAATAAATGCTCAGATTTACTCGCCAGTGTGTGAGTTGGAGGCTAGGTATAAGTTTAGCACAGATATGTTTTCACTCGCTGAACACTCTGACTGAGCGCTTCAGAGTTTCACTCTCAGTCAAGCGATCTGTGCTATTTTTCAGATCATCTGAATGGATGCGCAGCGACCTGTATTTGACGTACCGTAAGCTCTAGTGTGAAGCACACGACTTGCCGTCACTTTGCTTTTTTTCTCAGACGCAAAGAGAGTACCTCTTAGGACCTCCAGTTCAGTTAAAACTGACCTAAGTTCAGTTAAAATGACTAATATGGATTCATGCATGGTTACCAAGTTTTAATTCTAATTACTAAAGTTCTATCATTAAATAATACTTGATTATAATATATTTATAATGCTTGACTGACTGATGTTAAGAGTGTACTTTCAGATATTTAAAAAGCTGTAACATTTTCCAAACATTATATATTATATATTTTTGTTTACTCGCCGGACTGGTGAAGCACACCATAAAATAATTGTATCAATTCACACAGGGCTAATAGTACATACAGCTGTATCACCAGATACACACCCAGGTATCGGATCAGTACTCAGTATCGGCCGATACCCTGAGCCTAGGTATCAGGAAGGGAAAAAGGGTATCGGAACATCTCTACCACAAATACAGTACAAAGAGTAATATTGTGAAATTCTATAACAATTTAAAATAACTGGTTTCTATTTGAATATATATTAAAATGTAGTTTATTCCTGTAATCAAAGCTGAATTTTCAGCATCATTACTCCAGTCTTCAGTGTCACATGATCCTTCAGAGATCAGTATAATATGCTGATTTGCTGCTCAAAAACATTTCTTATTATTATCAATGTTGATAACAGTTGTGCTGCTTCATATTTTTGTGGAAACTGTGAAATATTTGTTCAGAACCCTTAAATGAACAAAGTTCACAAGAGCAGCATTTTGTAATGCTATAAAAGTCTTTACTGTCACTTTTGAACAAGTTAATGCATCCTTGCTGAATAAAGGTAATAGCTGCTTTAAAAATCTCAGAAAACCTCTCAATCATGAGCAGACGTTACCTGTGCTAGTGTGTGTTGAGCAGGACGGGGGCTCGTGACCGGCCCACTCCTGTGTGCTGTGAATCTGAGAGACGGTGGCCATCTTCATCTGCTGGCACAGATGGGACTCCTGCTGGCGGTACAGCAGACCCTCAGTCTGCTGAGGCTCCTCTCTGTCCTCTGCAGACACAAACACACAGAGACACGTGCCATTAGTAAACAGATCATTTAGACCCAAAAATCTGATCAGATGGGCCACATTTTGTGAATGCAACATCAACTGAATTCTGTATTAATACATAATGCACATAGTTATTTTAGTTTTATTTATATAATATTACAGCATTTATTAGTTTGTTGAATTAACATTTATTTTAAAATTTTCAGTTAAATTTGTTCTTTGCTTTTTAAATGTTTTATATTTCTATTTAGCTTCATTTTATTTATTCATTTTTTGCTTAAATTTCTTTCAGTTAGTTGCAAAATCAACATTTCTTTTAATTTCATTTAATTTCTACCTTTTTTAATGTTTATCTATTTTCTAATAACTACATTTTGTTTACTTCAGCTTTTTTTGATGAAGGTTATTTACTTTAATATTTGCATTTATTTTTCAGTCTTCACCAAAGTGTCGGAATAAAATGTGTCTGAGATCGTGCTGTCAGATTGAGGTTACTATGGTTGTGAGAGTGACATTATTTAATGGGCTTAATATTAATAACCACTGACCATAAACAATAATATAATATAGTGCCAGTGTCTGTGTGCATCTAAGTATGTTTATGATGACTATGTATGTTAATGTCATTTGCCATATCTGCTAATGAGGTAAATTAATTTTTGACGAGGTTTAATATGGTACAAATTGTGACTGCATTTCAAAGACTGAGCTGACCGACACAAATGTGATTATGTAGTAGTGCATGCACTTTCATTTAGCCTCAAGGACACACACAGGGCCTTTCTGCTGTATACGTGCACACTTAACACAATCATGTACTTGGGCACTTCATCCTTGTTTCCTTAGCAACTGAGTATGAAGCACAGAACACATCAGCCTAAACGAGACACAGCGAACTCAGTCTGTCTGCATGTGTATCTTAGAAGAAGAAATGAGACAGACTCAACTTGTTCTATTAGTAATGAGAGTTTTGTTGAAGTTATGAGCTGCATGTTGATCCCTAGCATGCAGTGGTTACATAAAGTGTAAATCGTAAATGTATAATTTCATGAACAAACACGCCCTCTGCTGGATACATGCGGAAACCGTCAAATGAGAGTCAAACCAAAGCAGCATCTACTAATTCAAAATAATAAACTACCATACTACTTTCATTTCGTATGCAGTGTACGGCGCATAGCCTGCAACTTTTCCGTATGCAAACTATACCCACATGACCTACTACCTTTGCCAAAATGTCTAGTATACAACAGAGCAAACTTCATGGAATAATGTGTCCCACAATGCAATGCACTCAACTTGACCTTTTAAGTGTGATTAATTACTGTTCTTCTTTTCATTATTCTTTGATATATGATTTTGATATATTCTTTGTTATATGATATATTCATATTCTCTTTCTTTTATTAGTCTACAAAATTGAAATGAAAATGCAGAATAACCATATTTATCAAATGTTTGGGGTCTGTAAAATTATTGTTTTTGAAAAAAGGTCTGCATTTATTCGATCAGAAATACAGCACAATAAGTAATACTGTGAAATATAATTACAAATTAAAATATTTTCTATTTTAATGTTTTAAAATATAATTTATTTGTGATATAAAACTTTCAGCATCATTACTCCAGTCTTCAGAGTCGCATGATCCTTCAGAAATCATTTTAATATGCTGATTTGATGCCCAAGAAACAGTTCATGTTATTATCAATGTTGAAAACAGTTGTGCTGCTTCATATTTTTGTGGAAAACCTGATAGATTTTTTTTCAGCATTGATGAACAGAAAGTTTAAAAGACTGATTTGAAATAAAAAAAATATTTTTTATAACATTATAAAAGTTCTCACTGTCACTTTTGGTTAATTTAATGCACCCTTGTCGAATAAAATAATTAATTTCTTTCACTAAAATAATCTTACTGACCCCAAATTTTCAATGTATTTCTGAGATGATAACTGGACAGCTGATAAGTGTACTAATTGTACACTCACTAAATCATGCTGCACTAGTAAGCATACGAATTATATATTGCACAGTATGCAGTGAATAGTATGTTATGTAGTATGCTAAGTGTTATAGACAGAAGATTTATTTATGTGTCACTTCCAAAAATTATTTCAATAATTTAAAAGCAAACAAGAAACCCTACCTGTATATGCCGTACCTGTGTGAGGCAAGAAGGCCATGCTTGCTATTGGCTGGCTAGGCGTTTTTCGCTGTTGTGATTGGTCGTGTTGGCTGGAGGGCGGGCAGTAGATCTGTGTTGAAGCGCTGTGTGTCTGTGGCTGTATGAGAAGGGGTCGAGGGGTCTTGTTCAGCTTGGCCTCCCCGTCCTGCGTTGGTGCTGAGTATGTGTGCGTGTGGAGGCACGGCGTGGAGAACGATGCTGGGAAGAAGTAGTCTCGCTGGTCTTTACTAAACTTGGGAGTGCTGGGTGCATCACTGGAGCTCTGAGAGACAGATGGGACAGAAAAACAGTGCCATGAGTTGACATCATCTCTTTCCACACTTAAATGGAGCCAAAGAAAAAGTGACTGAAATAACAGTAAGAGAAAGTTTGAAATAAGCTAATGACCTTCTTGCACAACTTATTATAAATAACCATTATTAACAAATAAAAATAACAGTTTTCTGAATTTTCAGCATCATTACTCCAGTTTTCAGTGTCACATGATCCTTCAGAAATCATTCTAATGTGCTGATTTGAACATTTCAGATTATTATCAGTATTAAAAACAGTTGTGGAAACTGTGATACATTAAAAAAAAAAGGATTTATTTGAAATAAAAATCTTCTGAAACATTATAAAAGTCTTTAGTGTCACCTTTAAATGCATTTACTGTCACAAATTAATGTATCTTTGCTGATTAAAAAATGTCTTTCAAAAAATTTTTGTACTGTCCCCAAACTTTTAACCTGTACTGTATTCCTGAGATGATACTCACTAAATTATAAACATGTAATGAGGTCATGTTGTTGCATACTATGGTTTTAAAATAAACTATTATAAACCAAATAATATTCAACAAGCAGCATTTTAACTCTTAGAATTAGTATAACAGAAATACGGCCACTAAAACAATCAATCAATGACCAGGAAACACACTTGTTAAGCAAATATCCAATCAAAAGCTCACGCTACAAACTCAAACATCCAATCAGCTGCATCCGTGAGGCCTACCTGTGAGCTAGTGTTTCGTTTTGCCCTGCCAAGGTCCCTCTATCAAGATGGACAATTCTGTAGATGCTCAGCAGAAAAAGCAAGCGAACAGGCAAACAAACTAAACAGCTCTGGGTCCTGTGTGTGTGTGTCTTGAGAGAAGCACTCAGGGACACGCTCACGGCTCCACAAACAAACTACACCACAACAGAACCAGCTGTTGCCATAGCAACAAAGCCAACCCGCAGCCAATAGCTGATCAAACGACCACGCACTCTCTCTTTCTGGAGAGCTTCGCTCCGTCTCTCTCAGAAGTGTTGGACCGGTGCGGCTCACATCTTCTTGGTTTTGCGCACTAATGTTCAGTAAAAGCTTCCAGTAGGAAGGATGGAAACTTTTATCAAGCTGCACTGCAGCATATGATAAAAGAAAGAACTAAACTTTTCTTCAGAAGAAAATATGAGTGGTGCTTGTATGTGTGAAACTAGAACAAAAAAAGGTTGCTAAGGTGATCTGGGTGGTTGCTAGGGCGCCCCAGAAAGCTTCTATGAAATTCTGAAGGTCTCTCCTTTAATGCATCTGAGAATTGTTTTGCACATTTTATCATGCAACAGGTAAATTCATGATTTGTAAAATAGCAATAACTTTTTTTTAAAAAACATTCTGTAGTTATAGTAGTATAAGTGATTCCCAGGGCGTTGCTAAGAAGTTTCTACACTTTTATAAATAAAGGTTCTTTATTGGCATTTATGGTTCCATGAAGAACCTTTAACATTTATGGAATCTTTGAATTCCACTTAAGGTTTTTTAAAGTGGAAAAGGTTTTTAAAATGATCTTCACAATAAGACAAAGAAGGTTCTTTTAAGAACAATAACTACATTAGCATCATACTAGAGGTGGGCGATATACCGTTAGACACGATTAACCGGTAGAAATTTTCAACTATTGTCTCTATTGCGGTTACACGCTCATGTGACATTGCTGTGCTTTTAAGTATTGCAGTTTGCAGGTGTTTTTAAGCATTGCGGATTGAAAACAAGTGATTTTAAGCTGTTGAAATGCAATCAGCAGCTAAAGAGAGCTCATTTCGCTGTATGCGCGCGCTGTCAGAGAGGAGCGTGCATGTGAAGATGGAGCTCATAGAGCGCAGGAGTATTGGAGTTATTTTTGCTGCTTTATAGGCCTTGAACAGTTAAATACACACACGTATGTGTTAAAATGCCAGTCTTTGCAATTATGACATAATTTAGATATTAAGTGAAAGAAAACAGCTGAGAAAGTACAGCTGAGAAAGATCAGTTCATTGGATCCGGGTAGCTCTTAAAGTGACAGCAGTCTAATGTTTCTGCTGCCTGTCGTTCATGTCAATCAAACAACAAAAGAGAGAAAATCTCTCACTGCTCTTGACTAAATCGCTTTTATAACTTTAATAAGAAGAAATATATATTCAATTTACACAGTAAAGAATATGCATTGTTTTTATACATTTGATTACTATATAATGAATGTAGCAATTCTTTATTTGTTCTACTGTAGTTTTTTTTTTTTGTCCTATTGCTTTTAATTAATTTATTAATTATTTACTTGTCTGTTTACTTGTCTTCAGTAAGCCTGTTTTTTTTTTTTTTTTTATTTATTTTTTTTAATTAAGGCTAGTATTAGTTTTTTGTGATATTGACACTGGTGACAAGAATTATGAAATTTCTACGGTATCAAAAATGTTGATATCATAAAGACCTTATTTAAAGCAAAAATAACTATACTAGTTGTTACTGTTACCACCATGGTTTGGACTTTTAATGAATTATATTGGTAATTAAAATTTTATAAGTTCAGTAATTGCTCTTTGTGTGAATGTGCCTTAACTCCAAGGTATAACAACACTCAGAGTAGTTTATTCCATTGTTAGTTATCTAAATGCATAGTAATACGCCAAAAATAAGCAGCCATAAACTTACAGTCTTGCAGTCTGACTTGGAAAAGAAAAAACAACTGGGACACAATGTTTCCCATCTGAGATATCTGGTCAAGCCCACAACTCTGACATTATTTATTAAAAATAAACAAAGATTCCTCTCTCAGCCACAATATCTGATCCAATGTCAACACGGCAACAAGCATCTGTTCTCAACCAGCACATTTTGACCACAAGGGGGCCAAATGGTCAAACTAAAGCAGAGGCTAGTCTTAAAAAAGTGTTAATGGAGAGAGGTGTAGAAATGAAGGAATTCATTTTCATTTAATGGTAGGCTTCAGTTACACATGTGTAGAGTTCTGCTGCATGGAGCGCAGGAGGTGCGTTGGCACAATCCTGTTACTATGGAAACGCTCCTGCTAGGTACAGCGTGCTTTAACATACAAGCAGCATAAACCCACGTGTTCGGCCGTCTGCGCTTATGGACATGAGTATGTGTGCTTAAATATGGATTAACATACTGTACACAAAAGCGTAATAGACAATAAAGTGGCATGCCAATGAGGATTTGTGTCAATTTTTATTTTAGTACACACAAATGTGACTGTGACCTGCAATTTGCATAAGAGGCTGATTTTTGTAATTGCAAGTAAACAGACTGTTGGTAAGCGGCTGATCATCTGATACAGTAATTATGTAATTTTATAAACGCATAGCCAAATATTAAGTGAATTGCCCTTAAGATATTTATTTATCATGGTATTCAACGTTTCCTTCTAACCATAATTATTCCCAGAATAAAACAGAAGTAACAATTTAAACAAAACAGCAGAATGACTCAGAAAGAAGTGTTTGATCCCACACTATTGTGATGTTTACAGTATCACTAGCTTTTTAGTGGTGTATGTTCGACACACAATGCTAGGGGTGTTGTGGCTGGTTTCCAGAGCATTTCTATTTCATTGCTAAGATCCTCAATGTTCTTAACTCACATTTCTATGTGGTTGCTATGATATTCTAATCTCTAGATAGGACTTGGACCTTCAGTATGAGCAATAGTTATAGCAAGCATGTGCTCAGCTACATTCTAAAAAAATGCTGGGTTGTTTTATCCCAATTTTGGGTCAAATATGGACTAACCCAACTCTTGGGTTAAAAATTTAATGTAAAAATTTAACCCAACAGCTGGGTTAGTCCATATTTGACCCAAAGTTGGGTTGAAACAACCCAGCATTTTTTAGAGTGTAAGGACAAAAATGACCATACAATAATAATAATAATAATAATAATAATAATAATAATACTTTAAAACAATATTTTATTATATAAATAAAACAGTTTTGGAAATGTCTAAAATGACTGTACCCATATGTACAAGTCATTGGTGTTTGGTGATGAGTTTTTGGCTCAAGGTCTGCATTTAAAGTCACACCAGAGGTGTTCAGCTTGGATTAGGACTTGGCTTTCTGCAGACCAGTCAAGTTCTTCCACACTGACTAAATCAATCATTTCTTTTTGAACCTTGCCTTATACACAGAGGCAGTCATATTAGAATAGAAAAGGGTCCTTTCCAAACTGCTGCTTTAAAATTAGAAGCACACAATTCCCTAGAATATCATTATATGCTTAAACATTAAGATTTGTGCTCATGGAAATTACTAAAGTAGTCAAACCTGTTCATTAGAAGGGGGTGACCCAATACTTTTGGCAATATAGTGTATTTGCTCTCTATTTGAGCTTTCTCCTGCACTCTAAAAGCCACATGATGACTCAAATGAAAACAAACAGCAAACAAAACCATTCATAACCTCTCAAAACAACAGCAGCTCTTCCTGTAGCCTTAAATGACAACTCTAATTGCACAGCACCTGCAGATGGAGAGAGAGCGAGCGAGTGACTTTATAGTCAGTGAGTAGCAGACAGCACAAAGAGACAGCAACCCACTGACAGCAAGTTAATCAACTCCAAACACGTTAATGGACCTTCAGCAATTACAGCATTTGAGGAATTACAGAGGTTTAAAAGCGGCTGGATGCTGCACATGTAGTTCAGGAGCGACGGGCTTTATAACGAGGGGGTGTTGGAGCCTAGTGGTTAACAACTAACCACAGAGATTAAAACGCTGAATTTACTCACTCTCATGTCATTTAAAACCTGTATGAGGCTCCGTATCAAAAAATGTCTCCATATTTTAATGCAGTTATGGTTAGAGACAGACAAATATTGCCTATATCCCTGCAGTAGATCCAATTTCCAACCTCATCCATTTTTTTTTTACTGATTTATAAAGTAACCAGTTACACTGTGAGAAAACATGATTCAGACCTGAGTGAACTGTCCAAATGAATCAAATAGAATGGTGAACAAATTCAGATCTTTTTGCAAACTTGATTAACCGATTAGATCAAAAGAGAGATTTGTTTGCCAAACTGGCATCGCCATTTCCGATTCTAAACAGCTGATAAAAATTAACACAATATGATTGCTGAAATATTGTCAAGCAGAATGATTCTCAGGTTTGTACACAGTCATCTCCAATATCAGACAAGCATTTATCAGTAATATTTTACTGGGGCACAGCAGTATTTCAATGCGACTCAGTAAAAACAAGGGTCTAGTGACACCCCTGGTTCACACTGTTCTTTTCCATACAATTAAAGTGGTTGAGGACTATGGAAGCCCATTTCTATCACTGAATATAAAATCAAAAAAGGTAATAGCGAGTTTTTCATCTCACAATTTTGACTTTTTTTCTAGTAAATGCGAGTTTATATCTCACAATTCTGGCTATTTTTTCTCAGAATGGTAAGATATAAACTCACATTTACATATTATAATGTCACAATTGTGAAAAAGTCAGAACTGCAAGTTTATATTTTGCAATTCTAACTTTATAACTCGCAATTGCGAGTTTATGTCTCACAATTCTGAGAAAAAAAGTCAGATCTGCGATATAAAAAGTCACAATTACCTTTTTTTCTTTTTTATTCAGTGACAGAAATGGGCTTCCATAGAGGATGGATGTCACAGAAGTGCCACAGAAATAGTCTACACAAGTGAATTAAACTACAAGCTGATTGAAAATTCTATATAACAAAATAATTAATGATGTTTTGTAATGATGTGACATGCCATATTTGAATAACTCTAACCTTGAAAATTGTAGACTAAGTACTTTTTTTTTTTTTTTAAGAAATTAATACTTTTATTCAGCAAGGATGCATTAAATAGATAAAAAATGACAGTAAAGACACAATGTTACACAACATTTCTAGTCAGTTTCTACAAAAAATATTAAGCAGCACAAATGTTTTAACATTGATAATAATAAGAAATGTTATTAGAATACTTTCTGAAGCATCATGTGACTGAAGACTGGAAATTCAGCTTTTCATCACAGGAATAAATTACAATTTTACACATATTCAAACAGTTTTCTGTAATAATATTTCACAAAATTTCTGTATTTTTGATCAAATAAATGCAGCCTTGGAGGCATAAGACATTTTCAAAATCATTTAAAAAAAACTTACCAACCCCAAACTTTTGAATGGAAGTGAATGGTAATGAGATTGTCAACAAATAATGGCTCATGTACATTTTCAATATAGTGCATGAGTTATACAGTCAACTATTATTGTGCTTTTTGTCATTTTTGGAGCTCGATTGGCTTTCATTATATAGATCATTGTGCCTGAAATCTTTTCCAGAAAAAAGACACATGGGTTTAGAACGACACAAGGGTGAGTAAATGATGACAGAATCTTGCGCTCCAGGGGAATATGCCTGTAATAAATGTACCGCAAGTCACTTAAGATAAAATTGTCAGTCAGATGACTAATAAGTAATCAGTAAAGAAAAGAAGAAAAAGAGCTTAAACGGCCTCAAATCGTATATCTCAGGGAAAACCTCTGAGGTGACACAAGTGTGTTATGATTGTGCAGTGACTGACTGTGACTGAATTCAGTCAGGTTTGTTTAGTGCTCTGCAGTATATCACATACACTGAAGCATTTGTGATGAGCACCCCCCACCCACTCACTCTCTCTCAAACCAATGCATGAACCCACGCTTCCCACCGACAGGCGCATTTCCTGTTTGACTGCTTGCTTCAGAGCGAGACGACTTCTGAGGTAAACAACGAAGACGAGAGACCTGTTGAATAAACAAACCGCCTCAAACAGTCTGAGGAAAGAGGATGAGCTCAATTTTAGTGATTCTTTGCTAATGCTGTGAGCAGGTCAGAGAGTAAACGTACTCGTCTTATTTTGAGCCAGTGCTGCAATGAGTGACTGAGAAATCGGAGGCGATTCACACTGAGAATCATGAGAGTTGTCTTCAAGATTCAGACCAACGAATCATTCGGTCTAATTTGCCAAAGTGAGACAGGTTTGTGAGACTTGAATTGCTCACTGGCATATGACAATGGTGTAATTGTGATCTAAAAGAGTTTTGTTATAATAAATGCTAAAAAAAAAAAAAAACATTTCTCAAAATAAAAATGCAATAGACATTTTATTAAATATTCAAACATATTAAAAATCTTTCATTAAAATAAAAATAGTTCATACTTTACACAGGTGGGTGTCATTATTCAGTAAAATAATTTATAATGTTGCAAAATATTTATATTTCAAATGAATGCTGTTCATTTGAACTTTCTAGTCATCAATGAGTCTTGAAAAAAGTATTACAGTTTTCACAAAAATATTAAACAACTTTTAAAAACTTTCCAACTTTTTTTTCGACAGTAATAATAATAAATGTTTCTTGAACACCAAATCAGTATATCAAAATGATTTCTGAAGGATCGTGTGACACTGAAGACTCAAGTAATGATGCAGAAAATTCAGCTTTTGCAAATTACATTTTACAATATATTACAATAGAAAACTGTTCTTTTAAATTGGAACAATATTTCATAATACTAATATTTTTACTGTATTTTTGATCAAATAAAGTCAGCCTTGTTGAGCATAAGAAACTTCAAAAAACAAAATTTAAATGACCCCAAATGTTTGAAAAATACTGTGTATCCAATTATGGTTCCTTATAGTTTTACTTTCGCAAGTTTTTTTTTTTTTTTTTTGTATGTTCTAATATTTAATATATATATATATTTTTTAATTTTGAGAATATTTTGTGAAATATGTGAAACATAAAACGGTCAGAAATAAATATAAGAACTAAGGAACTTCTGAACCACCCTTTAATTTACATTTTTTTTAAGTGATTCTATAATTTGTAAACTGAAAAATAATAAAATTAATATGGGTATTTTTTTTTTTCATGGTATTTAATGTTTCTATTTTACCGTTATATACAATTCCCAATCTCAAAACACAGCAAAATATATTTATAAAATTTTATATCTCAAAATAATGTTTTTCTGCACTGTAGGAAAGACAGATAATGTTTCTGTACCTGGCATTCAAATTGGGATAAATAGGCCTGATATTATCTTACAACACCGGCCTAATCATATTGATGCAGATGAAAAATAGCAGTGTTATACAGCACATCCCCAGCTGCAGTGGTGTTTTACACACTAATGGTGGACCAACATGGTCGACCTGTCGGTTATCAGACAGAAAACATTGTAGTAATGGTGCATTAGAGTAAAGTAAGCAGCAGAGGAGATGAACAGATAGCATGAGTGACAGAGATGTGAAATTAAAGCGATTGAATCGGGGGAAGAGTTGGGGGGGGGCTGGTTGAGTGGGTGAGAGATGCAGAGAGTAAAAGAGAGAGATGAGACACGCAGCAGGGCCTCTTATATGTTTTGCCCAGGCTAGTTTCAGCACACTAATGAATGGCTAATGAAAAGAGAGAATGCTCTCATACAGGAGCGAATGAGAGCTGAACATCACGGAGATCCATATGTGTGTCTCTCTGAAGAAAACCCAGTCAACATCAATCCTGTCACATGCTCTGGGGATGTTTGGAATGACATACATGTATGATAATGTACCCTGATAACCTCAGTTTTCACTGAAATACTACAGTTACAACTATTGTTACCACAGTCAACCTGTGCTAATTTGACATACAAAAGTTTTTTGTTTTTTAAAGTCTCTTATGCTCACCAAGGATGCATCTATTTGATCAAAAATAAATGGTAAAACTGCATTATTGTGAAATATTATTACAATTTAAAATAACTGGTTTCTATTTGAATATGTTGTAAAATGTAATTTATTCAATGGTTACTCCAGTCTTCAGTGTCACACGATCCTTCAGAAATCATTCTAATATGCTGATTTTCTACTCAAGAAACAATTATCAAAAAATGGCAAAAAAAGTTACATTATTTCAGGATTCGTTGATAAATAGAAAGTAAAAACACAACAGCATTATTTTTAAAAATAAATCTTTTGTAACATTATAAATGTCTTTACTGACTTTCGATAAGTTTAATGTGACCTAAAAGGACATCCATAAAATCATTAATTTAAATACTTTATTAATTTTAATATTATTTTTTTTTTATAAATTTTAAAATATATTTATTAATATACTCGTATAAACTTGCAACATGCAACAATATAAATTCAGGTTTACTGTCATTTTTATACACTGCAGTGCAATGACAAATTAAATTTAGTAAACACTTCACATGATCTTCAATGTGATGAATAAACTGGAAGCATTATTTATCAATATTTTAACATGTTTTTATGACTAGATTAGAAGATTAGAAAATTAATGTCATAAAAGTCAAGGATAATATATATATATATATATATATATATATATATATATATATATATATATATACACACACACACACACACACACACACACACACACATATATATATATATACACACACATATATATATACAGTGCCCTCCATAAGTATTGGAACAGTAAAGACAAAATTGCTCTGTTGGCTGTGGAGTCAAGACATTTGCAAATATGATTAAAAGATGAATATGAGAATATGAGACAAAACTACAGAATGTCACATTTTATTATTGGGTGATTCAACACACAGATGTTTTACCAGTTTACCAGCTAAGAAGTTCAGCACTTTTAGAGTTTCATCCCTCTATCTGATGTGAGCATAAGTATTGGAACAGTTGCCTCACAGGTCTTTCTAAGTGATCAGCTGTGTCCTGTTGCATTCATTCTTCAGATATTAAAAGCAGGGAATGTGTCGTATCAGTTGTGTAAGCCCTTTTTTATACATCCAGTGAGTTTGCTGCAGTGTTAATTTTGACTGGCATTTTTGATTTAGTCTTAGTCTTAGTCTTGAGACGAAAATGCTTAATAGTCTTAGTCACATTTTAGTAATTTGAGTCTTTCATAGTTTTAGTCGACGAAAAGTCATTATATTTTTGTCAACTTTTAGTCGTTACTTTTAGTCAAACTGCAGTTACCAGCATTTATTTAGGTAGCTATTTTATATGTAGTCTTCAAACAGAAATAGTCATTAATTCTTCTCTCTTTAGACCAAATCAATTAAGCTCATGAGAAATTTGAATCAAGGATTGAATTTGGAAAAACTGGAATGAATGATGACAATTTTCATTTTTGGGTTGAGATACAAATTAAACTAATTTTAAAGATACAGTAGGTTTACATAAGTATACATTTATTTAACATCTTCTGTTGGTTAACATTAATGACAGATAGGTATTTAATTAGGAATGCTGTCCCTTTAAGACGGAAGGCATGCATGTAATACTGACACATATTGTTTTCACCCACCTGTTTGCGTTCACTTAAGTCATAACTGACTGTATTTATGTGAGATACTCTACGATGGACATTTGGACTGCTGTGTGTGTATTTGAGTACCGAGAACTGATCGCGCGCTGTGTGAGAACTGAAGAAGTGGAGCGTGCGCGAGAGAGAGCACTTCTATCAGGGAAGTCGTGGCCTAATGTTTAGAGAGTCAGACTCGTAACCTAATGGTTGCGGGTTCGAGTCTCGGGCCGGCAGGAATTGTAGGTGGGGGGAGTGAGTGTACAGTGCTCTCTCCACCCTCAATACCACGACTGAGGTGCCCTTGAGCAAGGCACCGAACCCCCAACTGCTCCCCGGGCGCCGCAGCATAAAAATGGCTGCCCACTGCTCCGGGTGTGTGTTCACGGTGTGTGTGTGTGTGTGTGTGTTCACTGCTGTGTGTGTGCACTTTGGATGGGTTAATTGCAGAGCACAAATTCCGAGTATGGGTCACCATACTTGGCCACTTCACTTCACTATCAGTGCGATTCCGCCTCTCCCGCCTTCACTAACTTTAAGTTAAGTTGTTAAGTTGTGACTCCCGGGAAAAACGGGACGTCAGGTCACCCTGTCTCTAACCTGAGGCCATTGTTTCAGATCGCTAGTTTGCGTTTTGGTAGCCTGTCCATCCACTGGGGCTGCCATACTGAGACCAGATATGCAAACGCCCCTCATCCGATCACAATCCAATGACAGAGATGCACATTTTGAAAGACAAGACAGTTAACTTAGCCTATAGGATGTATTTTGAATGTCCGGTAGTCCTCAAATAACATTCTAGTCCCGTCTCGTTAATGAAAACGCGGCATAAATTTTGTCATAGTTTTTATCATCAGATATTATTTTTAGCTCGTCAACGTCACGTCTTAGTCACAGAAAAAATGTTTTGAATATTTTTCGTCATCATCTTCGTTGACGAAATTAACACTGGTCTGCTGTGTTTCCAATGGAGTGAGCAGAGGAGAGAATATTGGATTTGCGTTCCAGAGGGAATAGCAGCCCGTGTTATTTCCTGGTGTGAGACAGAGACAGTCTGCGCATCCTACCTGTCTTTGTGCCGAATTTGCCATCTGAATCTGGCAGAACTTAAGAGCTTGGTCCAATGCTACATCCTCATCCACCTACAGAGAGACAGAAAGTATGAGAGATAACATTAGTGGAGTTATTTAACATAATCAGACACAACAACACAAAAACAGCCACTAGAATTGACTTGCTTTTTTTCACATATTAGGCATTTTAATGCTGTCCCATTTTTACAATCATTTAGAGTTTATAACCTGAAAAACCATTCACACAATAATTTGGAAACTCTGAATCACATAAAAGACCTGATGTCTCCTACTTGACTGTTGCTATGTTATGTAAAAGCAGCCTCAACAGTTCAAAGCAGTCAATTTCTGCCATTTGATTGTAGTCAGTGCTGTTAACTTTGCACTTTCTTTTTCTTCATGACTTTGCAAAAGAATAAATTAGTGAATTAATGTGCCAATTAAATACTCTACTGTCAATATAAACACCAAAAGCGCACATGGATCCATTTTTTAGCATTGTAAGCCTTGGCATAGGAATAAATCATTTCTGAGTCTGATGATGTAGTTCAGAGCAGAATCATCTTGTCATCTCATAATTATGGTAATTCAAACGCAAAATGAACAAGATAAGAAAAAACCCCCAGAATTTTAGAGCGAAAACACAATAAAAAGAGCTTGATGTAGACATACTCGTCCAAAATCAAAAACCTAGACACAAGCACTTTAACACGTGACTGCCCATGTTTATATATATTAAAGTCCATTCAGTAACATGACAGAGAAGCTGTTATGCAATTCACATGCGAAAAGGTCAGTGAATCATTCAGAGAGGTCACTGACATATACAAGGTCAGGTTCGCATACAACTAAATCACCACCAATTTAGTCCAAGTAACATTCAATTATAAGTCGTCAAATAGAGACAGTTATTTTTCAGGATTCTTTGATGAATAGAAAGTTCAAAAGAGCAGTGTTATTCAACTGTATTTGAAGAGAACAAACCTCATTGGTTTTCAAATGTTAAGGAAGCACTTTTGAGCTTCCTTTTACCATACTAGATGTGTTTCAATGATGAACTAAAGTCTTATGGATTACAAAAAACACAAATTTGTCAAACAAATCTATTATATGGTTTCAAAAGACTTTTAATAGAAAACAGTCATATGGACCACTTTTATTAATTCAGGGCCCTATGAAATCCTTTCTATTTATTCCTCATTTCCATTTGATTTTTTCTCCAAATTCCATTTTTTTTTTCCATTTGAATTTTTCTGGATTCCACTTTTTTCCATTTTATTTTTATTTTTTAAACTGTTTTAATGGTTAAATTAAAAAGGAAACTCTGTTTTAATGGTTAAATTATTGCTGTGCTATGTATTTACATTTTTCTGGTAAACAAATTCTACTAAATATTTTCTGATAAATATTCCTTTAAAAAAATAAGGCTTTCATAATCATTTTATTAGTAGTAGTAAGTCATTACATTAAGTATTTCGGTCACAATTTCTTCAAGTTAAACCGAACTTTTATTTTGACAGGTTGCTGTGAAGACCTTAAAGTTTCTGTTTGTATATGATATGACGATAGTTTTACTCAAAAGAAAAGGTAAAATGCTAATGAAGTGACTCTCTGAGGAGATCTACAGATTATGTTCATGTACTCATATATTTAGGCGGCAGAGGCTGAAAACATCTGTAAGTGTGTCGTAAACAAAACCGCGCGTCTGCACCGTCATTCACAAAGAGATTCAGAACATGCAGGATTCATTTATAAATAATATTTTTGCAGTATTATATTCACAGACACTAATCCATAGAGCATTTTGATTTAAGTGTACTGATTTTGTATTTATTCATCCAAAAATTTGGCAAATTCCGTGACATAATACAATAAATTCAATTTTTATGACTGGATTCCATGATTCCGTCCACGTTTTCTGCATCAAGGAAATCACAGCACTCTATCAATTGCTTGAAAGCTTCAGTTAGCTTGGAAAAGAACAATCTTTTGTGTTTCACGGAAGAAAAAAAAAGTATATACGTTTGGAACGACATGACGATGACTAAACTGCCGTTTTTAGGTGAACAACCACTTAACTGTTCTTTTATCCTGTTAAAACTAGCTAATACTAATACTTGGTACCTAAAGCACTAAAAAAGACCTTGACTTTACAAAGGGTGTTAATGAACATCTGACTGAATTTTGAAGGCAAACATGAAGTCCACTCCAGAAAACAACCCCCAGAAACAGTCCTATCACTCATTAGCCAGTGGCCTGTGTGAAAGCCAAGTAAGCTGCCAGAAAAGCTCAGAAATCAGTTGATGATGATGATTTCTGGAAGAAGAGACCCACACTAATGAAGGACCATAATCAGATCATCTACAAATATGGAATAAAAAGCAGCGTGCACACACACACACAGAAACACAGGCAGAGGTCCCGAGAGGATGAAGTAGGAGCAAAGAATCGCTACCAGCGCTATGATATGCCAAAATGTGCAGATGGCATTATGGAGTCCTGAAAATGAACAAGCCAAACAAAGTTCTGTCTGTACAAAACACCAAGAACTTACACAAATAAATAAAATATGCTAGTTTAGAGTAGTATAAACAAAACCAACCATCAGATTGCTTCAGAAGTCATATGTACTATTTTGAGCGGGGTTATTTTTTTTATTTTATTTTTTATTTTTTTCACCATTCTGGACCCAGACCTTGTCATTTTCACAGAAAACGGCAGACAGGATTTTTTTTTTCTTTTTTTTCAGAATTTCTTATTTTGTCTTCCACTGAGTCATACAAGTTGAGTACATAACTGAGTAAATGATGACAAGTGTTTCATTTTCAGGTGAACTAGCCCTTTAAAATATGGCTGATTAGACAAGTTCTGAAGCTTTTATTGATTTTTTAGATCCTCCAAAATTTGACACACAGAGGCAGACAGGCTATAGAACAAAATGACCTAAATAGACCTCTACTTGTGTGCTTGTGGTCATGGCAACCGGAGGAGCCGGCTGAAATTGGGCATCCCTGGTGTCTGTTTTATGTCAGATAGTTAGAGTATGGTGCTCTCTTTTTTTAATAGTGTGTGCGAGAGAGAAAGACGACAACATCTTCACTAATACATAATATACATTTTAAGACTGAAAACAACCGAATTCCTTTAAATAAAGTATCAGGAAATTATACTAAACCTATACCGTGGATGCATTTAGCATGTTTGCTAATGCTGATCCACCTTCAGTTGTCCCAAACTTAATCTAGCACAGTAGAGTGGTAGTAGAGTTCATAGGCGCATTTTTTTTTTTTTTTTTTCTGGTGTGCATGTGTGTGTGAGTTAACTGTTAGGACTTGTTCCTCCGGTTGGTGTGGTGTGAGATTTCAGACGAATGACTCAAAACACTGCACAACAACCTTGATACCGCAGACCACTCAGATGCACAAGGCAACACTCTCAGCACCAGCACACACACGTCATACAGATCTCACAGTTTGAGCGGTTAAAAACAACAACCATCGGCGAAGAAGCCTGACGTGTTCAGTGTAACTGTATAAACAACATTACCAATCAAAGGACCGGACACATACACATTCTTCATTATTTATACATTTTAAAATAAGTAAAAATACTAATAAATCATATGTAAGCACAATTTCGACAAATCTTATAAAAAAAAAAAAAAAAAAAAAAAAAACAGGTTGAGAAGATTAAGTTCATGAAACATGAAGTGTGTGTGGGATTAGGGGATTTTATGGTACAAAATAATATTTGTTATATAGTTATGATCCATTTATTACCTGTTAATTGCCTTTGGCCTGTCGCCTTTGGATGAACTGGATGATGACATCACTGAATCAATGAACTGACTCTAGCTGGAAAATTCTTTTTGTCCTCTTGCATTAATGACACTATTTTCCAAAACTATTTAAAGCTGCTTTGACACAATCAGTATTGTATAAAGCACTATATAAATAAAGGTAAAGGTGACTGACCACTTTTTGAGAATTAACCTGAAAATGAAATTTCCAACTTAAACTCATAAACCTTCAATGCTTTGGAGCACAGACTTAAGTTAAGTGGTCTCTTTTTAAAGAAGACCCTTGGCAGATTATTGCTGAAGTGAAAAATGTTTAAAAAGTGAAAATTTAAAAACGTTTTGGAAGTTTAAGTTTATTATTATGAAAAATGCACAAAAATACTTTTATAAAACTTTGTATGAAATATATATTTGCCAAAACTGTAAGAAAATCAAAGGCAAAAATCTAAACAAGTAGTGTTAGAAATTTGAGGTTGATATCGCAAAAAATGAGCTAATTCAAGAAGATTTGTTTGGGTGCAGTACCAAATTTTTCCAGTAGCTGAAATTTGATTCTCATTCGTTTCCATTGCCACCGCAAGGAGTACAAGTGTGACTATTTTTCAGAACTGTTTAACCTTTTTGAATCATGTTCTTGATTTTTATTAATTTTTTCATGTATTTTTTGTAACATTCCAATGAATTAAAACATTACAAAAACAAAAATACAGAAAAATGACAGAACAACACCAGAGGGTTAATACCACAGACCTCTTAAGGTATGAACACATTTACCACTGTTTGGCAAATGTTCGTGAGCGAATTTTCGCTAATGTGACCGCACCTAGACTTCCTGTATGTTTGCTTACAAGCATTAGCATTTATCTATATTCATTCATTTACAAGCTTTCTACAACTGAACAGGTCAAAAGAGAACAATCACACACCCTTGCTCTTCTTTACCACAAGGGTTTATGGGAAATTAGTCCAAAAGCATAAACGGATGCATATTTCTTTAGATTCTGTTGGCCAAGGTGTTTCTATGCACTTTTGGAATAATACTTGAATGCACTGTGATTGCATACTACACAGTACAGAGCATGCAGCTCAGGATGCAGCTATGTTCTTCTATATGATCAGCACAGAATAAGCCCATACAACGGCTTTATGATGACTGCATCTCTGCAGCCTACATTAACCAGAGAAAGCAGTGGCAGAGTGGGAGAGATGTTTCATGATGGTTAATCTCAGGGTCTGTAGCTGCTTAATCCAGGACTTCCTGGAGCTTAAATGGATGTTTGTGATGTGGATTTAGTATGGGAAAACCTTTAAGGCTCATGATCACATGACATGAATTGACCTCCAAAGTCCAGATATGCTTTCAATGGGACAAATGAACTCAAAGGGTTTCTGTTATAATAAGTTCCTGCCGCTGTAGGTTTACAGCACACAGGCTCATGCAGTGCATTCTGGTGGCTTTGATGTCCAATGAAGTAATTTGGTACTGTTTGCAACATCCATTTTCCACAAACTCATTTTTGGTAACACTTAACTTAGTAAATAATAACTTACTATACTGCACTGTAACACATTATATTATGTCATAAAGACTCAATATTTAACCACCGGCCATTGGCAAGTCCTTGTTCTGTTGGTTTGTATTAGGTGTTCAAATTTCCAGGGTTCTCAGAAGTTGTCATCATAGTTAGTTAAAGTTACAGTGGTGAACGGAAACTATAACAAATATAAATTTTTGCATTCCCATTTTCTCCAGCAGAAAATGAAAAAAATCCACAATAGTGAAAAAAAATAGACAGATAGATAGATAACGTTGGTCATTAGACCAAAGAGAAGATCACAGGGCTCCAGACTGAGCCTAAAATGAATGCATTTGCGACCCAAAATATTAGTTTTGTGGGTCATATTTTTGCCGAGATTGCCACTGTTAACATAGAATTACATATTATGAAAATTTGCATCCAACATATTTTTGCCTGTGTGCTGTGAATAGCAGCCTATCACATCATTTGTTGCGTTGTTGTAATACAATGAGAAAATATATAATAATTCTATTTTCATTAAAAATAAAATATAAAAAAAAACTGCTAGATTCACAATGTTAATAACTGTGGAAGCACATCATCACAGTCTGTAAAAAGGGTCAAGAGGTTTTTTCTCCACTATGATACTAGGACAGTTAAATTTTTAATTCATAAACTCACCATATTCATCAATTTAAAACATATTCATCAAAAAAGAGGTCAAGTCACTGGCTGGTGTGAAATGCAATCTCTTTTTGAATTAATAAATCTTGGGAGAAAAAAAAATATTCTAATAGTATGTACTATATAACTGTGCCATTTTTTGTGCATAAATTAAATCAAGATGAAATGTTTACCAAAAGTAAAGTCATTTGCAGTTTTTATGTGGTAGAACTGAATCATCACTGAAGCTAAATAAGTGGGATATCACTAATGAGCGCAAACACCATTCATAAATGCTAATGACTGTTGAAAGCCAGTGATAAAACATCTGTCCACATGACTGCATGAATAAAGTGTGAGAATGTAATTTCTTTTTTAATTACAGCCAAGTTGGACTGAGTTCACTGTTTGTATTTCCTGTGCGTTTATAACTGTGGTTACCATTATTTACAAGACTGATTATAACTGCTTTATTACAAAACCTAGTGTGCGATCTATGGAGGCAGCACTTCATCAAAGGCCCTCAAAACGCTCTCAATGTGAAACCTATTCAATTATGCTGCCTACTAAGATACCATATTTTTGCCAAATTCTAAAGCTGTGCCACACGTATCTTTTGCACGGAAGGTAAATTCAAGAACGCACTGCAACAAGTTCATGAAAAAAACAAATCCAATGCATCTTGATAATTCATTATGCATGTAAGCCCCAAATAAAGCGGATTGTTAAATTCTTCACGTACAATCTTTCCTCAATCAGCGAGGTAAAGATGGGCCAATTTGACCAGTGAGTCAGTGTCCAGGGGCCACATTAAAATCTCTCTCATTTCCACTGTCATCTCAATCAGAGATTTGTTCTTCACCAGGTGAATTAGACGGTGCTTCATAACAAACAACCGCAGGATACAAACACACACAAAAACATGCATAAACACACACGCAGAGACAAGCACTACAATTAGACTCAGGTACTGAGACAAACACACACACACTCAGAAAGCAGATGCAATTACACAGGCAGGAGAAATGAGAGGTGATACACTGTTAGGTAGAGGCTGATAATGGACTAGATGAGTTCTGTGAGTGTGTGTGTGTGTATGCGTGTGTGCATGTGTGTACCACCAGCTAGAGCCATTAACCTCTCATACTGGGATGTGCCCGAATCCGAATACGGTATTCGGAAAGGTAAAGGTGTGTACTACGGCAACCGTAAAGGGAATAAATACGATACATACGAGATATATGAGAAAAATATATTTCAGTGCTTTCTCTCACAATTATATCGTTGGGTAATTATCCTGTATATAAATTGCGGGCATCAGGGAGCCGTTATTAATATGCGGGACATTGAAATCACTTATGAACGCGCACTTGCTTTTTACTTTCACTTTTGAGATTCACAATCACACGTAGCCTACTCTACTATGGAGCGGCACTACTTACCACACATTTCACAAGATTAGATGTTTGTCAGTGGTGCTCAGGATCTGTAAATCATTCAAGATCATCCTATCGGTCATCTCTCCTTACCTCTCTCTGTTTATGTGGTAAGTGAAATTTTATGTACTGTAATGTAACAGGCTACTGCTAACAAGCGGCTAACCATGTCCCTTTTGTGGCTCCATAGAACGCATTATTAGTTTTCCGTGCCTTTCCGAATACGGACTCACTATTCGGGCACATCCCTACATACTAATAACATACTTTAATGGCAACTTTGCTAGTTTGTTTTTTTTTTTACCTTGACATAATTAAAAACAGCTCAAAATTTGATGATGGTATTCGGGCAAAAGGCATGAGACATAATAACCTGGTTTTTGTTATTCAAAACAAAGACATTTCTACAGTAACCTGTCTGGCTTCCTCCGCTTAAAAACATTATGAATTTAACTAGGTGGTAAAGAAAATTTTTCAGCACGCTGGTATGTGGTTCACAGGGTCTTCTCGATGGGTCTTCTAGATGGTTACTTACTGGCCCATGTCAAAAGATTCCATGTTAATTGAATTGAATTAATTTAAATATTAAAGATTATTAAGTTATTAAACTAAAAACTTTTATACTTTAAACAGAATTTTTGTAACAATGTAAAATATAGTATATTCCAATGTTAATATGTGTGTGTGTGTGTGTGTGTATATATATATATTAGTGCTGTCAATCGATTAAAAAATTTAATCGCGTTAATCACAGTCATGGACTGTGATTAATCATGATTAATCGCAAATTTAAAATACTAGGATTTACCTGTAAATGTGTTGAAAAAAAGAAATGCATGACATGCATGCTGTTTTAAGGAAACAGAAACTTTTACACCTCCGCCAGGTATGAGACATAATCCTTATTATTCTTTTATCATTATTCTTCTGTTTTTATTCAGCCATTATCAGTCTTTATACTGGTAATAAAACGTTTACCAAGCCACATCACTTCAATCCCAGTATACATTTACCCAACTATTATCAAAAGTATTTCTAAATAAATACTACAACAACATTTTCTTGCAACCTTACTTGAAGTATTATGACAAAATGCATTATGAAGAAGAATTGGACCTGTTCTGCAGGTGCATTAGAGCTAATATTAGCATCATGCTACATAAGACAGTTTATGAGATTAATAGTACACTTTTACTCAGAACTCACTTTAAACCACCATCGAGTGTTTGTAATAACTTCCTTTTGCGATCACATGTGGAATTTGGTCGTTTATTGTTGTTAAAATATGTTATTTATAGCCTTTTATATTCGCTGCACAAATTAGCATTTCAGATGTACACATTCATCTCAAGAAAATCACATACAAACCATATCCTATCGTAATCGTGTGTTTATTATCTTGTATAATTTATAGTGGCTGTTGTCATGTTTATTTCTGCTGTGTAAAAGCCTTTACATGTGTGCTCTGCTGAAACTCACGTTGTTTGTGATGTTTACAGCCGCCTCTCCGTTCTTAAGTTGCCAGGGATACATTCCAACTATAATATACATTAGTAAAAGGATCCATTTTCATTTTTATTTGTCTATATACACTTTGGGCGGCCGCGGTACAGTATAAAAGTAGCCCAAAAAACCGCAACCGGCAGCTCTGTAATTTTTTCCCGCGACTGTATTTTCAAAATAGCCCACTTGTGCCGTGACCCTGGCAACACTGGCTCGCTGTGCCCTCATCACACAATGATAGATAACCTTCCGCGCTGCGATGACGGGAAGAAGTTTGGGTCAAACCTTATCGCATGATTAATTTGCGTTAAAAAAATATTAACGCGTTAAAAATTTTAGATTAATCGCATGCGTTAACGCGTTAACGTTGACACCACTAATATATATATATATATATATATATATATATATATATATATATATTGCAATATATATATACACACACACACATATATATATATATATATATATATATATACACATATACACACATACACACACATAAACACATATACACACATATGTGTGTATGTGTATATATATATATATATATATATATATATATATATATATGTGTGTATATATATATATATATATACACACACATACACACACACATATATACACACATATACACGTATACATATATATACACATACATATATATATATATATATATATTGCAATATATACACACACACACACATATATATATATATATATATATATATATATATATATATATATATATATATACACACACACACATATATATGTATATGTGTATATATGTGTGTGTGTGTGACCATATGTGTGTGTGTGTGTGTGTGTGTGTGTGTGTGTGTGTGACCATGTGATATTTCAGTTTTTTTTTTTTTTAATAAATCTGCAAAAATGTCAACAATTCTGTGTTTTTCTGTCAATATGGGGAGCTGTGTGTACATTAATGAGGAAAAAATGAACAAATGATTTTAGCAAATGGCTGCAATATAACAAAGAGCGAAAAATTTAAGGGGGTCTGAATACTTTCCGTACCCACTGTATATACACATACATATATACACACATATACATATATATATATATATATATATATACACACACACACATATACACACACACACAAACCCAGGTTTGTGGGTTTAATGAAAAGATAACTGATAACTGAAATCATAAAAATATAAAATTAAAATAAAACATTTTAAAATAAGTCATATTATGGTTAAATAACCAACTGAGTGATAATTCAAATAAAATTAATGTGTTCATCAGTAGTTCATGCAATGTTGAAATGTAGAGAAAGCACTTGAAATTGAAAAAAAAATGATTTTTATAAATCCAGTGACCAAATGCTGTGATAATTATTTATTATTATTCTTATTACTTTTATTATTACTTGAATAGTAACTGGTCGTTGTGTGTTTCCACAAAACTGAAAGACTTTCTGAAACGTAACTAAGTGGTATTTTATTTTAGAAAGGAAAATTTAAATGATGAAAAATAAGAATGAGGCAGAATCTATAAATTCTAAATTATTTATTGCTATTGTGCAAATAATATGTAATAATGCAATCAAAAAAAAGTAACTTTAGCCTGATTATGAGTATTTTGAAATGCAAAAATCTACTTACAAGTACTTTTTTTTGCCTAATCCAGATTACATGTAATCAGTTACCCAGCACTGTGAACAATATGCTAATATATTCACCATGTATTCAAGGGCATTTGAGGTTCAGTGTGTAATAAAAAGCCATAAACCGGTCCTTTTAGACCTCACTGGTTCTTGGTGAATTCTTATGAACAGCATACTTGACTCAGCACTATGATGACAAATGTTATGGAGCTTGTGTGCTACACTATCATTAGCTACACCAGTAATTTTCCACAGTTCCATTTGTATTCAATTGGCTCTCGCTTGCTCTCCCCAGGGATGCCTGTGATGTCTGTATAATATAACATAGTATAGCTCTATAGAACTCTCAATACACATCCCACTTTACAGCCTGCTTTGTGAATAAAAAAAATACTTTTACTAGCTGTTTTTGCTAAAGCAAGCATTAATATTACTATGGCTCACATTTAGGGTTAGGGAGTTTTGTTCAAATCCTTGTACTAAACCTGCACCATTTATGCTACTGAAGATTTACACCGAAGGAGGACTAGAGTCATATCTAGAGACCAGAATATCATAGACTTGGACGTGGGCTACACACACACACACACACAAAAATTACCCAGAACACTTTAGTAACACTTTAGACTGGAAAAGCACTAGCAATACCCTTGCACTGCAGTGGCACGTTTCACATGTACAAACACCACTTACGTTTTATTTTCTTGGTTATCTTCCTAGAGTCTGACACCAAGTAAATATTCCCCGAGATGTTTCACTGACAACAACAAAGTCAAGAAGTTTCATTCTATGCCGTATCAGATTTTTCGGACTTTCCCTCATAAATCTTCTCAGTGTTTTATCTCGGTTTAGTTCAACAAAACTTGTGGGATTTCCCTGTCACAGTGATTGTACATTTACCTTCTGTCACGACTGTCATGCCACGTCATGTTTGAATGAGAACTGACAATGCAGCAATCAGTCTTATAGGGAACTGCGATGTGCATAGTCTGATAATATTGTAATTGTTGTTTTAGAAATGTGGTACATCAGTTATTTTGCAAAAAAACATACACACCTTGAGAGTCCACGCATTTGTTGTGATTTGGCACCCTAACCCAGTTAGAAGGACACCAAAATGTTTTTGTCATATTTCTTTATGATAGTTAAACAAAATCACACAAGCAAGTGTGCTGTTTTTCCCGAATATCAGCGCAACTGTAAATGTGATATTGATTTTATACATTTATGTTATAGTATAATTTAAAAATAACATATTATACCAGTTATATAACAGTTCAATAAACAAGAAGTTAATATTGTGAGTTAAATTTGTTTTTTTTTATATTTCGCAAACAAAGACTTTCAAAAATGCCAAGCAACAAACAGAAGTGTTTCTTTTCTGAATGAATCAGTGATTTAGTGGTCTATTCATAATGATAGTCACTTTCTTTTTTCCTGAACGAAGCCACTAAATGAATCATTCAATGACACATTCATTAAGACAATGAATTACAGCCACCTACTGGTGGTTTTAGATTCATGTTTAAAATATCCTTTCATTTAAAAATAATATATTTCAATATTCAAAATATATTTTTAAAATATTAAATCTCAAACCATTATTTATGCAATTGTAATTGCAGTGTAAATGCATCTAAATGCTGCTTTAGATGCAGCTTTTTCACCACTTCAGCAGTGAAAAAATGGATTTTGCTGATAATGACAATTTTATTGTTAACAGCCTACAATGTCTTATTCAAACTCAAGTTATTGATTAAACGTAAGAATTTGACAAAGAAGATGAAATGCATCTAACAAGGCTAGAAAAATTGGCATCATAAAAGTAAAAAAGCCATGGAAATCAATTTAAGGTAGCAAATCTCACCCCTTAATGAAAAGTTCATATCTAATTATTAACAACAAAATTCCAGGAAAAAGTGAGATTTCATTTTGTCAATATCACACATCCCTAAGCCCTACTTGCATCTTTTCTTACCTGTTTAATCAGCATGTAGGTCTCGGACATGATCTTCTCAATGCGGTGCAGCTCGTAGGTCATGCCCTTCTGGCCTTGCTGCCACACCCTGTATGCATCCAAAAGCAGCGTCTTGCCCGACTCCACGTCATCCAGCAGCTTCCTCTTCCTGTTGGGTCTCTGCTGTTGTCCCACCTCAGGGGTGCTAGGTAGAGGTGTGGGGTTGCTGGCTGTTGGTGTTGTGACCATAGTAAGTGCTCCTTTAGCTGCGTTCATCTGATTCTGTAACTGCTGCTGTTTTGAGCTAATGCTCAACTCCTCCAGCGATAGCTCAGACGCCCGACTGCTCTCTGGGACCTTATCAGCCTCCTCTGTTGCTGATTTAACCACCCCCTGCTCCTGTGGTCTGGTTTCAACAGGCGTTTGAGGGTCTCTGAATTTTGAGGCACCCGGCCATGATCCGGGGCCAAGCTCCATAGGCTCTACAAGTGCTGAAGTAGCTTCTCTGGGGTGAACGGCGGACTCTGTCGCCTGATTTAAAGGCTCAATGGAGAGCTGAAGAGTTGCTGAACATTGCTGAGGCATGCCAGGAGGTCCGGTCTCACTTCCTGTGGCCTTAGGGGTGTCAGGGAGTCCTGCTTTAGGCTGGGTGGTGTGTGAGCATTTGGGGTCCTCCACAGCAGGGGGTCGGTTGGACACATCCGCAGTGGTCATTTCACCCATAGAGGTGGCAGACGGTTTAGGGGGATCACTTACCTGAAAAAGAGAATGATAAGACATCTTCACACAACAAATGTGACAAAGAAATCACATTTAAAGTGGCGCATGTAAGTAAGGCTGATTCTGCTGACAGAAAGAAAGACGTATACTAATATATTATGATTAGAGCAAACTTTAAAAAGGCTGTGACACCAGGAGTGAGGAAGGAAAATTTTTGCACTACTGGATCTGGTTTAACTCAATGTAAAATGTCTAGAGAAAGAAGCACAGGCATTAAGTTGAGTAAAGCTATCATTCTGTTCTTTGAGCAGTCGGGATGGCATTAATTAATGTGTTAGCACAAACATAAGCGTATCCTTGGCTGTCAGATCTGGCTTAAGTCTCAGTTCCCAAACATGGCGGTGTCTCCATAGGAAACACATGCTAGCAAGGCCACTATTCAACTTCTATTTCTAAAACAAAAAACAAAAACCACACATATAAAATAAAAATTAAAATTCTCTAAAAACAAACAAACAAATAAAAAAAGAAACAAACACACAAAAAACAAAAAAGGAAAACAAAAATACAACCTTCTAAAACCAAACCAAAACACAAAAAGTTAAAATTAAAAAAAAAATAGCAGACGCACAAAAACCAAAAACAAACATAAAACCTTAAAAAACACAACAAAACAAAAAAAGAAAACAAAATAAAAAAAAACAAGAAAACCAACAATGAAAACAAAACTAAATCATTCTAAAACCAAACCTAAATATATATATTTAAAAAAAATTAAAAAACACATACACACAAAACAAAATGGAAAAAAAAAAAACTTCAAAAAACCAAAACAAATGAGAATTTAGCTTTCATACCCCTGTGAGTTTATCCAGATTGTCTTCCAGAACTTTTACAGTGAAGAAAAATGCTCGCTTGGCCAAAACTTGTCGGTCCACATCTCTTAAGTACTTCCTATAACACACAACATAAAAAGATATGATATGTCCTTGCAATAAAATGCTTCATGCCATATGCTTCATATATAACAAAATAGGAAAACAAACATACAAAAAAATGTTATCTTAACTGTATGAAATGCTATAAATTTTCAAAGAACATTTAAAAAATTTCAAACAACATTCATAACAAATATGCAAGACAAGGTTAATTGAATAGTTCACAAGCATTTGGCAACACTATATTTCAAGAGGCTACTTTACTCAATTTCCTGTTATAAATATGCACATTTAATTAAATGAGTAAAACAAAATAAATAAAATATTTGCATTGTCTTACTTTCCCTGATCAGGGGTTCTCTGAAGCATGAGGGAAATTTTAAATAAAGTGTGATGATCTTTCAGTTGAGACAGAACATCCAGCAAGAGCACGATGGATCTGTTCATATGAGATGCAAAACTACCAGGACGATCGATCTCATCTACTGGAATACGCCAGATGCCCTGAGGAAGAGAAGGAGAGAGCCATTAGAAGAGAGAAGAGGAGTTCGTCTGCATGAACTGAGGTATCAGGACAGCTTTAAGCCCAGCGCTGGCTGTCAGATCTGGCTCCAGTCTCGTTTGCCAAACAAGCCAGCATCTCCATAGGAAAACTGATGTTACCAAGGCCACTGCTGATCTTCTCTTTACAGCACAGTCCAAAAAATACATAAGGGCCAATTATAAACACAATTCAGTGCTTCACGAACATCTCCAATTGCACAAAACAAACCTCCAGGCAAGTCCATTAACATTCACAAGAGGTAAAAATACGGAAAGAATGACTGGACGACTTCAGACAGTGCAGCGCTCATAGGTGAAGGTAAAAATGAGAGAGAAGAGAAAATGGAGAGAAGTGGAGAAATTTTATTGTTGTAAGGCCATCTGCTGTTGGCTCTTGATGTGTTGGTCTCCGGCCATGAAGAAAATCTGCCCACTGATGAGAAATCTGCCTCAACCCACTCTCTCTCTCTCTCTTTCTCGATCCATCTCTCTAGCTCTCTGCTTCATCTCGAGCTGTTCATCTTTCCCTCTAGTCGTGCTGGTCTAGTGTGCGAAGTCTATCTGGCTGGAAAACAGCAGACTAAACGGAGCTATTGACAATGAACAGAGAAGGCAAACTAATGAAGATACCAAGAGAACATACTCTACGCAGACACTTCTAGTTATGCAAGCTTGATTTCACGTGGCATTGCATTGTGAAAGAACTCAGCACAGTACGGTGCATTCTCAGGATGACTGCAAGCGTGCAATAGCAGACATTAGCATAAACTGTCTTCCTTTTCCCGTTTTCTCTTTTAGATCAACTACTTTGAGATCAACGTACTATCATGGTGGAGCAACAGTCTGAAGAGAATCTTGCTGTCTTATCGGAAAATATGACACTATACCACAGTAACATGTTAAAGCCAATGTGAAATGGCATTTGAAACGCATTTTACGTCTATAATCAAAATATTTAACAACAAAAATGTTGGACAGGGCTTGATTTTATTTATTGAGAATTGATTCAATTATGCAAATTGAGCGATACATATCAGAATAAAGTCAGGTGATTTGAGGGGAGAAATGAATCATCTGAACAAGAAAATCATTCTTTATACAATACTGGTCAAAAGTTTGAAAATAATTATGATTTGTTTGAAATAAATTTTCTATGCTCACCAAGGCTGCATTTATTTGATAAAGAGTAAAAACTGTAAATATTATTACAATATTATTAAAATACAATTTAAATTAAAAAAAAAAATAATATTACAATTTAGAATAACTGTTTTCTATTTAAATACACTTTGAATGTAATTTATTCTTGTGATGCAAAGCAGATTTGCTGCTCAAATAGCATTCATTATTATTGGTGCTAAATTATTAATGTTTCTTATTATTATCAATGCTGACAATTTTTGCTGCTCAATATTTTTGTGAAAACTGTGATACCCCAAACTGAACGGTAGTGCTAAATAAATAAATAAAATTGATACTTTTATTTAGAAAGGACACATTAAATTAATAAAGTGACAGTAAACACATTTATTATGTTATTTCAAACAAATGCTGTTCTTTTGAACTTTCTATTCATCAAAGAATCCTGAAAAACAAAAAGTAAAAATTAAGCAGCAAAAACCGTTTTCAACATTAATACTATTGTTAATAATTGAGCGCCAAAAATAACTGATAACAATCGAGCCAATCAGCATATTAGAATGATTTTTGAAAAGGATCATGTGACACTGAAGACTGGAGCAAAGATCATATTTGCATCACAGGAATAAATTTAAAATGTATTAAAATAAAAATAAAAAAGTTTCTTTTAAACTGTAGTAATATTTTACATTATTACTGCCTTTACTGTATTTTTATTTACATTTTTATAACATTAAAAACCTTAATTATTCCAAACTTTTGACCAGAAGTGTACATTATGATGAAAGATATAAAAAAAATGGTCTCTACAGTGCATGATGAATCATTCATAATAAGAACATGAACATGGATTAATAAGGTAAATAGGCTCAATATTTTATTTATGGATGAACAATGCGATGCGCAATTGCAATACATTGGAAATGCAAGCATTTGCATCTGTGCTCTGGTCACGACAGCTTCATCCTTTACCAGTGTGAGCGCGTCTCCAACAAGCAGAGAACTTCTGAGTAAACATCAATTAGAGCAAATAATCTGTTTTCAAACAGAAAGCTATAGCCATGCGGAGCTGTACATCTCTGCAGTCTTGATTTCAATGATGAAATGGTGTACCCCAGTTTTCTGCAGACAATCTTTCAGTTTGAATCCTTCTAATTGCCCTAAAAAAAGGACACTGCTTCGGTCTGGCCTGGCAGACACCCATGTATGGACATTTGGACATTCCAGAAAATGTAGATAATGGCATTGGAGCATGTGGAAACTGAGAGAGTGGATGTAAGCGAAAACTAAAAAATATGCAGGAGTGAGAAAAGAGAGAATGCGAAAAAGAAAGAAATGCTAATCGGAATGTTGGATGTTTCCAGAGACCTGGATGTTTAATTGCATGCGGAATGATCTGCAGCTGCTAGTCATCAAATTAAGAGCAGAGAGAACGAACCCATCCAGAAGGCACATGAGAAGAAAAAAAAAACAAAAAAAACACATGAGGTAAAAAAAAAAGAAAAGAAATTTAGCTGGAGGATGGATTAAAAGAAATTAATAAACTTCATATTTTGGGAATGCACTGAAATTCTGCCTATACAACAGTCACGTTTTCTACCTTTAAATAGGCCAGTGTGATATACAGTAGCTAAACAAATGCATCTATATTTTTCATCCTTTAGGAATTTTTATTTATTTTTATTTATTTTTTTTTTTTTAAATCAGAGCAATTTTGACAACCGTTGTAGCCAGTTAGATTCAAAATGTTTAATGGAGGGAGTAAAATACAACAGTTTATTATTATTATATTATTTATCTAATAATATTATTATTTAGATTTTATTATATTGATTTATTAAATCACTTACATAATAAATAGAGTTAAACGTAATCAATGCATATTTTCCAGAATCTTCTTCACTAAAATAACACAAGAAACAATATTTAACCATTTTTATTTATATCTACCATCATAAGAACAAACAGCAATATTTACCTATACAGTTTAAAAAACAAAAAAACAAAACAAAAAGATGTTTCAAAGTTGTAAATAAAAGATTACTGGAGTACGTTGTAGAAGAAAATACCATTTTAGTCTTTGTACTTCAGATTTTCACTTATTCAATGTATTACTTACAGATTCTTTGTAATTATTTGTGAAATTTACTATCAGTTTTTTTTTTTAAATGAAAATAGTTTCTACACCAATTTTTTCGGTGTACATATATTTTAACTAAAACAATGAACATGGAATGTTTTTGAGGGTTTGACAAATAAATCTTTAAAATCTGAATTTCACAAAAATGAATCAAACTACTGACACTGTTTTGAACAAAAAATTTACACGAGAGTTTCATGTTATTAATACTATCAACACCATCACACACCAAACTGTCAAGTCTAATAAAATTGGCCAAATAAAAAGTTCATCAAAACCATCCTGAAAAAAAAAGTGGCTCAAAATATACCATAAATATTAAACACATATCACCCAACTTTACCTTTGAATAATAAACACTAGACTCTCAGAGGCCAGCATCAGCGGCTAATGCCATAACACATACAGGTGCATCTCAATAAATTAGAATGTCGTGGAAAAGTTCATTTATTTCAGTAATTCAACTCAAATTGTGAAACTCGTGTATTAAATAAATTCAATGCACACAGACTGAAGTAGTTTAAGTCTTTGGTTCTTTTAATTGTGATGATTTTGGCTCACATTTAACAAAAACCCACCAATTCACAACTATTAGAATATGAAAAATTAGAATATGGTGACATGCCAATCAGCTAATCAACTCAAAACACCTGCAAAGGTTTCCTGAGCCTTCAAAATGGTCTCTCAGTTTGGTTCACTAGGCTACACAATCATGGGGAAGACTGCTGATCTGACAGTTTGTCCAGAAGACAATCATTGACACCCTTCACAAGGAGGGTAAGCCACAAACATTCATTGCCAAAGAAGCTGGCTGTTCACAGAGTGCTGTATCCAAGCATGTTAACAGAAAGTTGAGTGGAAGGAAAAAGTGTGGAAGAAAAAGATGCACAACCAACCGAGAGAACAGCAGCCTTATGAGGATTGTCAAGCAAAATCAATTCAAGAATTTGGGTGAACTTCACAAGGAATGGACTGAGGCTGGGGTCAAGGCATAAAGAGCCACCACACACAGACGTGTCAAGGAATTTGGCTACAGTTGTCGTATTCCTCTTGTTAAGCTACTCCTGAACCACAGACAATGTCAGAGGTGTCTTACATGGGCTAAGGAGAAGAAGAACTGGACTGTTGCCCAGTGGTCCAAAGTCCTCTTTTCAGATGAGAGCAAGTTTTGTATTTCATTTGGAAACCAAGGTCCTTGAGTCTGGAGGAAGGGTGGAGAAGCTCATAGCCCAAGTTGCTTGAAGTCCAGTGTTAAGTTTCCACAGTCTGTGATGATTTGGGGTACAATGTCATCTGCTGGTGTTGGTCCATTGTGTTTTTAGAAAACCAAAGTCACTGCACCCGTTTACCAAGAAATTTTGGAGCACTTCATGCTTCCTTCTGCTGACCAGCTTTTTAAAGATGCTGATTCCATTTTCCAGCAGGATTTGGCACCTGCCCACACTGCCAAAAGCACCAAAAGTTGGTTAAATGACCATGGTGTTGGTGTGCTTGACTGGCCAGCAAACTCACCAGACCTGAGCCCCATAGAGAATCTATGAGGTATTGTCAAGAGGAAAATGAGAAACAAGAGACCAAAAAATGCAGATGAGCTGAAGGCCACTGTCAAAGAAACCTGGGCTTCCATACCACCTCAGCAGTGCCACAAACTGATCACCTCCATGCCACGCCGAATTGAAGCAGTAATTAAAGCAAAAGGAGCCCCTACCAAGTATTGAGTACATATACAGTAAATGAACATACTTTCCAGAAGGCCAACAATTCACTAAAAATGTTTTTTTTATTGGTCTTATGAAGTATTCTAATTTACTGAGATAGTGAATTGGTGGGTTTTTGTTAAATGTGAGTCAAAATCATCACAATTAAAAGAACCAAAGACTTAAACTACTTCAGTCTGTGTGCATTGAATTTATTTAATACACGAGTTTCACAATTTGAGTTGAATTACTGAAATAAATGAACTTTTCCACGACATTCTAATTTATTGAGATGCACCTGTAGTTTTAGATGTGAAATTGCAGTCAAAAGAGAGAAGCTGCCAAGAATGAGTCAGTGTGTGTGTGTGTGTGTATGAGAAAGCGTTTTGCCCTTTCACTGCAGGGATTACCCAAAGCCCCTCCAGCAGGACACAGTAGACGGATGGATACAGGAAAGAGAAAGGAGGGAGTGTATCCTGATGGACGGATATGGGAAAGAGGCGTGTCCAGATGGATCAGCGGATGGAATGCCGTTAGACGGGTCTCTGGCACAGGACCCTCAAACCGTTGTGTTACAGTCCAATAACGGCTTTACGGTCAGATTACACACATGAGCTCAGTCATTCCTGCACTGCAGCAACTGTACTTCTCATCAGCATGTTTACAAGATGTGGGTTTGCCTCATAACTGTGAGGTTTGCAATAATAATACTATTACATAATTTCCACTTAATGTTTACTTTAATGTTCATAACAACGTCTGTTTACCTAAATAACTCTAGTTCTTTTATAGATTAAAATAAAATAGATTACAAATCAAATCTCATGATTTCTCTGTAAATAAACCTAGACTTTAAATCAGAAAACCTTTAAATATGTATTGCACTTAGTTTTATAAGAAGAAAACATGTAACAATGTAGTCCTCTGGTGAACTACTTGTTGGGCTTCAATGCTGACTAACATCCTTCAAACAATGACAGCAAATTGCTTAACTGTTGTTGTGACAGTCATTTCATCAACTTGTTTTGAACTTTGGCTTTGCTGTTATGATAACTACACCAGCATTTGATATCAGTGTGGCTTTTTGTGTCAGTGAGAACTTGAATCACAGACTAACAAGACTGTTTACAAAAAGAAGAGACATAATGAGAGTGAATGGTATGTCCCTTTCAAAAGGTTAAGCATGACAGGCAATTGCTCTGGAATTTGATACACTAAGAGCCTTGTTTATTCTCCATCACTTTTTTTCTGGGAATCCCCACACCTCCAGAGGTGAACAAAAAAAGCCATGTTTATATGAACTTGGTCATAAAAAGAGAGGAAAAAACAAAAACAATGCTTTCACAGCAACCAAAACTTCCTGATGATGATGACTAACAAGAATGAATCTAGCCAATCATCTGCTTCTGATTAGCATATTTCCATTATTATGAGAAGGAAAACTTTTGGACTTCAACTAAAAAAAGCTCTTGAAGATTTAAGATGACGTACAACGACACAAATTATTGAAATGACTACTCATAAAAAAAGCTACCAAACCACACAAATTTACTTCATGCAGCCTTTAAAAGACTAAAGTTGACTGACCAGCGAAAGAAGAGCAAGCTGTCATGTCTGTTTCAGGCCTACAGCTACTCCTAATGCGATCAATATAATCTGACAGCAAAATCATGAACTGAGCCCAGCAGACGCAGGGCTTCCCTAACCATGTGAGGCCAGTCCTCTGAGCACGAGCTGCAAAAAGAGTTTAAAACGACTGAAATTTCCTCCACCAGTTAAAAAAGAAAAGAAAAACACTTTCTCAAAAGCCTTCAATATGAGTAGCGCAAACCAGCAGATTTCAAGAACGCTTCAAGATGTTTCTGATAAGCAGTTCAACACGTTTGACTAACTAAGCGAAACAAGATTTGTGTGACACTTTGTGAATTTTACCTCAGGGATTCCCCCTAGACACCCAACCTCACCTACTTTAAAAATATCAAGAATTATAGTATCTAAAGAAGCATCCCCACTCCAGAACTGAGAAACACAGAAGGAAAGCGGGAACAAGGAGGAAGGAGGTACTCAGTTTTCTGACTCATCCAGTGCACTTCATCACTCCATTTCTGGTCATTACTGCCGCTCGTATTGACGAAACGCAGGACTCCGGCGAGAGCACTAGCTAACTATTATCTGCGTCACGCGTGACAAGAGTCAGCGCTCTCAAACGCTCACTTTCTTTCTCTTGCTCTACTCTTTGAACTCACACACTGCTCTTCAACCTTCAACCGGCTCTTTCCACCAAATCCGAACGAAACAATCTCAAATACAAGCAAGCTGACACTTTTCCTTTCCACCTTTTATTCCAGGAGCAAAAACAGAAGGAAAAGGAAACCAAACAGGAAAAGCAAAAGGAAGAAACTCACCATCACCGAGGAGAGCTACTCCACGCTCTGCCTGTATGAAGTGTGTGAGTAAATGGGATGTTTTGATTTTGATTTTTATTTTTTTGTAACGTTCCAACGAGAGAAGCGAGCTGAAGTCCAGGCTCGAGGGAGTGGGCTGCACGCGTGCAGAGGGAGGAGAAAAGGAGAGATGGCTGAACGAGTGCGCCTCAAACAGACGAGCACTTGCTCTCCTCTCTTTCCAGCCCTGCCATCGCAAAACAAAACGCCCACGCTTCTCTTTCTCTGCTCTGACCCCAGCGCGCTCGCTCGTGCTCTCTCTCCCTCCTTCTCTGAACATAGGCGGAGAGACGGCCCCTTCAGTACGCAGCCAGCCAATCAGAGACGGACTCTGTTTCTCAGCCCAGCAGTGCACACCCACACAAACATACAGAGAGAGAGAGAGAGAGAGGTGTGAACGACAGGAGAGAGAAAGCATGCAACAGGATGTTAGTGTGGGTCAGAGGGAAAAGGGTGTATATGAACACAAACACAGATACGAGGAGGCAAGGTGAGGGATTGGAATAAGATAGAGTAGAGAAGAACACAACAGACAATAAAAAAAAATTTGACAAGAAGGGGAGATGCTATAAGAGACTAAGAAAGAGAAAAAGAGAGGAGATGAGAGAAGAACATGAGAAACAAGAACAAAAGTAAAAAGAGCAAAGAACAGAAGAGAAATGAAAATAGAAAAGATAAGACCAAAACAAAAAACAACAAAAAAAAAAAACAGAAGAGACAAGATGTGAGACGAGAAGTTGGTGAGGTGAGATAAGAAAAGGAGGAATAAGGAAAAAAAACAAACGAGGGGAAAACTAAGGAGAAGAGACACGACAAAAAAAGAAAAAACAGAATAGACGAGAATAAGAAAAGAGAAGAGGTGAGACAAAAAGAGAAGATATGAGACAGCTTGAGAGTAAAAGAGAAAGGAAGACAAAGAAGAGATGGGAAAAGAGGAAGAGACTAGACCAAAGACCAAGTATAAAAGAGAAATATTAGAGAAAAAATATAAATAATAAAAAAAAAAAATTAAGAGAAGATAGATGAGAAAACAGAGGAGAAAACAAAAGAGACAAGGTGAGATGAGAAGAAGTGAGCCAGGCTGAGAGAAGAAGAAGAAAGCAGAAGAGAACAGAACAGAGACAAGAGGACAAGAGAAGAAAAGTGGTGAAACAAAAAGAGACTAGGACGGGCGAGAGGAGATGATAAGATGAGATTAGCTGAGACAAGGTGTGACAAGAAAAGGAGGAAGAGAGACAAGAAGAAAGAAAAGACAAAAAAGTGAGGTAAGAACAAAAGAGACGGCGAGAATAGAGAATAAGACAAGACGATGATGAGACAAGATCTGAGAAAAGTAGAAGACATGGTGAGACATGAGAAGAGACAAGAAAATAAGAAAAGGAAAGAGATGAAACAAGATGAGACAAGTGAGAAGAGAGGAGCTTAGAGAAAAGAAGAGACCAGGAGATGAGAAGAGACAAAAAGAAAAGAGGTGAATAGAGACAAGAGGACACATGAAGTGAAGAAAGAATGTGGGGAGACAAGAAGTGAGGACAACAAAAGAGAAAATTCAAGACTAGAAGAAATAAGGGAAGGGAAGGGAAGGGAAGGGAAGGGAAGAGAAGAGAAGAGAAGAGAAGAGAAGAGAAGAGAAGAGAAGAGAAGAGAAGAGAAGAGAAGAAGAGATAAGAAGAGAGGAAAAAAGTGAAAAGAGGAGAGATGAGATGAGACGAGATGAGATGACAGGAAAAAAGTTAAAAGCAATGAGATGAGATGAGAGGAAACAAGACAAGAAGAGACAAGAAGCTGGGGAAATGTTTATGTTGCAGTCACTGAGGCACAGAGAGTGCAGAGGTGTATCTCTGCCATCCAGCTCTCATTTTCCCTTCTCCCTCTGTTAATGTTTGTACATTTCCACTGACAACAACAACAACAACCACACACACCTGGCATTTCCAACATCCTGCTGCTAACAGGAAAGTCAAGATGCAAATCATGCTGACCATATCTCTATATGTGAACCTCAAGTGTTTGCTACCACTGAACTTTCACATACCAGCACTTCACACATACAGAATGAAGCACGGCATATACATGTCATTCAGCCTGCTGTCAAACACACTTTCACTCGTTACACTAAGAAGACATGCTGATACAGAAAGTGCCACAGGCAGAGATAGCTAAAGAAAACTGGACAGTAGTGCTTTTGTAAAATAAATAAATAAATAAATAATAAAATAAAATAAAATAAAATAAAATAAAATAAAACAACAAAACAAAATAAAACACAAAACAAAACCCTACCCAGGCAGCTATTCTGCTTGGGCCAGTGGTCCAGTGAGAGCAGGAGAGTGGGCGGCTACATATGCGAGCGCATATGCCTGAGTGTGTGTGGACATGGGAGAGAAACTGTGTTTGTGTTTTTGTGATGTGTTTAAGGCTTAGGCCAACAAATACTGCCAGAGCCTAGGGCAAACTAGAGCAGCCTGACCCATATCACTCTCTATTCTAATTCTATTCTTAAAAAAAAAAAAAAACTTGCACTCTATTCATTTACTAACTGCTTGTTTTCTTTAAAAAAAAATTAACACTAGCTTCTCTATTCTTTTTGTATTCTATTTGTTTTCTTTTATTTATTATACAATTAACAAAAAGCAAAAAAAAAGGCCTCTAACACTAGCTTGCTCTATTCTTTTTCTATTCTATATGTTTTCTTTTGATTTATTATATTATTAAAAAAAAGGCTAACTGATACTTGTCATAGCACTTGCATATTGCTCTTTTGTTGATTTTGATTGCTTCCATTGTCCTCAATTGTAAGTCACTTTGGATAAAACCATCTGCTAAATGACTAAATGTAAATGTAAATGTAAATGTAAATGTAAATATCATTCACTCACATACACAAAGGCAACGATTCCCCCTCTCCTGTTCTGTAGAAACAGGAAATGACAATGTGATTCATGACACAACAAAATATACAGTATGTCCTCCCGTGTCTTCTCTCCATTTGACAAGCCTTCTACAACGGTGCAAATAAAAGGTTACATACATGCAACAATTGATCAATAGGGAAAATTGTCAATTAATTGGATGAATGTTCTGAGTGATGCCTGTCCACAGACTGACTTGTGTTGCAGCCTCAAATTAATCTACACCATGTTGTTTGTCTGGCCAGAGGAGAACTGGCCCCCCAACTAAGCCTGGTTTCTCCTAAGATTTTTTCTCCAAGGAGTTTGCTTTGTCTTGCTTATTTGGGGACAGTTAATATTTGGCAATATTATTGACTTGTTAGCACAGACACTACTGGATGAGAACTGAACTGAGTTAGATGACGACATTACTGAATCAACAATGAACTGAATTTAAAGGAAAACGCCACCGTTTTTCCATATTCCAATATGTTTTTCCCTCAACTTAGATGAGTTGATACGTACCTCTCCCGTCTGAGTGCGTGCACTTAATCGCTCTAGCGCGCCGCCACTATGCTAGCGTTTAGCTTAGCACCATTCATTCCTTAGAATCCAAACAAAGATGAATTTAAAAGCTACCAAACACTTCCATGTTTTCCCTATTTAAAGACGGTTACATGAGTAGTTACACGAGTAAGTATGGTGACACAAAATAAACAGTGGCGATTTTCTAAGCGGATAAAAAATGATAACTATAATGTATAGCGGAAGAGTACTTCTCTCTTCTCGCAGCACTTCGACCTCGGCGCAGTAATATCATCACTCCTGAAAACTCTCCCTCTAACTTCCATCAATAGAATCAATATTACTGCGCCGAGGTCGAAGTGCTGCGAAGTGCTCTTCCGCCATACATTATAGTTATCATTTTTTATCTGCTTAGAAAATTGCCCCGTTTTATTTTGTGTCACCATACTTACTCATCTAACTACTCATGTAACCGTCTTTAAATAGGGAAAACATGGAAGTGTTTGGTAGCTTCTAAATTCATCCCTGTTTGGATCCTAAGGAATGAATGGTGCTAAGCTAAACGCTAGCATATTGGCGCCGCGCACTAGAGCGATTAAGCGCACGCACTGAGACGGGAGAGGTACGTATTAAATCATCTAAGTTGAGGGAAAAACATATTGGAATATGGAAAAACGGTGGCGTTTTCCTTTAACTGAAACATTGACTGAATTTTGTTTGCATTATTGAAACATTGTTTTCCTGTTTAACACTTTAAAGCTGCCTTGACACAACCTGCATTGTATAAAGCGCTATTTAAATAAAGGGGAAAAAAAATAATTCCATTATCGATTAAGTACCATTTCTATGTAAACAAAATTACATTTGAAAGTGGTCAAAGAATGGGGAAAAAAGCGTACAATGCAAGAAACACAGGGACATTTTATATTAAATCCTTCAGGAAGGTCATAAAAATATAGTTTTATAAGTCCAGATATGGCTGTCACAAGCACTTTGACTGTGATTGTGTGGCTAAACACAGTTGAGAGGTTTTTCAGCAGGACATAATTTACATTTCACTGTTATATTCGTAGAATTCAAGCATTCCCATTTGCCAATGCAGCTTGTCATAACAGTGAACGATTAAATGTCGCTGTTGTCATTAAACTTCAATAGCTTCATAGAGCGTGTGCATAAATGTCAATCAAACGGAGCGCAACTGAGAAAATGACAGCAATATTTTTCATTTAAGTAATAATATTTTTTGGACATAGGATTCAGGTTAACCTAACCTTATTGATTAAAACATATAGAAACACTTAAAAAGGTGGCTATTGTAGCTTTATTTCTTCAAAATGAAACTTTAACACAATATAGCTTAATCTTGCAATTGTAAGTTTATATAAACTTTATTTTTATTAATTAAATTTATAATTATTTGTTTTTATTATAAACTATTATTATTTCTCTTTACTCTCACGGTTTTGAATTTTAAAAATGTAGTTTTATTATTATTTCTTTATTAGTATAATATAATAAAATAATTTATTTTTATTATTAATTTTATGTAACATTTTTTCTTAAATTATTACAGTAAAAAGTAGTTAAAAGTAGGGCTGGGAAAATAAATCGATGCATCGCAAATCGATAAATGATTCAGCATCGATTCTGAGATTTTCCGAATGCATCGCGATTCTCTCTCGAATTCTGAGCTTAGTTTTGAACAGCAGATGGCACTACATGCTTTAGAAACAGCCGTACTCTGCTTGCTTCCTGTTCCTTACACAAACTTGAACCCAGGGGCAGCGTTTCCGTATGGCAGAGTATGGCAGTTGCCGTACCGTAGCCCAGTCAGGTGTGCCGTGGAAAATTATCCAAACTTTATATCTCTATTATATTTCGTTATTATTATTTTAAATCAGTGCTATTGGTCTTCCCTATGTCTGTTTGAGGGTTTTACAAATATTTAACCAATGAAAAGCATTCCAGAAACTTCGTAACGCCAATGGATCCTCAAACTGCCAGCGAAATCTCGTAACTTCACCCCGCCTCCATTTACGTGCCGCGCACAGCCAGATCCCCGCTTGTTCGCAATGCAAGGGTAAATAAATAACTGATGTTTGAATAAGTCCAGCATTTTCTTTACTCAAACACTATGTATGGAAAGTCTAATGTTTTTTGTGTGTTTGAAGAGCGGAGAAGAGTCTAAGCATTTACCGTCTAGTTGTAGCCAATATAATTTCGTACGATTTAAATATTCTGTGCATATCACTTCATCGTTAATATCATGAGATTTTGGCCAAGTGTATTAAACAACAAGAAAAACTAAGCACCCATATAGCTACAATACACGTTATAACCTGTAAGTTGATGAAAGCGTAATGCAAAAACAAAACACACCGTCTACAGTATGTCATTCGCTGGTCAAAATAATTGTTTACTCCACTGAGCTTGATTTTCATAAAATGTTAAGTGCAAGCGTCTGATAAAGCCACAATACCAACTTTGATGACGCAGTGTTTAATTATTAAAAAAAATCCCTTTCTATCTTTTTCCCCATATATTTCAGTGCGCCATTTTTTTTTATTTTTTTTATTTACGTCCCAACTACGCCCCCACCCCCACGCCATACCCTATGGTTTTGTGAAACGCTGCCACTGCTTGAACCTAAAATAATCACTCATAAAATTCAAAAAGGTTGAAGCGAATTACAAGGGTGTTCACAGTGGGCTGTGTTTACATTAATCTCGCGTCATAAAAGCATTCTGAGCCGAGGTGAAATTACATGACTCAGCCGAATGCACAAGCGCTCTTCTTCATGAGCACTTGAGTGTGTGGATAAAAACTAGATTAGAGCGCCATCTGCTGTTAAAATCTAGGCTCAGAATCAATTCCAGAGAAAATCGCGATGCATTCGGAAGATCTCAGAATCGATCCACGAATCGATTCTGTCCACGAATCGATTCTGCATCGATTTATCGTCACAGCCCTAGTTAAAAGGTACGTGTGTTCTGACAGAGTAACCTCCTCTTAGCTGTTAAACACTGTTATTTTATTTTTCTTTAATATTATTTACTCTTCTTAACTTCTTTTTTAATCTGCACTTTATTTTGTAACATTAATTATACATAAAGGAATAGTTCACCCAAAAATTAACATTCTGTCATCATTTACACACATTTTCAATTTGTTCTAAACCTGTAGATATTTTGAAGAATGTTAGTAACGAAACAGTTGATGGTAGCTGTTAACTTCTATAGTATGGGAAAAAATACTATGGAAGTCAATGGTTACCATCAAAATTTTATTTATCCACATTCTTCAAAAAAATCTTCTTTCGTGTTCAACAGAAGACAACTCAACAAAAGGTTTGAAACAACCTGAGATAGAGTAAATGATGACAGAATATTATTTTTGGTTGAACTATCACTTTAAATCTACACATTGTTTAAAGGATACAACTGGGTAACATGGAATATCCGTTAGATTAAAAACATAACCATAAAAACGGCTGTAAATTTACCGCCATAATAAAATGCAAAAGCTCTTGAAGTTTTCATGAGCCCTGGACTGGATGCTGCTTGTGTATGTAAGGATTTTCCCATAAGCTGAGAACAGGTGGGCACGAGGTTGATGTATCCTAGTGGGCAGAGCTCTGAAGCCCAGCGAGACGTGACGCCCGAGTGTTTTTATACCGCCGTGTGCCAAAACTGACAAAGCCACAGGCTGCTTCCTCACAGCGACCGCACCCACAGCCAAAGGTAGACACACTAACACAACACTAATGTTACGGCCTCCGCTCTGGGAGGACTGTACCAATGTGCCAAAAGGCCACTGGGCAAAACAGCAACAACACATGTACACACGCCATAGTGATGCCATCTGTCTGCCTCATGGTGTGCAGCGAGGACTGTAAATCCAGTCAGTTTAGGGTATTTTCAGTGAGGAGTCGTAATCTCTCTGGATTTATGTCTGTGTGTGTGTGTGTGTATGAAGGGATTTTATTGCACTGAATCTCAGGAACTCATGATGGCAAACATCACACACGTGTATGAACAGCAGACTCGCTCTGCCAGATATACACACATCACTAATATCTCCAGACTGGATCACGCTGTAGCTGTGATATGGTGAACTTTGACATATAAGCACAGCTGCATGCATATGTGACTTACATTGAACAGATTGGTCTTATTCCTCTCGCAGAAAAGTCCTTGTGCCGGCATGTGCTTCAGCTGTTGCCATGGGACACTGCTCCCTAGCAACACGTCTCGTGCCCATTGCAGGTTCTGTGAACACACAAATATATTCAGTCAGCTCTGTATGCATGAGGGCAAGAGAGCATGTGATGACTTGAACTGAGTGAAGTCAGAGGAAAGCCTGACCACTTCACTCACGCACACACTCCTGATAGAATACTAGAGTCCTGCTTAAAAGCGCAGCATATACTAATTAAAAAAATAGTAGGCAGTATGTGAAAGAGTATGCAGTAGGTAAGGATAAACATCTCAATTAAACGCATTATGGTAGATTGTCACGACTTCATTGTAGCATGCAGTTATAGTATATACTGTATACCACCCACTAGTTTTGAAAAACAGTATGCAATAGCAATAAGCATTTCAAACTGTATAAAACTACAGTGTCATGTGACTTTAATGCAGTATGCAGTGATAGTACATACTATATTGCATACTATTTTTGAGAAAATAATGTGATAGTATGGAGTAGAGCCCGACCGATATGGGTTTTTTGGGGCTGATACCGATACCGATATTAGGGCGTAAAAAAGGCCGATATTGATATATTGGCCGATATTCTTTGTTTAAATTATAGTACAGTATCAGTCAAAAGTTTGGACACTTTCCAATTCCTGTGTCCAAACTTTTGACTGGTACTATATATAGAATACTATAGTATATACATAAACAGAATATATATACATAAACACATTTATTGCAATGATCACTCAAATGTGGTGATCAAACACTTATAATGACGTGACAAAGATATGTAATGGAGGCAGGGCATTTAACAATTTAACAATAAACTTTATTATCCAAAATGAGTCTGACATCAGTGCACTGAACAGTAAAGGTGAAGTTTAACTATTTCAATTCAATTCCATTCAACTTTATTCCGTTGAAGTTTATTTCACTTCAGAACATTCATTCACGAATTTGTGCTACTGTCTTCACACAGACGAAACTTACTAGAGAAGTGAGAAGTGTGACATAATATACCACTGTAAATAAATACAATTTAAATTCACATCTCATGCACTTTAATGCCCTTTGAATGTAACGTTTACGTTCCCTTGGACCTGAAATCATGGCGGAATATCATGTGAAGTCCCAGGGCCGGCGCCAAGGGGGGGCATTCGCGGGCCGTGCCCCCCCCAAACGAGTTACTGTGCCCCCCTTTCCATCCTCTCCCCTCCTTGCTGAACGTGATCGATTTCGAAAGCGAAAGTGAAACCAATAAAACAGTGCACATAAGAAAACGATTGCACGCTTTAGAGAGTGTCAGCAACTGCATGCGATCACAGATTGTACGCTTCCCACCTGAAACAACCCCCCCCCCCACTTCCACTTAAAACAACGCTTGAATGCTGCAGCCTGAACAAGAGACCTCTTTACTGAAGTTAAATTGTTGGCTGATGTCATTACTCGCGAACTCGGCGGCGGATCTCCACCAAATTCGGGGGATCCCTTCAGCTCGAGGAGCCCTCTCGAATGCCACCCTCTGCGCCTCAGTAGCCCCCCTGGATCGCCAGATCGGTCGGCGCCCGATCGCGAATTTAGCCGCCCGTAACTCCCGGACGCCGGGGGCTATCGACGCGGGGGTGGTCTCATTCGAAAGGGGGCATCGAGACATACACTTGATTCGGCGTTCGAGAGGTTCCTCGAGCTGAAGGGATCCCCCGAATTTGATGCGGATCTGCCACGCTGTTACAGAGATATGGCCGTTCAAAGTTTCAATGGCATTCCATACACTTAAGCTTTAAAGAGTTTCATCCAGGTTGCCAGTAGCAAACAATGGAGCGCGTCTGCAAGAAAAACTATGTAATTACACTATATACAAGCATTTTATCTGCGTTTTATGTTCTGTAAAAAAATGTTCATATCGGCGGCATATTCGCCGATACCGATATATCTGCGACAGGCTCATATCGGCCGATAAAATCGGCAAAACAATATATCGGTCGGGCTCTAATGATAGTATGGAGTAAATAGTGAAAAACATTCCAAACTGTATAAAACTACATTGTCACGTGACCAGTGCAGCCTGCAATAATAGTATATACTGTATATTGCCTACTAATTTTGAGAAAACAGTGTGCAACACAGTATGCTGTAGGTAGAAATAAACATTTTAAAACTGTATTAAACTAGTGTCACGTGACTTTAATGAAGCATGCAGTTAAATACTGCCTACTAGGTAGTGATAAACATTTCAAACTGTATTACGCTACACTGTAAAGCTTGCAGTGATAGTACAGACTTTACACTGCCTACTGTTTCTCAAAAAGGTATGCATTAGGTTGTAAGCATTTCAAATTGCAATATGCTACATTACTGACACATGAAATCTAGTATTTATACTGCCTGTTGGTTTTTAAAAATGTGTGTGAAAGCGCATGCAGCAGGCTGTAGTGTCACAAGTCCTTACTGCAGTGAGCAGGTTGTACATACCGTATACTGCCTACTGATTGTTTTTGAACATGTCAAAGAGTTTGCAGTAAGTAATAATAAATGTTTGAAGTGTACAAAAGTGAACTAGTATGCTGCAGGTAACAATATCTTTTTTCAATAACATTTCTTTCAAAGAGTTTCAAATCATATTATGCTATACTATTGTCACATAACCTCACAAAATATGATTATTTAGCAATTTTAGTCCAATTTTGAGTAAAAAATTCTAGTAGTCAGGGTTGCCAGGTCTGTTTAAAGGGGTCATATGATGTTGCTAAAAAGAACATTATTTTGTGTATTTGGTGTAACGCAATGCGTTTATGCAGTTTAAGGTTCAAAAAACACATTATTTTCCACATACTGTACATTATTGTTGCTCCTCTATGCCCCGCCTTTCTGAAACGCGACATTTTTACAAAACTCATCATTCTGAGACACGACGTGTGCTCTGATTGGCCAGCTATCCAGTGCGTTGTGATTGGCCGAATACCTCAAGCGTGAGACGGAAATGTTATGCCCCTTACCGTATTGTGATGCCGTGTCCCGGCGCGACGACACAAAAACAACAAAACCCATTACAAACGAAGCATTTGCATCCAGTGGAGACATAATTACTGATTATAATGACTTATACTGTCTTTTTACGCGTCGGGTTACATCGCAATGCGTAAACATTACCATGTCTGCATTTGTGATCGGAGAAACGACAAACAACAAGCGCTACTCTACACAGCTCAAAACTCGCGTTTGAATACTCAGTGGCAAATTCTTTAAATATAAAAACATACTTACAGGCTGTAAGCCAGAAGCACCAGACTGTCCTTGCAAAACTGCACTCGAATATTTGGGTTGAACTGTTCTGGAACAGTGTTGTAAATACAACTTAACCACTGATTTCTAGTTGTGTCCTCTTTTGGAAGCCCAAAGAAAGTAGTTTCGCTTTCACAACGAAATAGCATCTCCAGGACATGGCGCCGGTGGCAGCAACAACACTACAGTGAGAATAAAAGTTACGCCTTCTTTCTTTGCGTATACGTTTGGGCGGTGTTTTGCAAATCTCACCGTGACGTAGACATGTGGGGGTGTGTTTGAATGAGCCGTTTTAGGGGGGCGTGGTCGAGTCTTAACTTTTATAAAGAATATCTCTTTGGTTTTGAGACTTTAGTCTTTGCAATCAGGGATCTTATCTATGCACAAACAGCTTGTAACACTCCAAAGAGAAAGGAGAACTTCAAATTGCATCATATGACCCCTTTAATAAAACAAGTCCAATTGCTACTCAAAACTATCCCAATAAATAGCCAAAACATGCCCAATAGTGTTCCAGGGCAAATTGGCAAACAAAATTGCATTCTGGGAGGCGAGGGGTTTCACTTTAACCTGCGGACTAAAAAAAAACCTGCAGCAACAGTATGAAAGTAGCCCAATTCCACAGGAAGACTGGGGACTTGGCAACACTTTGTGTTAATTTGTCACATTGGAAATCGGTTAAGTCACATTGCATTGTGGAACTGCAAATACAGTACTGTAAATTTTAATCTAGCCTAGCATGCCATCCAGTTATTCTATACATAAAAACGTTAAATGAATTGATTTACTGAACCCAGGAAAACACAGAAACAACTTTAAAATAGACAAACATCTCCCGTTAGACGACTAAAGACTGGAAGCTAATCAAAACTCGTGACACTCCAATATAATTACACTATATCATCCCATCAAATCCATTTCCACACCACTAATTCACCGTTAATGAACACACAACTTCAGAGCACTGCAGTCTGACTTCTTTATTAGGAAACAGGCATGCACATATCTCTCACTGTATGTCACACACTGTACAAACGAGAGCTCAAACACTGTTTGGGGCCATTCATTAAATCCGAAAGCTAAATTTCCATGCTTTCGCCTTGGGAACGAGTCGGGTGCGATTAAACGTGTTGTGGCGGTTATGAAATCTCTGGCTTGTCATGGTGGGGTGATTAAATTTCAGAGCTGAACAATCTCTGCTCAAACATCAGACAGATTTCTCAGTGTGAAGGGATGGAGATGACATATGAGAGTCCATTTGGTAAGAAAGTGTCTGAAAGGAGCATAAACACACATGCAATGGAGAGAGAGAGAGAGAGAGAGAGAGAGAGAGAGAGAGAAAGAGAGAGATTATATAGTGACTCCAAATCTGACATGTAATAGAAATTTTGAATAATGTATTGGCTCCTTGTGCATGCAATCATAATAAGGACCGACACTTCAAGCTTCAAAAAAGGACGCAAAAGCACCATAACAATAGTGCATCTGCTTTATTTAAAGTCTTCTCATATAATAGAATAAAATTTTAAGTCATTGTTCAGTAATAATCGTCCCTGCCAGGGCTCTGCACTACGACTAAACATTTTTCCTGCCTGAGCGACTGATTTTTGAGGTTGCACTGGTGCCACTACCAGTTTGATTAACCTATAAACACTGCCATTTCTGTTGTGTATGAGAAACATTAAACAGCAAACGGGCCAGAAATGGAACAAAACCACGTCTGGAGCCCTGTAGATTGAATTTAAGTCATTATTCAATGATAATCTTCCTCTCCAATGAGCTGTTAACCACTGCAATTTGTGAATAAATCATTGGGGCAGGTATTGTGAACTGGATCAAACAATTCATTGAAAACATCTGACTCAAAACTAATTTTTTTAAAGAACCAGGCAATTGGCTACTTTTCTCATATGAACTCATGATCTTCAGTGAATAACATTCAGTCAGTTTTTCCACACAAAGCTATCATACATCTTCAGATGGCTTGAAATATAGTGCATAAATCATATGAAATATGATACTTTTGTCATTTTCAGTAATTTACTGTTTGTGTTTCAAAGAAGACAGGAAGTTGCAATGACATGAGTGTGAGTAAATGATAACAAAACTGTCATATTGGAGTGAAGCATTCCTTTAGTTATCATAATTCAAGATATGACAGTGAGAGAAAGAACAAAATAGAAAGAGCAAAAGGCTGGATATGTAAGGTTATGCCAGCAGTCATTATCACAGAGAAAAGGCTTTAGTCTACCCTACTGTGAAAGAAACACCACCAATAATGCTTTGCTTTCTTTTCAAGTGTCCTCTTTCATTAAGCAGTCACTGATATTATTATACATGGCTATGCATATCTCAATCTTCAGTTTAAAAAAAAAACACTAACATTTTCTTTCTTGCTACAAAGGAATCTGCTATTGTTCCGCAGAAAGGGAAACTAAAGCTTTCATAGAAAATTCAACGGGAAGAAAGAGAGATAATCACATGCAGGGACTGTATGACAATGATTTTAAAATGTTAGTTTCTATTACGAACAAATGCTGTAATATGCTTCCAGGCAGAGCCCAAAATTACCACCATGTCACACTGGCCAATGGTGAAATAACTGAGAAAATTTACCAACCACAGATATTTCATACTGGCCATGAAACTGAATTTTGCATTATTGTTTAAAAAAAATTGTCATTACGACAATGACATTTTTTCTTGCATATCAGTGAAAAAGTGCAGGATGGCATGTCATTTGCAGCATCATACGCAAGATGAGTCAGTCTGAAATGCTCCATCACAAAAACATCAATTCAAATCGTGATTTTGTTCCTCTATTTGTTTCTGGGTGGCTCAAAAAAAAAAATAAAAAATAAAAAAATCCACACGTCGCCATATGGAGCTCTGGGGAAAAAATTCTAACAGACATTCCAGGTATATGATAGGGTTGAGTTTATGCTTCCCTTTATTTATTTATTTTCTTTTACCAAAAATTTAGCAAAAACAGTAACACTGTGAAACATTATTAAAATTTAATAAAACAATCTTCTATTTCAATATATTTTAAAGTGTAATTTTTTTCCTGTGATGCAAAGCTGAATTTTCAGCATCATTACTCCAGTCTTCAGAGTCACATGATCCTTAAGAAGTCATTCTAATATGACGATTTGCTGCTCAAGAAACACTTCTGATTATTATCAATGTTGAAAACAGTCGTGCTGCTTAGTATATGTATTTATGGAATGCATGCTTAGTATAGTACTGCTTAGCATATGCATTTATGAAATTTATGGAAACTGTAATACATTTTTTTAAAAGTTCAAAAGAACAGCATTAATTTGAAATAAAAATAATTTTAAAAAATAAACTGCAACATTATGAAAATTTTTACTGTCACCTTTCATGAATGTAACACATCTTTGCTGGAAAAATTAATTTCTTTTGTTAAAAAACAAACAAACTGCTTACTGCCACTGATTTCAAAATTTTGATTGGCAGTGCATTTAAAATTTTATATAAGCTTGTGAATTTGTTCCTTATAAAATCAATATGACTATTTATGAAATATATCATATGCCGATATCTTTATAATCATTTAAATTAATTTCAAAACGGATAGTTATGATACTGGGTGCTGATTGGTTAAAACAGCCATCCAAAATACACAATATAGTAACAGCTACTGTACAGATAATAACTGAATCAAAAACGTTAAATGTTTTTCATATTCATTTGATTAATATCAATAGCATAATTTATAATAGCAATACAGTACTTAATTTCCTCCCATTCTGCATTAATAATACCACATCTGAAGGGCTTATGTGAATGCCACTGCTGTGCCTAATAAAGGCCTTCAGCCCATTTGAGCAGGAAGTTGATTTATTTAGAACAGGTTTTTACATGACTTGACCACATATGTAAAGTAAGTATGGGGAATCCCCACTGACCCCATGTGCACACCTATCAACTTCCTATATCAACCGCAAGTCAAAAACAAACTGCAGCGGATACATTAGGCTTCCGGCAAGTGTAAATGGTTTGTTTAGTGGTCAGGGGTGTTACACAACATTCTGGCACTGCGCTAAACTTGGCATTACTGCTCTTTTTGCGCCTATGAGGCGAGTGGGCACAGTTTTTAATGTCCAGTCTTAATATCTATAGGTGGTGGCATCCACCGTGCATAGGCTTCAAACACACACACACAGGTGAAAATGATATCATCCTCTTGGCTCAGTTAGCATTAGAGATGCAGTAAATGGTTGTTATAAAGCATATGTGTATCTTTTTTGTGTCAAAACACTTTCCAGTATTATGTACAGAGACAACTATAACTACAAGTCATTTGCAGTATGATTTCCTGAAATGATAAATACAGTGGAGATTACAAAACATTGTTTGAGTGGCCCAACGCTGACACTGACAAGTGTAGGATGACTATACGTCATGGTTATACTTCAAATCAATGAGAAATAATCTGCATGAGAAAATATCATTCTGATTAGTATAATGTGAATTATGTTTATTAAATTATTACTATACTGCATTTTAAACAAAAAGTACATCTGTAAATAGTATTTTAGTATGTGTTTAATGCATTTTCTTTTGCACTACAATAATGAGACAGAGAATTTTTTATTTTTTTTTTTAATTATTCTTAAGACTCATTGGCCTGTTCAACCAATAGCAAAAGTTAGGAAGCAGCATTATTCAGTATCATTGACATTCTATTATAGTTTTTAATATTTTTAATGATTTTTAAATATTGTCTTATGTTTTCATTAAAATTTTTGAAGTTTCAGTAATTTTGATGTATTTCAGTATTTTTTTAATACAGTTTTAACTTTTAGCTTCAGTTTATTTAGTTTCAGTTACATTAGTACTTCAACTTAAACTATACGGTAAGAAATGTTGCCTTGGCAATTAACGGAAATAAAATTTACTGTTAATTTTATTTTATTCAGTTTTAGTTAACCATAACTGATAGGAAGCATTTGAAACACCTGTATAAAAAGATTTTTTTTGTGTGTAACATGCATAAAGATTATAGCATATTATAACAAATATTAATATTATACTATAATATATATATATATATATATATATATATATATATATATATATATATATATATATATATATATATATATATATATATATATATATTATTAATATATTAACAATAATTGTTTTTTGACTACGTTATGAATTCGGTTACATGACACTTGACTAGTGTCACGCGTTGGTGATACAAACTGTACGAGCACAAAGGAGATCAAAGAAAAGTTTTTTAACAAGATAAATCCAGGAGAACAGCACGGAAACCAACTTAATATTGAACAGAATGGACAAAGACGTAAGCCCCGTTTCCACCGCAGGAACTTTCCTCAGGATCTAGGGACTTTGGGCTGGTCCTCTGTGTGTTTCCACTGCAGGAACCAGGATTTAAAAGTTCCGGGTAAAAATTTGCCCCTCAGAAAGAACCTGCTCGCGAGCAGAGGGGGAAGTCATGGCCTGATGGTTAGGGAGTCGGGCTTGTAACCTGAAGGTTGCCGGTTCGATTCTCGCACCGGCAGGAATTGAAGGTGGGGATTGTGAACAAACAGCACTCTCTCTGCCTTCGATACCATGACTGAGGTGCCCTTGAGCAAGGCACCGAACCCCCAATTGCTCCCCGGGCGCTGGAGCAATGGCTGCCCACTGCTCTGGGTGTGTGTTCACTGTGTGTGTGTGTGTGTTCACTACTCACTGCTGTGTGTGTGCACTTGGATGGGTTAAATGCAGAGCACCAATTTCGAGTATGGGTCACCATACTTGACAATACGTCACGACAATAAAGTAACGAATTACATTTACTCGCGTTACTATAACTGAGTAGCTTTTTTGTGTACTACTTTTTAAAGTAATTTTTAAAATCTGTAATTTTACTTTTACTTAAATATATTTTGTTTGAAGTATTGTACTTCGCTACATTTTAAAACACATTAATTACTCAGTAAAAAAAAAATTAAAAAAATCGCTCCCTGGAAACTACTGCAGTAAATAATGGGCAGGAGAACAAACTGGCGCTAAAATCACAAGAAAGATGCAGACGGACATGACAGGTGTTATGGTGCAGCTGAAAACGAAAATCCAGCTGAAAACGAAACCTCGTAGTATTCGGCTAAAGTTGAACTCGAAGGAAGTGAACCCCTGGCCATATTTATGCTCTATTATGCAGTGTAAACTGTGTTTGCCTAGGGAGACCAAACTAGCAGATTACAAAATCTCGACATCACCCCTTCGCAAGCATGTTGAGGTAAGGTAAATACTTGCATCATTGCACTGGTGGTTAAAATGAAGCTTTGACAGTTTAGGAAAAGGTTTTGCACAAATTAGCCAAAAAGACAGTGGTGCAGGGTGTGCGATATATATCGTCTGCGATAATATCGTAATTGTTGTTTTAACGATTTGACATTATCAGTATTTTGCCAAAAACCAAACAAAACTCTCCTTCAGAGTGCCGTGAAGTCTAGTAGATTAGACTAGTGCGCGCGTGCATTTAGAGTGCGTTCTTTCACTGCGTGATTCAGTCTGTTAAAATGCATTTAGAATAATCACAAAATTTAAGATATAGGTGCAGAAAATGTATATATTTATATAATTTCATATAGTAAATCAATATCACACGGTGCCGAACAAACGTTTAACAAACGTTTCACTGTGTGCTGTACGTAAAATGAGTGTTACCTTGGCTTTAGTCAAAAATAAATAAATAAATATGATTCCCAATGCACACAAACTTCTGTTGGTTACAGTGTTTACTTCCTTTCTATTTATATATTTTTAAATATTTCTTTATTTGTGAAATATACTGTAATAGGATTACAGAATCAAGAAGTTGTCATCTAAAGTACAAGTATGTTCATTTTATACGTTTATCATTTTCAAATTATTTAAATTTCTTAAATATTAATTAGAATAAATAAAAATGATATATATTGGCTTTATACCCTGCTCTCTAATATCCGCATCGGCTGTCAAAAAAAAACAATATCAGTTGATCACTACACTTTACAGATTTGGTAGAATCTGTAAAATAGACAGAAGAAAAGTTTGAATTATGTAGTAATTAATACACTTTAAAAAAGTTTTTAAAATCTGTTTATTGTAGTCCTTCAGAAAAATGTGCTGAGTCTCATATTTTGGAGACAAAATTGTGAATTTCACCAAAATATGTTAGTACAACAGGGTTGCAAACTCATCATAGGTGAAACAGATGCAACGCTTGGGAAGAAAAATTCAACTATACTTAAAAATATATATATTTTTAAATTTCTACTTCAGTTGTCTCAGGCCACATGCAAGTTTGCATTCCTGTATTTCAATGGCACAGAAATTATTCACTGTGTGGTGTATGAAGTTTATGTGTGTTTACGCACCTTGTGTGTTCTGCTGTAGGCATACAGGTGGGCCAGACGATAGAGACTCTTGTAGTGTTGCGGGAAGCGACTCAGACACAGGAAGAGAGACCTCACACACACATCCACTAGTGTTTTCCTCTGCTCTCTCTTTCCCGGCGGCAGACACTTAGGCAGCTCTATCACCTCCAGCGGAGGAGGTGGCTCTGGCCTGCGCTTGCCCTCACTGGAGGAGCTGGTCTGGGGGTGGGGTCTGTGTGGTTGGGCGGTGTGCAGCGGATGAGGTGGAGCTTGGGTCGGGGTGTCTGTGGTAGGAGTTTTGGGGACAGAGGCCTCAGGGGACGTGATGGATAAGGTGGTGTCCGAAGACTCTTGTGTGACTGAAGATTCTTGAGAGAGTGTGGCGGAGCTGATATCCATGTTCTTGTCCTCCAAGGGGCCTGTGGGATTTCAAGAGGGCAGAGGTGACCACCAGCTGCAGATATTGATTGTAAAAAGCAGCTTAATAGGAGAAGATAATCTACTGCGTTTTGTGCTCTTGGCAAGACAAGTATTGGCTGAATTTCATGAAAACTGTCAAGTTTTCCAGACATGGTCGGCACTAATGGCTTCAGGGTCAGCTCGCCGACATGTAGCGCCATTGCGCTTCGGGCGTCCCGAGTCCGAGTCCTGGCTCGCGGACCTTTCCGGATCCCATCCCCCTCTCTCTCACTCACTTCGCTTCCTGTCAAAACTATACTGTCCTATCTAAATAAAGGCATAAAATGTTGAACATAAATCTTTATAAAAAAAAAAAAAAAAAAAAAATTTGCCAGACACGTCCTAAGAAATTATAGCTAGGAAAATCCTAAGAAATTATATTTTAATATATATAATTATACACAGTGGTGGCCAAAATTATTATAACACTAGTATTTTCACCAGCTAAAAAATGGTTTTAAGTCAGCTATTTCTATCTTTTGCTGTAGTGTCAGTAGGAAATATCCAAACATTCATTTAGCCATTAACTGAACTGTGGCAACGTCTCCAAGATGCTTCAAGAAACATACCTGCAAAGCTACAGTACTTTTAAAAGTTTTAGGCACTTGTGTAAGAATGCTGTAAAATAAGGATGCTGCCAAAAAATGTCATAAATAGATTTTCTTTATCAATTAACTTCTAACAACTAAATTAAATCAACATTTGGTGTGAGCATCCTTTGCGTTTAAAGCAGCTTTTGCACTTGAGCATAGTTTTTCAGGGAGCTTTGCAGGTAGGTTTCCGGAAGCATCTTGGATACGTTGGCACAGTTCTTCTGGATTTAGTCTGTCTCAGTTTGTTCTGTTTCTTCATGTCATTCCATACAGACTGGATGATGATCAGATCAGTTCTCTGTGTGGAGCACTAGCTGTTGTCAGACTCCTTGTGCAAACAAAAATCTCACTGGATTATTACAATTAATGGCAAAATGAATGTTTGGAAAATGTAAACTGATATTTTCTACTGACACACTACAGCAAAAGATAGAAATAATTGACTTAAAACCATTTTTTAGCTGGTGAAAATACTAGTGTTCTGATAATTTTGGTCACCACTTATTTTTTTGAAATTGTGACATTTTCAAGACAATTAAGATAATTTTACAGTAATTTATTTTTATCATTAATCAAAAATGTAACAAAACTTTTTTTTTAAGTCTCTTATGCTCACCCTACCTGAATTTGATTCAAAATACAGAAAAAAAAAAAAAAAAATTACATTTAAAAAAAAAAAACTGTTTTCTCTTTGAATATATTTTAAAATGTGAATTTTCAGCATTATTACGCGTCTTCACAGCATCCTTTAGTTCAATATTTTTGTGGAAACATGATATATTTTTCTGTGATGCAGCAGAAAAAGAAAGTTCAGAAGTTCAAAATAAAAGCATTTATTTGAAATTTAAATCTTTTAACATTATAAATGTCCTTATTATCACTTTTAATTGATTTAATGTGTCCCAGCAGATAAAAAGAACAAAAAGGAAGAAAATATTAAAAAAAAAAAAAGTAAAAAATCGTACTGACCACAAGCTTTTGAATGGTAGTGTATTATCATAAAATAGAACCATGTAAAATACTAAATGTTAAATATTAATACTAAATGCTACATATTAAATATTAAATTAATTTTCCACAATGTAATGAGACTTTGCATTATGTACGTGTTTAGAAGAACTGGGATCAGTACCTGCGTCCTCTATTGTGGCCAGTTTCTCTTTACCATTGGCATTTGATTCTTCCGGAAAAATACTACACTTCCCAGGATCGACCTTGTGGCTGCTGTCCTGTGAGCTGGTCGCGTCCATGAAGACATCCTGCAAGGAGCTGGAGTCTGACAAGCCAGCAACGCTGTCCTGACTTTGCTCTGATTTAGGGAAAAAAAAAAATATACCACACAATTACACTCATTCAACAAGACCTTCCTCATCTGTCCTTTGTAAATATTAATATAATTAAAAAGACCCTTTATTTTGATTGTTACAGATTCACCCAAATTGCACAATCCGCAAATCAACAGAGATCCCAAGATGAATTGTGCAAAAATCCTCCAATGAACACAAGGCTGGAAACATTTGCTGGAATGACAGATTTACAAATGGCTACTATACCTGAAGAGCAGGCAGGCTTATGTTGGGACAAGGTTCTGGATTTTAACAGAGAACGAGAAATTAGGATTCTGTACCTGAGAGCATTTACTATCATTCAAATTAAAGGAATAGTAATAGAGTGCTGAAAGAATGAGTCCTAAAACCCAGAAACCAGTTGAATGGGTAACTGGATTTTTTGAATGGGTTTTTGGTTAAATGCCTGAAATAAGCTCTGTGTTTAACACAAGCCCAAGAAACGTCCATGTTTTTTCTGGATGTAAAATGCATCAGTAATATCCCACTCATTATTTTTTTAAAGATATTACATGTCTTGAAACAGGTAGTTACAAGTGGCTAAATGGGACAACAAAGGTTTTCTTCAGCATTAAATCAAACAGGTAAACTCATTTATTGCTTCAGTCTACTTTTACTGCCTTGTTCTGTTTATAATGGCGATCTTGCAAACTATTTTAACTCAAACTTTCCAACTTGCAGATCTGAACTCTTTCCCCACCATTGATAGAATTTTCCATCATTTATGAGATGACACTTCCCCGCCATTGACCAAATTTTCCAGGTTTCTGTGTTTTCACTACTATATGGCAGGAAGCGGTTTTACACATCTTCTAAAAAAATACTGAATCTCTGTATCAAAACAAGGTAAAGAAGCAGCAGAAATAGGTGATCGCATATGTAAGCTGATGCGTATGTAAAATAGCGTGATCATCAAGCACTAAACAGCATATAAATCAACACTGGCTAATGTTACAGAATTAAATGACATCCCAGGAAGTGGTTTACGTCTGTGCAAGAGAAGCGATCAACTCCATCTATGTTCTGATTTTTGTTCTGAATCTGATCCGGATGTAGTCTTTGACAAAAATGCCATTTTCTTAGCTTTGCTGGTGAGGAAAGAGTTAAATGAATATTTCAAGTCAAGTCAAGTCGAGCTTGACTTGACCTCCCTCCCCTCCTTGACTATTTAAAAGCATTTGGAAACTAACTTTAATTTTTAACTTCTGGCAACTGAATTTAGGATTTAAAGTTCTTTAAAGAGCTTATTTTCTGCAAGAATCCAAAGCACAATTCCTAAATTGAAAAATCTTATTTGGATTTTGTGGAAAGAACCAGGGCGATGCTAACTTCTGGGTTGGCATTAAAAAAATACATTACTGCAGCACTCAACTGAGCATGAAAATTCTGTCATTATTTACTCACCCTCAACCAAACCCATATGCTCTTAACTTTCTACTGCAGAATACAAAATGTTGTTGTAATGTTTTGCTTCTACCTGCTTGAAATTCAATGAGGACAAACACTGTCAAAAGGGGGGGGGGGGGGGGGATCAAAAAAGTAGTCTATGACTTACATTCCAAGCCTTCTGATGCAATTAATGTGCAGAAAAGACTTAAATTTAAGTAGTTATTCACTGTTAATATTTCCTTTCACAGTAGTTCTCATATTTCATTTGTACTTTTGCTTATTCAAACAGCTACATGGGCTTTCTCCTTTAAGTCATACAGGTTTGGAGGGAAATTAAGGTGAGTAATTAATGAAAGAAGAACTATTCCTTTAACAGGTACAGTGGTTTTGATCCAGGTCTGAGGTTACAGGGCAAGACCGCAGGGTGCACGTTTCAATGCCGTGTTGAACCAGCCTGCTCCTGAGGTAGAGCAAAGTGCTTGAAAATGTTGTGCTTCTCAGCAAGCCCAGAAAGGAAAGTTAATGTAATTCCTCTTGTGCTGCCCGCAAACAAGCAGAAAAAAGCCCCTGAGCATGCTGGGAGTGTCAGCATTTGGCACAGAGGGTAGAAACTCATTAGCACACACCATCACCTCCATGACACAACAGAGTGTGGTGGCAACACCCCCCCTCCCCTCCTCCACAGAAAGCCAACGCACCCGCACACTCAGCATGAAGGGGAAAATGGCGCTGTGTCAGCGCAAAATTGCAGCCTCCTGCAGAGCGCATTAGCAGCTAGAGGCCAACACTGCCAGGAGGCCCATTAGTTGGTCTGCTAGAGTTTTCAACAGGAGCTCAAGAGCATGTTAAAGACACAATGAAGGTCTAGACAGGACCCGGTTATGTGCTGGGAAGTGCTGAACAGGAAAAAATGACAGGCATTTCAGTGCAGAAAAGACTGATCTGATTGAGGTGGAAGATCACCAATAGAGTAAGAGTGTTGTCATATTAATTGCACAGAAGAAAGAGACAATTTTTTGAAAAGGACAAGTGTTACTGCATAATAATCTGATGTGACCCACAGTAAATATTAGAATGGTGTTGGGGTCACTTTCCTCAAAAGCAGAGCACACAACCAAACTACAGTTAATAATATAAAGTTATAAATACTGAGAGAATCAGAAAAATGACTAATGATAGAGCTCAACACTCATTAAGCTAAAAAAATTCTAAATCTTCATTGATAAAATCTTCACAGATTTTAAAAGCAATAAGAAATAATTTCCTTTCAATGCAGTCTTACACATAAATGAATGTTTAAATGCACATTCTTAGTGAAATTCATCAAAAACGCCATATTTTGGAAGGTGCTACATAATGCTACACATTAGTAAAATTTGGTTAGAGAAAAATGTTGTTAATAGTGTAGCGACGTATGCAGCACAGTTTACACAGAAACCAAATTGCTTACTGATGGTCAATGCAGCAAATCTGCGCGATCTTGTTGAAGCTATTGCAAAATCTGCTTGGGGAAATCATTTACCATCACACAAAATTCCCATTCACATGGATTCCTATTGAAATGACTGGATTTTGCCACTTTTTCCGTTAAATTTTTGGACATTTCCAACAACCCTAAAACCTCACATAATGCAATGCGTAATGCAACAAACAGGTAAAACACCTGTGAAAGACCTATTCAGATTTTAAACAATGGAGAAGTGCTAATTAAAGTTACTGTTTCAGTGAAAGATTTCATCCCAAAACTATTTTGGCCAAAAATGATTTTTTTTTTTTTTTTGCCATTTTGGATGAGTATGTTTTTGGTTGCTGAAATTTTGGTGCATCACTAGTATCAATTGACCCTTCACTGGGAGTTTGACTGACAGGCGATATGGTCAATCATAACACTGAATCTGCCATTTTGTCCAACAAACAAACCAGACAGGAGAGTAGATTTATGTCAGTGGACTTGAACTTGAAAAATACTGTGTATTGACATCTTTCCATGGTTGAAACAAGATACCTTCTGATGTTCATTCATGTTTATTTCATGCTCGAACTAGTAAAGAGGAAGAGATGATCAGTTCACGTGCTGCGTGAACTGAGACCTTACAGCGATCTGTCACAACACATTAAAGTGCCACAAAATGGTATTTATTGATTGGATTTCTTTTTAAAAAAATGACAAAATTTGGAAGCTCAGACTTTGTTTCATACCTAACGTAACCTGCTCTTTCTTGTCTGTCCGCGTGTTGTCAGTTTCCGCGATGTATTTTTCACTGCGTGAGAACATAATGTGAATGTGAGAGTGGCATGGCATGTCGGATGTAGCCACAGTAACTAAGGGGGGTGGGTCTTTGCGAAGGGTTAATTGTTTCAAATAAACCCACTTGCTTAAACCGCTATCAATCTATTTCAGTCAAAGTGGACGGTTTAAGTTGGCCAGAATAAATTGCAAAATAAACCAGACAGTTGCTAGTCTTATAGCCAGTCTTTTAGTGAAGTACTTTTGATGCTTCTAATAAAATGTTGCAATGGGGTTTATCCCTAAGCTGTCTGGTTAGCTTGAAGGCTTAAAATCTGTATTAAACGATTTCCTGAATTCCCAAAAGGGAAAATGGTAACAAAGCCCTCTGTAAAACTGAATGCATAGTCACTGTTGAGCCCTATGGTGCTCAGGCTGCTATACCATTGGAGTTCGTTGGGAAACTAAAGCCCTGCTTTTGAGGAATGATAGGCGAGCCGGCAGTTTTGTGCTATCGGTTGTGCGAGGATGGGCGTCTGTACCATACACAGATCCTGGCCGCAAAGCAGAGAGACACAGGCAGTAGTCATGGTCATGTGAGAAGTCAGCTGTAGAGAAAATTCAGTTTAGAACACATTTCATAATCTGGAATGTCATTCAGTTGTATATTTTGGGTACCACTGTAGCGTAAATAGAGGAGATCTTTCATTTTCTGTTGTGATGAGAAATGGGCAGCTTTTAGAGGTTATTAGAGTGAATCTCACAAAAACCTAGCCATGTCTGAGTCCTATTTCACCATGTTTTGGGGGAAATTGTGCTTAATTGTGTTAAAAATGATGCCTCAAAGCAAAAAAAGGCATCATCTTCTTCATTCAGAATATCTTTTCTTTTGATTTTGAGGTGAAATAAGACCTGCTTGTGTTTTCATGACATTCACCCATTAAGGCCCCGATATACTTCAAGCAAAATCCAAGACTGAAGTGGTGAGACAGAATTTCAAAATAAATTAAGCCAAAGCGAATTTCATTTTGAGTTCATTTTGGGAGATCAGGAGCTCTGCCTTCACTGACATGCAGATCTCCAATTATTGTCTATTTTGTTACTGAAAGGAAAACACGCAGCACATATTTACATATTTATCTAAACGAAAGAACAAAAAAGAACATGACTGTGAGTATATCGGGGCCTTTAAAATCAACAATCATACAATAAGAGAGTGAATTCATCAAGTCTAGAATTCTTGTATCAGCTGATAAGAAGCTAAACTCATCCACACACCAACATTTGCAGAAAAAGCAGTTGAAACTTCCCACTGTCTTTACCGAACCACATTATTCAGAACAACCCACAAGAACAATCTCCCTTGCACATGTGAGCCACAGCAGACACGTTGGTCAGATGTCAGTTTGCACACAGAGCAGTGCGGAGTGCATTGTGGGAAGTCTTTGTTGAATCAGGGTGCTGACCCATCATGCATCCATTAAGAAGCAGCAGGTGGGAAGCAGGTCAGAGGCAGGCAGAGAGGGAGCAGGCAGGAGGCAGCAGGGAGACAGGGAGGCTAAAGCAGGCCATGGGAACGACTGAGGAATATGGGCAACATGTCACAATGTTCACCTTTATTAAAAAAAATAAAAATAAAATAAATCACACTTCAAATCTGCAGCAAGCCGTTGTGAAGGTTTCAGTGAGGCAATGAGATGAAGCCAGCCACAAAAACATAAATAATTAAACAAATACAACATGAAAACAATAAGAGCTGCACTACATATTAATAATTTATTATTTTATGGGATATATTATTCACAGATAACTGGATAAATTCAAATAATTATCAATACAGAAATAGTAAATAACAGCCAATAAAAAAACAGCACACCTCTTATGGGGTCACTCACACATGAAGTGTGCTCTTGCACTGTTTTCGCTTTTCAGCAGGGTTTTTTTTTTTCAGCAACATACGTCATCAGCGCTCAAAAAAAAAAAAAAAAAAAAAAAGTAAAAAAATTTATTAAATAAATAAAAGCATCCATTACGATTACATTCCATTAGCAAGCTATATGCTGCTCTTCACAGATAACTGGGAAGATAAAAATGATTATTGATACAGACAGAGTAAACAGCCTATAAATTAAATAAAAACAAACACAAAAAACAGCACATCTCTTAGGGGTCACTCACACGTAGTGCGTTCTTGCACTGTTTCGCTGTTTTTCAGCATCTTACGTCATGAGTGCTCAAGTTAAAAATGTTAAAAATTAATCCATTTCATCTCAATATTCATCTTGCGAGTGAATCAAATATGTTATTCTACTATTTTAGTAACTATTCTTCCTACTCTATACGACATATCTATATGATTTTTATGATGTTACAACAGATTATAATAATATTTCACAAATTGTGAAACACTTCAAATAATTTTATCTGCAATTAAAAAGGAGCAGTTAAGAGTTGGTCATACTATATGGAATGTAAATTTTCAAAGCAAACTATTTTGTTTCAATTGACTGTTTTTATATAATTAGCTCTTTTATATAATTAGCTCTTAAATTAAAAGAGGTAAACTACTAAAAGTAAAGTTGTCATATCTCTAAAAACAAGCAAATATTGTTTTTTATTTTAATGACAGTGGGATTTTTTTTCTTTGTTCTGTAATACAAATTAAGTTTCTTGTGATTTAAAGTGATATGAAATTTAACTGGTCTTTATGGCACCAGTACCATAAAAAACCCAAACGATACCCAACCCTAGAAATAATATGTCCTCATTCTGTGTAAGAAGCCACATCATCTCACAGAAGGATTTTATTTCAAACATTCAACTGATGATATGCAGTGAGTTTGGAGTAAAAACATTATAATAATTAGTAATAATTTATTACATTTATATAGCACTTTTCTGGGTACTCAAAGCCCTTTACATAGAAGGAGGGAATCTCCTTAACCACCACCAAGGGCTCCCACGGGTCCTTAAAAACTCTTCAATTTAGTTGCATCAAACTTAAGGCCATAAAAAGTTTTAAATACGTTAAATGGTATAAGAAATGTCTTAACTATAATTTCAAAAGGTCTTACAGTTGGGGACGGAAAGACAAGAATGGCGATATGGCTGGATTAAACTTCAAATGGCAATGATGCAACTGAATAAATAGGAGCGCTGCACGTTTCAAGACAAAATGCGGTGCAGATGTCTTTATGTGAATGTATCTGAAGGGAACCGACTGTCCTCAGAAATGTGTTGTTGGAATTTTTATTTCATCTTACCTATAACGCCTGATAAAGCAGCATTTATGAGCGCGGACAGTGCTCATAAATGCTGGGAGTTTGGCGGCTGTACACAAAGCGCCACCCAAGTGCCACCTCGTGGCAGAGAATGAATTTGCATCTCCAATAAGCCTTTCTTGCTGTTTATGGTCAGATCAATGCAAATATCGACCCATGTTTTTACACAGCAAAAACATAGAGTTGTAAATGAGAAAGAAGTTAATGTGCCTTCTAAAAATCTAAACAATTAAGACAGTAATATTTATTCGTTTTAAATTAATATAATAATTTATATGCTTGATTTATCCCTTTTCATAAAAATGGTCTAAAGGCTGAAATGCAGTTGTATAAGATTTTTGTTTTTGTGAAAACCTGTATCTGAACTGTAAATCATGTCATTTTATGGCTTAATACTGTATGTTACCATAGACGTTGTCCAACCCCGCTCATACTGTGTTCATTTTACTTTTAAAAAGGTTCATAAATTGCCTTAAATTTATTTTTAAATATTCTGCAGATACCCAGTAAACAGTGAAATAAAATTCCTTCCTTGTTGATATTTGTGTATTGAAAATATTTTTGATTGACATTTAGACTCCTATCTGATGTTCTATATTTAAAAAAAAAAAAAAAAAATTATATATATATATATATATATATATATATATATATATATATATATATATATATATATATATATATATATATATATATATATATTTTTTTTTTTTTTTTTTTTTTTTTAACTTGGGCTAGTTAAATTAATTTTCGGGCTACCAAAATCTTAAGAGTACCTGCCCGAAGGGCTACCAGGGATTTTGAAATTTTGCGAGCCCTGACCTGGATGATGTGACGGCAGCCATATTGCGCCAGAACGCCCACCACACACCAGCTTATTGGTGGAGAGGAGAAGGAGTGAAGAAGCCAATCAGCATATGGGGATGATTAGGAGGCCATGATGGACAGAGGTCAAAGGGCGAATTTTGGCCAGGATGCTGGGGTTACACCCCTACTCTTTTTCGAAGGACATCCTGGGATTTTTAATGACCACAGAGAGTCAGGACCTAGGTTTAACGTCTTAACCTCGGTTTAACGTGTTATTAAATGCTGTCTTTTGGACAAGAGGTCCATAAATGCTTCTCATGTTTGGAAAGATGTTTGACGCGTGTTGCTTTATCAAATGAACCTTATAAGCAGCTCAGTCATTTACTACTCAAGCATTACTACTGATCACAGAGCCATACCTCAGTGACAAGCTGTGCATAACAGCTTTTGCGATTTCATAATTGCACTAAACCGAATGATTTAATCACGATTTCGTTTCGATTTCCATAAATTGTGCAGCTCTAGTAGAAAAAAGTCAAAATGAGAAATACTCATAGGTTTTACCATAAAAAACGCATTACGAAATATTCCACACACATTTCATTTATATAGCTATATCATATATAGGCTACATCTCAAAAACATTGTCTATTCACAGCCATGCAAGCCACATGCTGTTTAGCGTTGATGAACACAACAAGAGCTGAGCAGATTAGCCCCTGACAATCCACCTAAAGACCAAAGTGACTAAATCTAAGAACTGTATTTCACAAAATGAGCACACCAAGCTGAAATTGACTTCAGTAACTAGGTCAACGCCACCATCTGACACAGTTTCAAAAATACTGACTCCATTTCATCAAAACAGGCCACAGGCAATATTTAATCAAGAAAATATGTAAATATGTAAATATGATCTTCTTTGTAAAAAAAAACAAAACAAAAAAAAGAGGTGTTAAGATGTAAGGTTATTGTCCATCCAGCCTGTTACTTGTGTTTTAATCCATTACCATGTTCAAAACAGTTTTTCTGTAATCAAATTCTATTATAAGAATCCGATCTACCAAGATACATAAGGAAATATGTGACAAAACCATACAAATAAAATATTTATTTATGACATAAGTCAGGGGTATTCAATTAAAGTTCCAAGTGGTGCGGCCTCTATATTTTCTTCCAAGCAAAGATCAGCACAAAAAAAAAAAAAAAACAAAAAAAAATAAAATACATTTTTACATCTATTGTATTTTTACATTTAGATACATGCTAGGCCATGTGACAGAAAAAAAATACTGTTTTTTTTTTCAAGGTTTTCCTCCTGAAATCTATACTATTTTTATATTTTACTTAAAAGCATTATCTACTAAAAACAATGTAGCCACAATAATCAAAACATTCTCATCTTGAGCAAAAAAGAAAGATACTATAGCAATTTCAAAGTTTAAGTTCTATCCTAAACATCTAACAATTTTCCCAGTTATAATTACATGATTGTTTTGAAATGTTCTTAGTCTACGGATTAATAATGCTAAATGTAGATCAGAAACGTCTGGTTTAAACAGTCAAGAGTCATAGGTTATATAGATAAACAGACAGTAAGAAAAATAACCATATTTTCAGCATCGTTTTTTTTTTTCTGTTGTGTTTTAGTGAAAAGTAATCTATAATTTTGCTGCTCAGTGTTTCTGTAGTTGTTAAAGGGGTCATATGACGTTGCTAAAAAGAACATTTTGTGTATTTGGTGTAATGCAATGTGTTTATGCGGTTTAAGGTTAAATTATTGTTGCTCCTCTATGCCTCGCCTTTCTGAAACGCGCCGATTTTTACAAAGCTCATCGTTCTGAGAAATGAGGCGTGCTCTGATTGGCCAGCTATCCAGTGCGCTGTGATTGGCCGAATAACTCAAGCGTGAGACGGAAATGTTACGCCCCTTACCGTACTGTGATGCCATGTCCCGGCGCGACGACACAAAAACAATAAAACCCAAAAACAAACAAGGCATTTGTTGCATCCAGTGGGGACATAATTACTGATTATAATGACTTGTACTGTCTTTTTATGTCTGCATTTGTGATTGGAGAAACGACAAAACAAGCACTACTCTACACTGCTCAAAACTCGCGTTTGAATAGTCAGTGGCAAATTCTTTAAATATGAAGACATACTTACAGGCTGTGAGTCAGAAGCGCCAGACTGTCCATGCAAAGTTGGAATTGCCCCACTTTATAGAAACAGTCTTTGAGCAGCTGGCAGGCTACTCCCAGGTTCAGGAAATAGTCATCCGTAAAATGTGCTGCACACACTCGAATATTTGGGTTGAACTTAGGGGTGGGCGATATGGCAAAAATATCATATCACATTTTTTTTTTAGAAATATCATGATTTCACGATTTTATCACGATTCTTTGTCATGTTGGTTTTACTATTTTGTCTGAGCAGTGCAGCCAAAATAATTTCCCTATTATAAAGACAAAGCCTTTCAAGGTAACAAAATATAAAAAAGAATGGTGGATATTTAGGCCAAAGTGGGCAAAGATAAAAATCTTTGTCATTATTTTATCTTTGTTATTAAAAAAATAAGAACAAAATACACATTGCAAATGCACATAATATACAAGTAAAACAAACAGTGCTTTATTTTCAGGTACAATAGGCCTATTTAGCATGAGAATTCAAGAAATTGAATGAACAAATATAAAAATAAAACACTATATAGATTGATTCCTATTAAAGCAACTGTATTTTTTTTTTCAATCAAGAGTAGTGTTATTTTTTTTCTCTTTGCGGTTTGTTGTTTTAACATTAAAGAATAAAAATTCTGTCATCTGTCTGTCGATTCTGTTATAGTGTTTTATATTTATACCATCATTTACTCACTCAAAATTAGTTTTAAACCTGAATGAGTTTCTTTCTTCTGCTGAACATAAATGCTATTTTGAAGAATGTGGGAAATCAAACAGTTGCTTGTCCACAGTGACTTCCATAGTATTTTTTCCTGCTATCAAATTCAATGTGGACCAGCAACTGTTTGGTTACCCACATTCTTCAAAATATCTTCTTTTGTGTTCAGCACAAGAAGGAAATTAATACAGGTTTGGGACAACATGTTAGTGAGTAAATAATGACAGAAATAAAACTTTAGGGTGAACTATCCCTTTAATGACAGTGGGTAGGATGTTTAGTATTGTCCCTTTAAGACCTGCGCGCATCTAACAGGCACGCATCTACTTTCATTTTAGACATAACCAACTGAGTCTATATGTAAACCTTGTCCGTTTTGACAGTATTAGCGCAAAAGATAACTTAGCTGAGTAATCAGGCGCTGTTAGACATGCTTTTTAGTGCGTGCGCTTCAGGTGTACAGGCTCAGAAAAAGTGCACGTCAGACCAGCACGTGAATGAAACGTTTAACCGGCAAGGCTTTAAAACACATGCAAATAATGTACTTTTGTGATTGCGAATAAGTGCAGTGTCCCGTGAGAGTAACTCCACCGCTGAGTTAACACTGATATGAATGTATGTGGTGTTGTACAGTATCTTGATACAGTGGTACCATAAATTCAACTGATAATGTGTGCTGTAGCCCGATACTACGTTATTTCTTCAAAAGCAGATCGTGGAGATATTTTTATTGTCCACGATCAAAAATCATCATATCGCACACCCCTAGTTGAACTGTTATGGAACAGTGTTGTAAACACAACTTAACCAGTGATTTCTAGTTGTGTCCTTTATTGAAAGTCCAAACAAAGTAGTTTCGCTTTCACAACGAAACACACAGCGTCTCCAGGACATGGCGCCGGCGGCAGCAACAACACTACAGCGAGAATAAAAATCACGCCCCCTTTCTATGCGTATACATTTGGGCGGTGTTTTGCAAATCTCCCCACACCATGACGTAGACATGTGGGGGCGTGTTTGAATGAGCCGTTTTAGGGGGCGTGGTCGAGTCTTAACTTTTATAAAGAACATCTCTTTGGTTTTGAGACTTAAATCTTTGTAACTTCAGGGATCTTATCTATGCACAAACAGCTTGTAACACTCCAAAGAGAAAGGAAACCTTGAAATAGCATCATATGACCCCTTTAAAATAATCGCGTCATCCGCAGCTTAAACTTAGTGCCGGCGCGTCCGGAGAGAGTGAAAGCGCACGGAGCTGAAAGGCTTGAATAAAGCATGTTTGGCTTTAGATAAAAATATTAAGAGGATATAGCGCTGAAAGATATTTACCATAAATGACCCTGAGTGCTTGTTATGTGATCCACTCTGCTGTTTTGATGCGCTGCTCACTTAAAATGGTGCTGCTGTTACGGCTCGCGGTCCGGATGGATGCCGGGGTGTGGATGCGGTCCGCCTTTTGTATACCAGTTAACTTTATATACGTATTTAAGGATAAAAGACTCGAGTTGCTTTTAAAATTTTCATGAGTCCTTTTCCTCGAGTCGAGTCAAGTCTGGAGTCATTTCAGGTCGAGTCTGAAGTCTATAAAAATCCGACTTGAGTCCGAGTCACTAACTCGAGTGCCCATCTCTGTACTGTACCTCTCAAAAGCATGGCTAAAACTAAAAACTGATAGAAGTTACCACAGTATAGAAATGCTAAAAGCTGACAAGAGCATTATGCCATTTTAAACATTAAGAGACCAAATTATGAAAAACAGATTTAAAATTAAAATTGTATAAATTGTTGTCTTTGAAAAAGTCACCTTAAATAAAAGCATCTGCTAAATACATAAATGTAAATGTACTGGCACTATGTATAGTCAATATTCAATAAACATGTCACAAAATGATCGATATAGGGTTGTTTTGATGGAAACCTGTGTTGTGTGATGAAATAATGAAAATAATTAAATATTACATTCAAATATGAAGTGGACATCTTTTTTTGTTATTACAACCCTTGCCTAAATAAATGAATGATAAAAGTCACTAGGGCTGTTCAAATAATCGAATGCGATGATCATGCGCATCTCGTTAGTAAAGCCGGTTCTGTGATTAGTAGTAAATCTCCATCACGTGCTTTCAGATTGAGCAGCATTTACTACACAGAGCCGTAGTTCACTGACAAGCTACGCAATATCGCGTTTATAATCGCAGGCGATATATTGCCGATAATGAACACGATATTGCGTAGCTTGTCAGTGAACTATGGCTCTATGTAGTAAATGCTGCTCCATCTGAAAGCACGTGATGGAGATTTACTACTGATTACAGAACCGGTTTTACTGACGAGATGCGCATGTTCATCGCATTCGATTATTTGCACAGCCCTAAAAGTCACTATGTTGACTTATTACATTGACATGACATAAAATATATAAAATAAGACACAAAGTTGACTTACTAAGCTGAAATAACAAAATATTAAGTCAGATTACTAACTTGCCATTCATGCTTAGCACTCAACTTTTAAGTTGAATTAATGAAATAAGGCCAATTTGCATTAACACAGAGTATTGTGAACTTTAAGCCATCATAACATCCAAAAAATTAATGTATAGCCAACTACTCCCACAAGGCCAAAAGGAACTGCATTGCTCAGAAGCTTCTACCACACCATTGCTACACTTCTGACTCAATTATTTTAAAATGTAATAAATGGCCAACCATGATGAAATTTAGGTTACCTACAGAACAAGATCAGCACCAGTGTTAGCTAGCATCTGCTGCCTTAAATTGTTGACACAACCAATCAAATAAAAAAAAATAAGATAAAAAATGATTTACAGGGTGAACAACTGCAAAGCACATTCATAATTCGAGCAGGAATGCAAAGCACAAATAAAACAGCGGAGAAAACAAAATGATGGTAATTCAGTGGACTGGGTGTGTAAGCAATTCAGCAGCGTAAACAACAAAGAATGAACATAAACCATTCTGACTGAAAATCTGATTTCATTACCTGAAGGCTAGAAATGACAATGTGGAACTGAAACAAAGCGAATTAAAGAATAAAAAAACCCGCTGAGACACTGTTAGCAATGTTGCCCATTTTCCCATGATCCTCAATGGCCTGGTGCAGATGGTAAGAGGAGGGGTGGGAGGAGATGTTATTGTACACCAGAGCCCATAATTAAATTTCATAGTGGTGAATAACCTTCATCATCCTCATTCCCCCGTGCATGAGTGAGTGAGTGAGTTATACTCTGGTCCTTGTACTGTACCGTCCTGCTGCTGCTGCTGCTGTGGCTGCTGCTGCTGCTGGAGCTCCTGCCCCTGCCTGTGCCTCTGCTGCAGGCTTTTACGTTTGATGTAATCGTGGTCAACCGGAGTGACCGTGTACGGGGGAGAACTCGCACCTGCCGCACCGTCGCCAGGCAAAGAAGTTGTTGGAGCCACCACAGATGTGACAGATGAGGTGGCCAACGCTGCAGGACAGGTACTCACGCCAACCGAGGAGCGCGAGTCCTCGTCGTTAATGGATGGAAGCTTTTCCCTGTTGGGAGAAGAAGAAAAAAAAAAGTTAACAAAACAAAAACTCAGAATGATTCTATAAAATGCAGGGTTGTTTTAACACCATTAAAGAACATCTTAAAAAGTCTCTTAAACGTTATTGATATACAGCTGTAATCCATTGAAATCTTAGAATCTTAGGCACTGTTTACACTAGTGCGTTTTCGTTTTAAAGGGTTAGTTCACCCCAAAATGAAAATTATGTCATTAATTACTCACCCTCATGTCATTCCAAACCCGTAAGACCTTCATTCATCTTCAGAACACAAATTAAGATATTTTTGATTAAATCGGAGAGCTATCTGACCCTCCATAGACAGCAATGCAACTGTAATGTTCCCAGGTCCAGAAACGTAGTAAATACATCGGTAAGACAGGTCCATGTGACATCAGTGGCTCAACTTCAGTTTTGCGATGCTACGAGTGTACTTTTTTTGCGCAAAGAAAACAAAAATAACAATTTACTCAACAATTCTTCTCCCCTGAGTTATGTCTTCCGCCGTTTTGGAGAGTACCCAAGAACGTATTTGACGTAATCAACGTTATTTACGTTCGGGGGGAAAGCGCGCATTAACGTATAATCTGCGTAATAAGCGTTGTTTACGCTTAGGGGAAAGCATGCGTATGCATTGTGATACTCTCTAAAATGGTGGAAGACGTAACTCGGGGGAGAAGAATGGTTGAGTAAATTATGTTATTTTTGTTTTCTTTGCGCAAAAAAAGTATTCTCGTAGCGTCGCAAAACTAAAGCTGAGCCACTGATGTCACATAGACCTTTTTTACCGATGTATTTACTACGTTTCTGGACCTGGGAACATTACAGTTGCGTTGCTGTCTATGGAGGGTCAGATAGCTCTCCGATTTAATCAAAAATATCTTAATTTGTGTTCCGAAGATGAACAAAGGTCTTACGGGTTTGGAACGACATGAGGGTGAGTAATTAATGGCATAATTTTCATTTTGGGGTGAACTAACCCTTTAAAACGGCATTTTAAAATGAAAACGATCCTCGTCTACACTGGCGTTTTCACTGTTTCAGAAACGATCTCCGTCTACACTACACAACCAAAAACGCATGTCACATGACCATTTATGCAGGTACAACCATAGATATGAATAACTAGCCCTATTATTTAGATGGCAGGCGCATCTACGTGCTTGGAGCGGTCTAATGGGGAATCTACCTATACATATCTATGGGTACAACAATGAGCATGATGTTATTGTTTACACGGTCGTCAAGGATACGCACAAAGAATGTGGGCAGCGACACCATCATTTTCAAAAGTCTCCGCTTTGCTCCGTTTACACTGAAATGCAAGCCCGGAGTTTTCAAACTTAAACGGGGTCTGCAGCGTTTTCAAAAGTCTCCCGTTTTCGAGGGTCGAAAACGCTGGAGTAGTGTAAACGACAGGCATAACCGTAGCAAATGTTATGCATTTTAAAACGAAAATGCACTAGTGTAAACGTGGCCTTAGTCTTATGTTTTACTATCTTAAGCCCTCCAGGCCTAAAGCTTTAGGCTACTTTACACTAGTGCGTTTTCGTTTTAAAACGCATAAGTTTTGCTACGGTTATGCCTGTCGTTTACACTAATCCGGCGTTTTTGACCCTCGAAAACAGAGATTTTTGAAAACGATGCACATTCTCTGTGCATATCCTTGATGACAGTGTAAACAATAACATCATGCTCATTGTTGTACCCATAGATATGTATAGGTAGATTCCCCATTAGACCGCTCCAAGCATGTAGATGCGCCTGCCATCTAAATAATAGGGCTAGTTATACAAATCTATGGTTGTACCTGCATGAATGGTCATGTGACATGCATTTTCAGTTGTGTAGTGTGGACAGAGATTATTTCTGAAATGCAGTGAAAACGCCAGTGTAGACGAGGATCGTTTTCATTTTAAAGTGCCATTTTAAAACGAAAAAGCACTAGTGTAAACAGGGCCTAAAATGTTTGTGGTCATACTTGTCGATGCTGGTTTTGGGTGCGGTCTTCTCCTCTCCGCGTGCAAAGGGTCCGACAGCAGCTTCAGCAAGCATGTTGAAGAACAGCTCATAATCTAGTAGCTTCATCTGCTGCTCAGATTGTTCACCATCATCTTCCTCATTCTCCAGCAACTTCAGAATGGTGGCGCTCAGGCGGAAAAACAGCTGGCCAGTCGGAAGCAAGAAAAGAGATATATTTCAGGAAGAATTCAAACACAACTTGTGTTTAACTGACATTTTGTCATAGTATAGGAGTACTTGCAACACACTACCATTTAAAAGTTTGGGGTCAGTGTTGTTTTGTTTTTAAGAAAACAAGGATTTATTCAGCAAGGATGTATTTAATTGATCACAATAAAGATTTGTATATTCTTACAAATTTCTATTTTAAATAAACGCTGTTCTTTTGAACTTTCTATTCATCAAAGAATCCTGAAAAAATGTTTCCACAAAAATATTAAGCAGCACAATTGTTTTCAACATTGCTAATAAATAGAAATGTTTCTTGAGCAGCAAATCAGCATATTAGAATGATTTCTGAAGGATTATGTGACGCTGAAGATTGGAGTAATGATTCAGCTTTGATCACAAGAATAAATTACAATAGAAAACATTAATAGAACATTCAAATTTCCAACTATAATAATATCTGACAATATTACAGTTTTACTTTATTTTTGATCAAATAAATGCAATCTCGGTGAGCAAAAAACACTTCTTTCTAAACCATAAAAATTGTACCAACTCCAAACTTTTGAACAGTAGTGTACAAACGAGCTCTATTTCACTACATACCTCTAAGGCTTCCATTGCAAGGTCAGGCGGGTTGTGATAGTGGATTTTGCGTGGGTATCTGGCTGCTTCCTCATGCAGGTAGTGTGCAGACTGGAGAGAGATGACACAAGGGATGTAATGAGATGCATGTCTGACTGTTGGGCAGTCAGCAGCCACTTTCACACATAAAACCCCAGCAACAGCCTTGCATGTTTTATACATTTTTATACACCAGTAACTAACTAAAAAATTGGGCATTTCATTCCAGAACAGAGTCAGACCTGAAGGTGAGTTTGCAATCAAGAGACTAAAGATAGACTTTTGTCGGAGTGTCCTAATCATTCTCAAACTGTATCACTGAACTGTTAACGTGTTTTCACACCCGACTGGTTTAGAGCATTTGTTTAGGATCCTGGCAAGTTTTTTTTCTTTAGTTCAGATCATTTAGGCGTATAAACACTTTATGCAATATGCCCGGATCCACGCCAAAACAATCAATCTGAGTTTTTAAAAACTTGCAGCTTTGAAACCATTTTGAAAACCTTGCATTATGAGGCCCTCAAACACTGTTGCCATGTAAATCAACAGCCAAAACACAAACCGTTTTTCCATTTTTAGTTGAAAACAGTGTTGTGTAAACACCCCCTCACGTTACACATTTTGGTATGCTTTGACCCAAACTGACTTAATTAAATTTAAACTGATTTATTATATTGAAACTATTGTCTTTAAAGTGCAGTGTGTAAAGTGAATGAAAACATCCTGCAAAGTTTTAAATCTGAAAGTGCACCGTTTATAAAGTTATTGTCTCTCAAAAGAAAGAGTCGACTCTGAATCATTGAAACGAGTCGTTTTTAAAACGAATCCCAAGCCGTTTCATGTTGACGTCAATATGAAGCATTAGCATATTGCCCGCCCACTTGTTGCATGCACAGACCTGGGAAAACTTGATTTTCATGTTGGTCTGAATGAGAATGTAAATTCTTTCTTTAGCACTAGGTGCCACTTTTGGAGCCTTAAAAATAGCTGTTTCCCTGGTAACGCTGTACACAAAGCAGCACTGCCACTGTTTTAAATGAAATCGACCAATCGGACCAATCGCCGCTGATTAGCGTCACGCAAAGGAGGAGTTTGGAAAAATGAATCGCTGAGCGAATCGTTTGGGAGTTGTTGAACAAGTAAGGTCAAAATAAATGCATATTATAAGAAACAAAGCTAACAAACTACAGGTCTAAAAACGCCATTAAACAACCCTGGTGATAGATGTCATGCATTCTCAATAGCCAATCAGATGATCCATTAGGCCAGCTGTAACCCAGCTCATCACCTTTTTGTACAGCTGCAGGTAGTCTTTGGGAGGCAGTTTGCGCTTCTCTGCAATCTTTCCCAGCATGTAGTGAATGAGCCACTCCTCCTCATCACCGCCACAGAGTGAGGCGCTCTGAAAGCACTGCGACGCCGTCTCCAACATCGAGTCCCTGCGCTCTTTCATCTTTAAAAACAAACAAACAGTAACTGACACAAATCTTCTCTGAGTCTCTTATTTCTAGTTTTTTTAACACACACTCATACATTGTTTTGTACACAATCACATGTCTCTCTCACTCTACGTCTATACAAACAGAAGTACCTGTTTGCTCAAGTCAGAATGAAGTTCCTGTTTCCACTGTTTGAGCTGTCTGGAAGCGAAAGAGTGCAAGGCATAGGACATGGTACCATACTCGATCCATAGGGAGAGGTTGGAGCCGTCTATCTCCAGAGCCCGTTTGAAACAGGTCAGCACAGCCAGAGAGTTTTTCCAGATGGGTCCGTCACTCCTGAGCTCATTGGAGTTCAGCTTGTCCTGGATGCGACTGGCGCGTGCCAGTGCCATGCCTGCCCACGAGTCAAACCTACGCGAGAGACGGAGAAACAACAGTCACCTACAGCTGAACTAACTACATTCATGTTAAAAAGTTCAAATGTAAAACTGTCGCAGACCTGTTAGGACACATGCAGATGTCGTGCATGTAGAACTTGATGGCTTTTGACTGTTCTTTGTTTTTGAAGTGGTAGTCCGCTAGCAGGTAGTACAGCTCATTGACCACAGGGGGCGCCGGGGAAGCTCCTTCTGGAAGCGCTGGCACCTTGGAGAAAGAGAAATACTTTCAAGTGACAGATGACGAGATCTAAAAGATCCATATGAACACATGAAAGTTGATGAGCTCATACCTTGAGAGCACCTCCTTCGATATAAGCAGACACATCGTCTACAGAGATCGTGGGGCCGTCGTTGTGTGGGATTATTCCAGAAAGCCTTTTAAGCAGGTTGGCAAGGTCAGCAGAGACAGTGCTGGTCTTATAGCTGTCAAACTCTGGCAAGGTCTTGGGTTTAAAGTACTCAAACATAAAGACGGCATCATCCCAATGAAGCTCCACCTAGATCAGAGATCGAAAGAGACCGGAAGAGAGAGAGAGATGGCGAGATGTATCAATGCTATGTATTTAGGGTCCAAAACGGTTCTATTTTAGGATTATTTATATATTATTATAGTATTTATTCATATTTGAATTAGCATTTATTTTAATACATTCATTTTTCATTTTAGTTTAAGTTATATTGTTATGTGCTTTTATCATTATTAGTATTTTGTTTAATATTTCTATTCAGCTTTAATTAATTTTTATTTTACTTTTAGTAATTTTATTAATTCAATTTTCATTTAGTTAACTGCCATTGCAATATTTGTTTTGTACCATGTTCATTTTGGTCTGTGTGTATGTCAAGGAGATTTTGCTGTACACAAGAGTGGAAAGATTTAACTGGGGATTTCTTTCAATATGTGAGTGAGAACAGACTCTTTTGTCCCCCTCAGGAGTAACAGTAATATGAAAAACAGCAGGCATGCAGTAATATCCTGCATTTTGTGATGCAGGATCGAGTAATTTGTCCTGATACAGATTCTGAAAAGAAGGCTGAAAGCATCTGTATGCTAAAACCCAAAATCACCACGAACATTTACTTTTTTGTGGTTTGTTTTTCTCTTTTCCTCCAGTGGTGCAGTACCTCGCAGCTCCAAAGACTAAGCACAGTTCAATATTTGCTAGATGCCTGCAAAAACACAAGCAGCATCTACACCGCGCAATCTGTTTCCTCCAGAGACACAGGAATAGGTGCAGAACGCCTCGGTATTGTACTTTGGTGGTGTGTACAGCATTTCCTGTGTACAGAGCAGTTATGCATAATGCGTGTGTGGGTGGCTAAATGATCAATGTGACTCCTGCTGCCAAAAGATAATCAGTCACTGAATTATTGCTGAATCAGTCCGCCAACTCATCCTACCCAACATCCACTTACCTTCATTAGCACAGGGACAGTTCTCCTTCTCTCTTTTTAAAGCTTTTTAGATATTCGAGACATAAAATGAGTACCCAGGAGACTTCGGAGTCATGTTAGGGAATTACCGAAGTCAAAACCATTGGCTAGCAGATCATAGCCAAGCTAAAATATTACAGATTTTATTTACAGTTTTCCCAGCATGTAATGGTTTTGCGTGACAATCATTGTTGTTCATGACACATTCAGAGCTGTTTAGTGGGCAGAAAACACTGAGTGATCGAACAAAGTATATTGAGCGAGAAGAGGCACGGAAAAACAAGTGAATCAACCACACTCTCCTTGACTGTCTTCTCTATCAAGCAGAATTGGGAAGTTGATTCAGTTTAATGATTTGAATCAAATGCATTGAAAAAAAATCTGCTCGAGTCTAAATTGTTCATAAATCAGCACGGACCTGGCGATATATTATATTAATATCTAGGTCACGAATCAATAATACTGTCTGTGCCAAAAAAAAAGCCATTCAGCCTTTTTCGATGTGTTTTCAGTCTTGGCTGAATGGACTTTCAATAGAGGGATAATTTTCCTTTCTGGTCAGCTACCCCTTAACACGACTTAAGATGAATCACTTCTTGTATTCCTCATTTGTAAGTTATTTGGATAAAAGAGTATGCTAAATTAATGAATGTATATGTAAAGAAACATTCAGTTTCACTTTGTTGTAAGACATATTTGCAAGCGAATCAGGATATTATATAGGGTTGTATTAGTGATGAATTCAATTTTACTTTGTCTGCATGGGGCCTTGGTTATTTGAACAGAAATGTTGTTTCAAATGCACAGCGAGTTAAAATTGATGAAATCAAACAAAACAAACTTTTATCATCTTGCATACACTGATGAATTGTGCACATCAGTGACAATCAGAAAGTTAAGTGCAGTGTTAATTTCGTCAACGAAGACGACGACGAACGATATTCGTTAACGAACCTTTTTTCTGTGACTAAGACGAGACGTTGACGAGCTAAAACTAATATCTGATGATAAAAACTATGACGAAATTTATGCCGCGTCTTCGTTAACAAGAAGAGATGGGACTAGAATGTTATTTGAGGACTACCGGACATTCAAAATACATCCTATAGGCTAAGTTAACTGTCTTGTCTTTCAAAATGTGCATCTCTGTCATTGGATTACAATCGGACGAGGGACGTTTGCATATCTAGTCTCAGTATGGCAGCCGCAGGACGGATAGGCTACCAAACTAGTGATCTGAAACAATGGCCTCAGCACCCGAAGGGTTAGGGATAGGGTGACCAGATGTTCCGTTTTTCCCGGGAGTCACAATTCGTTGTCGATCAACTTAAAAGTTAGTGAAGGCGGGAGAGGCGGAATCACGCTGATAGAAGTGCTCTCTCTCTTGTGCGCACACTCCACTTCTTCAGTCTCATACAGCACGCAATCAGTTCTCAGTGCTCAAATACACACAAAGCAGTCCAAATGTCTATCGTGTAGAGTATCTCACGTAAACACAGTCGGTTATGGCTTAAGTGAACGTAAACAAATGGGTGAAAACTGAATGTGTGTCAGTATTACATGCATACGTCTTAAATGGACAGCATTCCTAATTAAATACCTATCTGTGTCATTAATGTTAACCAACAAAAGATGTTAAATAAATGTATAATTAAGTCAACCTACTGTATCTGAAAAACTAGTTTAATTTGTATCTCTACCAAAAAAAAAAATATTTGATTCCAGTTTTTCCCAAATTCAATCCTTGATTCAAATTTCTCACAAGCTTAATTGATTATTTTTGTTTGAACACTACATATAAAATAGCTACTAAAATAAATGTTGGTAAATGCAGTTTGACTAAAAGTAATGACTAAAAGTTGACAAAAATGCAATGACTTTTCGTCGACTAAAACTAGACTAAAACTATGAAAGGCTCAAATGACTAAAATGTGACTAAGACTATTAAGCATTTTTATCTCAAGATAAAGATTAAAGGTGCGTTCACACCAGATGCGAATGAAGCGTTAAGCGCAAATGATTTACATGTTAAGTCAATGCAAAGACGCGATAGACATCCTGCGGCGCGATTCGCACGAACGAGGCGGCGCGAATGGCGCGAATTGAGCGTTTAGGGCGTTTGACGCGCGTAACGCATGATTCGCGTAAATCGCTTGAGTTGAAAAATCTGAACTTTGGCAAATATTCGCACCACGTTAACCAATCAGGAGCTTTCTCTAGTCGTGACGTGATTACGACGTAGCGAGCGGAGGCAGAAATCCGAAACAACAATGGAGGACAAAATCATCGTCGCTGTATGTGGATACCCGGAGCTGTACGATACATCTTCGTACTTTTATAGAAACAGGAATAAAAAGGATCCTGCTTGGAAGAAAGTGAGTGAGGAGGTCAGACAATCTGGTAAGATGTAAAAAACGCTCTTTACTCAATTTGAGCTATAAATATATATAAATATATATATATATATATATATATATATATATATATATTTTGAGTTAATGTGCCTCTGAAGGATCTGATGGACCCACACACTGCGCCGAACGAGTCTATGCCGTTTTTCAGCCTTCCATAGCACATAAAGCGCAGCTACCCTCTCAACAAAATCCATGTCAGCCATTTCTCAACGAGACTGGAGCCACCTGGCAGAAGCCTCTCCCAAGACGTGAATTCGCGTCTGTAGTGAAGTGAATTTCACGCGCGAATGAAGCGAGTAAACTCAAAATGTTCAAGCGTCCAACTATGTGTGAATAGCGCAAGTCGTGTCTGGTCTGAACGCACAGTAAGACTAAATCAAAAATGCCAACCAAAATTAACACTGGTTAAGTGTGTAAAATATGCTCATATAACTTGACATTGCAAGTGAGTTACCTGTGGGGCAGAATGCTCCTCTAGGTATCGGGCTTTACTTTTCTTGCTCGGGTAAGCGTACAAGCAGAAGTAACACTGCTCCAGTGCCGTCTCAAGATCCTCTTTATATGGCAGATTCTCATGTCCTGAGAGCCTCTCTCGCAAAACCCGCACCTGAAAACAGACACATGATCATTAGACAGCAGGAGGTCTTAGTTAAAGGGGACATCAGATGCCAATCTTCCACAAGTTAGTATGATTCTTTAGAATCTTCATGAAATGTCTGTAACATACTATGGTTAAAATTCCTCAATGGTCGTGTAAAACAACACCCTTCTTAACTTGTCAAAACCAGCTCTGTTCACAGCAATCCGTTTCGGTGCATGTTCCTTTAAATGATAATGAGCTCCTGCTCACCCCACCCCTTTCTTCCGTGGGGCATGTCACACACACAAGATATGTGAACTGCTGCCTTGGACTCCATGTATGGCTCGGAGGTGGTCTTATTCAAAAAAAGCTAAGAAAGTGAAAATTTCATCCGATGTCTTCTTCAAATGGTGCTGTGCATTACTGTTTCAACTACTGTTTACAAGTTTGGGGTCAGTTATTTACTTATATATTTATTTATTTTTGAAAGTAATTAATATTTTTATTAGTGACAGTAAGAACATTTATAATGCTGCAAAAATATTTATTTCAAATATAGGCTGTTTTGAACTTTCTATTCATCAAAGAATCCAGAAAAAAATTGCACCATATTTCCAAAAAATATTAAGCAGCAGTTTTCAATAATAATAAGAATAAGAATAAGAATAATATTAACAACAATAATAATAATAAATGTTTCTTGATCAGCAAATCATCATATTAGAATAATTTCTGAAGGATCATGTGACACTGAAGACTGGAGTAATGATGCTGAAAATTCAGCTTTACATCCCCGGAATAAATTGCATTTTAAAATATATTCACATAGAAAAGAGTTATTTTAAACAAAAATAACATTTATAATATGTTCATCATTCTGTTTCTACTGTACTTTTGATTAAATAAATGCAGGGTTGGTGCGCAAAAGAGACTTTATTAAAAACATTACAAAAATCATACTCACCCCAAACTTGAACGGTTGTTTATGTAAGTGTGTTTATATATATATATATATATATATGTAAAGAGTTTTGTTTAAAATAAATGCAGAAATAAAGGGATAGTAAACCCAAAAATGAAAATTCTGTAATTAATTACTCACCCTCATGTCATTCCAAACCCGTAAGACCTTCGTTCATCTTCGGGACACAAATTAAGAAATTTTTGATCTGATTACTTTCTGAGACCTTTCTGCCCCTCCGTAGACAGCAACACAACTGACATGTTCAAGGCCAAGAAAGGTAGTAAGGACATTGTTAAAATAGTCCATGTGACATCAGTGGTTCAACCGTAATGTTATGAAGCTATGAGAATAATTTTTGTGCGCAAAGAAAACATGCATCGAAGCTCTCGGATTTCAACAAAAATATCTTAATTTGTATTCCAAAGATGAACGAAGTTATTACGGGTTTGGAACGACATGAGGGTAATTAATGACAGAATTTTCATTTTTGGGTGAACTATCCCTTTAAATAAGCCTATCTGTGTTTAAAAAGTTAAATGTACAATATTATTAATGTACAAGTGAAATTATTAAAATAATTCATAATACCCATGACAAAAGTCAGGTCCTGATTCCAGAAGCACAGATACATGTCAGAGAAACAAGTGTCGGCATGATATTTCATTAGACTCACAAAAAATTTGAGTAAAGCGCCATCAGAGTTGCAGCACCAAGAGCGACGGCCCAGGTTTTCATGCGCCGTGTTCAGAAGCATGAGGGAGGAGGGCAGCAATGGAGTATCATCCTCTACAGAACACAAACACACACGCAGCTATGTCAACAACAATGGGACATACTAAGATTATCACTAAACTGAAATGCTGTTATCTTTCTTTATTCATACCATCATCATCCTCATCTGTGATGTGCTGCCTCAGCATGCAGTCAAAGGCTGCCTCTTCATGTTTGATGAGGTGGTACAGCAGAATCCATGGCAGCAGTGATGAGAAATGAGCCTCCTTGGGGTCATCAGGTAAGACCATGCTGTTGGCTATCAACTAGAGAATGAACACAAAAACAGCAGGTAAAAAGTGAGATTACTCCGATTAGCAATTACTCCAGTCTTCAATGTCACATGATCCTTCAGAAATCAGTCTAATATCCTGATTTGCTGCTCAAGAAACATTTCTCATTATTAAAGGTGCCATAGAATGGAAAACTGTATTTACCTTGGCATAGATGAATAATAATAGTTCTGTATATGGAAATGACATACCGTGAGTCTCAAACACCATTGTTTCCTCCTTCTTCTGTAAATCTCGTGAATAAAAAAAAGACCACTGAAAAATAGGCGAATCAGAACATAACACCGACTGTGACGTTACAGTCGGGATCACTAATAGTTACGCCCCCAACATTTGAATATACCCGCCCATGTTCTAGGCCAGCCGAACCATCAGCAGTTCTGCAAGTATTGTGAAGAAACAAGCGAGGACAACAGCAAAAATGGCAGATCATGGAACTAAATGTTATGTTCCAGGCTGTGCAGTGGATGTGAAGTGCAGGGATGGGATGGTGTCTGTATTCAGAAAGACACGGAAATAGGGGTGTTCGATATGACGATTTTTAATCGTGGATGATAAAAATGTCTCCACAATCTGCTTTTGGAGAAATATCGTAGTATCGTGCTACAGCGCACATTCTATCAGCTGCAGTTCTGGCGCCTCCGTATCAATATACTGTACAACGCCACATACATTCACATCAGTGTTAACTCAGCGGTAGAGTTACTCTCACGGGACACTGCACTTATTCTCAGTCACAAATGTACATTATTCTGATCTGCTTTAAAGCCTTGCCGGTTAAATGTTTTATTCACGCGCTGGTCTGACGTGCGCTTTTTCTGAGCCCGTACACCTGAAGCGTGCGCACTAAAATCCTGTCAAACAGCGCCTGATCACTGAACTAAGTTATCTTTTACACTAATATTGTCAAAACACACAAGGTTTATGTATAGACTCCGTTGGTTATGTCTAAAATGAAAGTAAACAGCTGAGAGAAAACGGATGCGTGCCTCTGTATAGATGCGTGCAGGTCTTAAAGGGGCAGCATTGAACATGCTGCTCACTGTCATCAAAGGGATAGTTCACCATAAAATTTAATTTCTGTCATTATTTACTCACTCACATGTTGTCCCAAACCTGTATTAATTTATTTCTTGTGCTGAACACAAAAGAAGATATTTTGAAGAATGTGGGTAACCAAACAGTTGCTGGTCCACATTGACTTTGATAGCAGGAAAAAAAAAATACTATGGAATAAGTCACTGGGGATCAGCAACTGTTTGGTTTTCCACGTTCCTCAAAATAGCATTTATGTTCAGCAGAAGAAACTCATTCAGGTTTAAAGCAACTTTTGAGTGAGTAAATGATTGTATAAATATAAAACACTTTATTTTGGGGTTAATTATTCCTTTAACGTTAATAAAACACCAAAACCACAAAGAGAAAAATCACTCACTACTCTTGACTGAAAAACGTTAATACAGTTGATTTAATAGGAATCAATCTATATAGTGTTTTATTTTTTATATTTGTTGATTCAATTTCTTGAATGCTCCTGCTAAATACACCTATTGTACCTTACGCCTATTTGTATATTACGTGTATTTGTAATGTGTATCTTTTGTTCTCATTTTTTAATAACAAAGATAAAATAATGATAAAGATTTTTTATCTTCGCCTACTTTGGCTTAAATATCCGCCATTCTTTTTTTATATTTTTGTTACCTTGAAAGGCTTTGTCTTTATAATAGGGAAATTAGTTTGGCTGTAATGCTCTGACAACGAGCAAAATCAACATGACAAAGAATCGTGATAAACGGTGAATCGTGATTTTTTTTTAAAAAAAATATCGTGATATGATGTTTTTGCCAAATCGCCCACCCCTACATGGAAAGCAAATAACGCGTTCTAATAAAATAACGCGAGCCACTAAAGGGACATGGTTAGCTTCTTGCTAGCGGTAACCTGTTACATTACAGTACATAAGATTTCACTTACCACATAAACAGAGTAAGGAGAGATGACTGAGGATGATGGCGAATGATTTACAGATCCTGATTTACAGACCACTGACAAGCATCTGATCTTGTAAAATGTGTGGTAAGTACTGCCGCTCCATAGTATAAACAGAGCACGTGCGATCGCGAATCTTTAAAGGGAAAGTGAAGCTAAAAAACGATCGTGCATTCGAAAGCAGTTTCAATGCCCTGCATATTAATAGTGGCTCCCCGAGTATTGAAATATATATTTTCCCCGTGTTTCCTTCCTGCTGTGTGAGCTACTGAAATGAGCTGTACTGTGAAACAGCCAATCAGAGCAGAGCTCAACATTGAGCTGCACTGTAAAACAGCCAATCAGAGCAGAGTTCAACATTGAGCAGCACTGTGAAACAGCCAATCAGAGCAGAGCTTAACATTATTATTCATGACCCTTCCAAATAAGGTAATAACAGACCATTTCATTCTAGGGACAAATCCTAGGCTTGTAAATGGACATGTAAAACCGTTTCTGGAGATTTTTTTGCCCTTACCTAAGCCACATACCTTCTATGTAGATATCAGAGAACAATTTAAAATATTGTATCAATGCATTCTATGGCACCTTTAAGATCGTATAGCAACAAACATGCTCCCATGAATCCACACAGACCTGTATGAGGTTGTTGGCGAGGCGTGGGAGGTTTGTGGATCGTGGGGTGTGACTGAGCAGCTCAGGCTTGTCCGTGATGCAGCTTTCGACGCCCCTCAGCAGGGCCGTGATGGTGGACACCCACTCCTCCTTTGCAGAGGGGCTGCTGGGTAATGCAGAGTTCAAGTGCTGTATGGCCTCACTGAGAGACACTTCAGATGTCTCGAGACAGGAGCTGTAGTCTTTCAGCCGCAGCAGGGAGCTCTGGGGAGAGAAAAAACAAAAACGGATGTGGGGTCAACAGGTTAAGTGTCTGAAAACGCCACACTTTTGCAGAATTGAGGGTTGAGGAAATGTTTGGTCATACGTGTCACATTTAAGACAAATGGGATATTGAACACTTTGAGTGAAGCTAGTCATTATTCCCATAATAACTAGCTTTTAACATGCTGGCTCTATGATTTTGAGCTCTGATATGAATCGAACTGATCCACGGATACAGTATGTCTGTGAGAAAAATATGACGCGATTATGAGACAATGCAGTAACTTTACTTGAAGCCTATATACACTGCAGTACAAAGGTATTCATAATGCCTAATTATACACATTTTAATGCATCATATATTTCCTTTCAAAAGTTTGGAGTTGGTAAGAGACTTCTAAAAACATTTTAAAAAAACACTCATCAAAGCTGCATTTATTTGATTAAAAATAAAATAAAAACTGTATTATTCCAATATAAAATAACAGTTTTCTATGTGAATATATTTTAAAATGTAATTTATTCCTGTGATCAAAGCTAAATTTTCAGCATCATTACTCCAGTCTTCAGTGTCACATGATCCTTCAGAAATCAATATACTGATTTGATGCTTATTGATGATTATTACAGTTCTTGTAGAAACAGTGATACATTTTGGATTCTCTGATTAATAAAGTTCAATTTATAAGAAATTATAATTTTTTGTAACATTATAAAAGTCACATTTAATCAATTTAGGGCCAGATTTACTAAACAGGGCAAATTACAGGGCTCGACAGTGCAAGCATTTCACTCGCATTTGCGACTAAAAATAGATGTGTGCGAACTGGAAAATGTATTTAGGAGCATGAGTGCGAATACAATACAAAATACAAAACAGCCTAACTTATACAGTAGCCAATAACAAACGTATTCATTTCTTCAGTTTATTTGTGGAAAATAGCGATACAGCCTCATATGATTACTGAACTTTAAAAAGGCAATGGTTAAGAAAGGCGGATCGAGTGAAGGAGACGCACTGAATGAAACGCACATTCGCCACTAGAGGGCGCTGACGCTGCCGTTACTGTGTAAATAATGTTTCACAGTTATTTATATATTTATATTCACTTTAGTCTTCACAATAGCACCAAATAATTAATACTTAAAGACTTAATGAGCTACTTATTTTCAAACTTAATGAGCCGTTTATTTTCAAACATTTTTTTTCTAACCTAAAACATAGGGCTGCTCGATTATGACAAAAATCATAATCATGATTATTTTGGTCAATATTGTAATCACGATTATTGAAAACGATTATGAGTGGGCCATTTAACCAAAACTTTTTTTTTTTTTTAATGCAAGTCTAAAGTATTCAGTTAACAGCCTACTACAGAAATTTAATAATCTAATGTAAAATAAAACAGCATAGTCTTCACTGTAAGAATTAAACTTGCTTTGTTTCTTATTAAAGCTACAAAAGTCCTTCAGTCAAGAGCAGTGAGTGATTTTGTGTTTGTCTTTTGTTGTTTGATTAATATTAAACACACAGCAGCAGGAATATTAGGCTGCTGTCACTTTAAGAGCGGAACAAATCCAGTTTACTGTTACACATGTATTTTCATTCTCAACAGTTTACGTTCATTTATTACATAACCGCTGAGGGTTTACGTGAATAATCACTAAGCGCCGCATTTTGACACATTTTGTATTTGCACACCTTGAGCTGAAAGATGACTTTACATGTCCGCGTTCTGTTCAGTCTCTGTGCGCAAGCCTCCTTAGCAACGGCGCCAGTTCTCTTTCGCACTTTTATAAACATTAATAAACCTAATGCACTTTAATAAATCAAGCAGATCCTATTCTGCAAAAGTCACGTTACATGATTTTACTGATTTGCACATGAAATTGGGCTTTTATGGAGGAGCGAACGCACACCGCTGGAAAGGGGCGGAATGGGGCGCAATAGTCATTTTATCTTGATTATTGTATTTTCATAGTCGTTGGAGGCCGAAATCGAAATCGAAACTGAATTTCGATTAATTGCACAGCCCTACTAAAACATGGCCTATCCACTGATCAATAATAGAGAACAGTGGGCCTATCTATATATTGACTGATTCGTTATTATTGTTCAGTAACACTTAACAGGTTCCATTAGTTAACATGAAAAATATTTATTAAAAGCATTTATTAATCATTTTCATGTTAATTTCAACTTTTAATAATACATTATGAAATCAAAAGTTGAGTCTGCTAATGTTATTCAACGGAGCAAACATTAACTAATATGTATAACCTGTTATAACCTGTAATATGTTAACCTGCTTTAACTATTGTTAACAAATGGGACCTTATTGTAAAGTGTTACATATTGTTCTTTCGTTCATTTGAACAATCTTTTGCACTCTAATCTTGAAACACGTTTACTTTATATTTTTGTGTATTTTTTTAAATAAAGTCTTTCTTTAGTAAAGGATCTTTTAGAAAAGTTATTTAACCTGTTAGGAGGACAACACTTTTTTTCACTTCGAAATTATATATTGTGATAAAAAAAACACATACCTTGACAAAAGCTTCAATGACTATTGTGAAAATTTGATACTGTCACATACCTAATGTACATACAGTTTAATAGGACTATTACTAATTACATAATTAGCCTATTAAATCGAGTCTGAAGCACAATTATTTAAAAACCTTGTGTACTTTCTGTATTCTGATAAATTAAATAATTGTGCTTGTAAATGTCTCTTTATATCCCCTTATTAAGCTAAAACACATAATTTGAAAAATTTGCATTGCGCCCCTAAATTTTTTTAATGTGCTCCTAAATTTTTCAACTTAGGAGCACATGTGCTCCTTGGGGAAAAAGGTAAGCGTCAAGCCCTGAATTAGCCGATGGACGTGGAAATTTCTGCGGGTGATTTACTGACAACGCGCAAATTAAAGAACAGAGACGCAACATCTCATTTCCATAATGACCAACGCAATCTTCCAAGCGCAGTGCAAATTAGTCTAAGGATATGTTCGGATTTGGATAATGTGTTCTTCTGGCATTCCAAATAAATTAATACGTGTGGAAAAAATCCTCTCCCTTTCTACCACGCGCTCTCTGTTCTCTGCGGTGCCTCCTCCTAGCAACAACAAATACAGCCATTACAAGGGCAAAATAGTTTAATACATGCTTTTTTGAGCGTTAAATAATGGCGCATATACCAGTAATTTGACGAAAGCAAACGTTAGTAAATCACATTGCGTGATTCATTTTAATACTCTCCTCCCATAAATTTTGCATCTGAAAGGGAAATTCCTACAAAAGCATTTTCAATAAGGTCAGGCACAAAAATAACTCTGTCCACACCTTTTCAGCGCTAATTCTTCACTGTGCATCTTTAGTAAATCCTGACAGTAATATTTTAACACAAATAGGTGGTTTGCGCTGGCGCAAACTGTTAGTAAATCTGGCCCTTAATGTATTAATTTCTTAAATTTCTTTAAAAAACCCAAACTTTTAGTGTATATTTTCAAAAATAATTATAAATGCATTTATAATAAATAACCAAGTTTTACTCATGGTTATATTAAATTACATTGTTATATTAAATTAAATTACATGGTTATATTAAATTACATTTTGTGACACAAAAATTTCAGTTGTTGCTTTGCCTGCATATTTAATTTCTGTTCATGTTCCTTTAAATAACTACTCCTTTTAAAGAGCATAACACTTCATAACGCATAAAATAAAACATGAAATTATCGTGTTTTTCATTTATTATGCTGTGCAGAAGGGATAAAGTACAGTCAGCTGGTCATTATCGCAAAGTAAACCCTGACAGATTGATCAAAACCACAGACGCAAAGTGGAGGACTCTTGAATTATTATGAAGGGGTTTATTTTGCATTAATGACCTACTGACTGTACATTATTCTGCTAAACTTACAAAGCCACATAATAAATAAATAAATATTAGGCAATATGAATAATTTATAATGCATTAATAATAACTTTGTGAGGCATTATACATACAGGCTTTGCAGGAAGTGTGTTTTACCTGCAGCAGTAACAGCTGTGCTGGTCTCTCAGGATCAGAGCTGATGTAATCTAGAGGCTTCATTCGTGCCGAGCCGGGGCCGAAGCTCAGTGTGGGCTGCAGCAGACGGACCACAGACTGGTAGTCTCCCGTGTCAAACAGTCTCTGGATCTCCTCTAGAGACTGACATCGCTCTAAAGACTTCAACTTCTTCTCAATCTAAACAGAGCAATGAGAAGGAAACAATTTATATTCTTCTATACCTAAAGGGCCAATATAATGCAAAACTGGACCTTGGCCTTTTTTTTTGTTTTTTTTTTAATAAAGTCTAATCTACCATGCAGACGTAATCTAGCACCCAGACCAGTTTAGTGGAAACTCCAAAAACTGCTTAGTTTTTACAAAATGTAAAGCGCAAAACATCAGATTGGTTGCACTTTATTTGACAGTCCTGTTACGCATGTACATGCTATATACTTGTTATAATAACTACACTAACAGGGTAATAAGAAGGTACTAACCCTGAACCTAAGTGTAAAATCTTATATTACTCAGTACTTTCTCGGGTAAGTGCGCTGTAAAAGCACATACTGTAAAATACAGTGTAACCAGGACATTTTAAATGTAGTATTCTCAAAAGAATCAAATTGTAGGGGTCAGAAAAGGGATGGAAAAAGTGTACAATGGAGTATATTATTAGCTTCAAAATATTTATATTAATTTATATTAATATTTTTTACACACACACACACATGTAACAGTTTCAAGATTCTTTGAAGAATAAAAAAAACATTATAATGTCTTTATTATAATATTGTAATATTTTATATATATATATATATATATATATATATATATATATATATATATATATATATATATATCTGTCTTTGTCGTCACTTTTTTATTAATTTTATGCATCTTTGCTGAATAAAAGTATTAACTTCAGTAAATATCACAGACTGCTTAAAGGTAAATTAACTGTGAAGGTTTTATTTATTTTGATACACCTGTATTCAGATACAATTTTAAAACCATTTTAAAGTTTCTGATCTTTTCTTGCATGTTAAAGGGATAGTTCTCCCAAAAACGAAAATTTGATGTTTATCTGCTTACCCCAAGGGCATTCAAGATGTAGGTGACTTTGTTTCTTCAGTAGAACACAAACGAAGATTTTTAACTCAAACCGTTGCAGTCTGTCAGTCATATAATGGCAGTCAATGGGACTCGCGGTTTTGAGAGAAAAAAAAAAACATACACAGACAAAACCAAATTAAACCCAGCGGCTCGTGACGATACATTAAGGTCTAAAGACACAAAACGATCAGTATTTATATCGTTTTTTGTTTTTTTGTTTTTACCTCTGATGCACCGCACTGTCCAACTGTCCTGAGCACGTTTACAATCGGTCTGTGCATTTCTTGCACAGACCGATTGTTTCGTGTCTTAAGACCTCAATATATCGTCACGAGCTGCAGGGTTTAATTTGGTTTTGTCTGTGTAGGTTTTGTTTTTTTCTCTCAAACCAACGAGTCCCATTGACTGCCATTATATGACTGACAGACTGCAACGGTTTGAGTTAAAAATCTTCGTTTGTGTTCTACTGAAAAAATAAAGTCACCTACATCTTGGAAGCCTACATCCAAGTCACCTACAAACAAAGTCACCTACATCTCAGATACATCTTGGCAAGCAGATAAACATCAAATTTTAATTTCTGGGTGAACTATCCCTTTAAAGATAAATCTGAATATATATTTATTTTAAAAAGAGTCATAGTTTCACCTACTTTAGTGAAAATGTTAATTAATTAAAAAGCTCTCTCGTTCCTTCTCTTCTCAGCTTTCATCAATAATAGAACCATGAACAAGGTATGAGTGTCACATGATCAAATGCGTGGAAATACTGTTGCAGTTTCTACTGAACAGCACTTCTACTCTTCTAAGAAACAGAGGTGAAAGTGTCTTGAGGGATCAACTTCTTTTGTACCGTACCTCCTCTATAGAGATGGCATTGTCCACGCTGAGGTTGGGCAGAAGGATGGTGATTTTTTCCATCTCACTTGTCTGACCTTTCAGCAGACCGACACACATGTCGTAACACTCCAGCGCCTCCTCCATGTCACCCTAAAACAGCAAATTAACATTCATTTATTCATGTCTACAGGACAAAAACTTCACACAAGTAATAATTCTTTAAGTGTAAATGTAATTTCTCTAAATATACTCTTATCTACATGCAAGTCAGCACTAGTCAAGATAACCTAATGTGTTTTAATGATACTACTGGTGATTCTGTGTCTAGAAACTGAGCTCTCTTACCTGAAAAGCGAGGTATCGCGCTTTGAGCCAGTGAACTCTGACGGCAAAAGATAGCCAGTCGTCTTCAAACAGATCTCTCTGAGAGGAGGCCATGGTCAGGAGGAACATATCTGTCTGAAAGCGGTTCTCTGGACCATTAGCGTCCCCACAATCCCTTCCTGAACCAGACATGGTCTTCCTCTGAGACACTGTAAATACAGGCATATGACATTGGTGTGATTCCTTTTCATGATTTGTGAACTATTATTGCATGAGTGCCTGATGTCAAACACAACACAAATGTCTGACTGAGTGTGATGTTCTTACTGTTCTTGCCCTTCATCATGGACTTCTGCTCCAACTGCAGCTCCAGACAGCAGAGACACATCAGCATCATTTCCTGTGACATAACAGACAGTATAATGTCTAAGTAGATGTATTGTAAATAAAACCACACTGTGATTTGACCTGTAATTATCTAATACATGCATCTGATCTGTACATGCAATTGAATTTGAGTTTAAATCTTAAATCAATTAGTACAATGTAAACTAGAAATCTTTGACCACAATTGTATATTTCACTTTGTTTCAGAGTTACAACTAGGAAATAACTGGTATTACAGTTAGACAAGTGAAATTCTTCAAGTAAATAAAAACAAAAACAAAATGCAGTTGAAAGGATAGAAAAAAAAAATAAGAATCAGGCACATCTACTACAATTTAATGAAATATTAGAAATATACCCTACAGATTAAAAGTTTGAGGTCAATAAGATTTATATTTAAAATAAATGCTATTCTTTTGGACCTTGTAAGGATCAAAGAAAAAAATGCACCACAAAAATGAAGCAGCACAAATGTTTTCAACATTGATAATAAAACAAAAATGTTTCTTGAGCAGCAAATCAGCATATTAGAATGATTTCTGAAAGATCATGTGACACTGAAGACTGAAGTAATGGTGCTGAAAATTCAGCTTTGCATCACAGAAATAAATTACATATAAAAATACATTTAAAAAACATTTTAAATTGTAATAATCCTGTTACCTCCAGATAAGCATTCAGTTTGTGTTTCATTTCTGGTCTTGTGCGTTAATTGTGTAGGTTCCCTTACATAACAGAGAACGTCTGTGACCTAGTTTTTGCTAAAAACACTCATTAATTTATCTGTCTCTGTCTGTTTTTCAGTAGACTCACTGGGAGACATACAGCAAGTTCAGGTGGCATGATGAAGAGTTTTGTTTCCAGGCAGGTGCAAGCAGTATGTGTGCCAAATGATCTTCCGATGAGGAAAAAACTCCTTTAAGTGAACACGTGTAGCTATTTCCTTCTATGCGCAGATGAATAAACACGGTTCTAAGTCATTCTTCTGTTGCTACAACAGTTTTCTCTCAGTCGGTCACTCAGTCGGTTATCCAGACTAGTGGAATCAAATTGTGTTTTAGTGTTAGGCAAACACACAAAAACACACACAAAAAACCTCAATAAACAAATATGTTTTTATTCTATTTATATTTTAAATTCTTAATTAAATAACAGCCTTTTTCAGTATATATTTCAAAATGTAATTATTTACTGAAGTGGCAAAGAATAATTATAATTCCACTACCCATATCACAAAAAAAATAGCCTAAAAGACAAGTAAACAGTCAGCGATTAAATAAGAAAAATGGAAACTAATTACAAGCAATAGGACAAAAAACTACAGCAAAACAAATAAGTAAGACATACTACACCCATTGTATAAAGTAATGAAATTGATAAAAACACGGTATATTCTTCACTGTGTAAATTAAATATATATTTTTTCTTACTAAAGTTACAAAAGTGATTTAGTCAAGAGCAATGAGAGATTTTCTCTTTTTTGTTGTTTAACATGGACGACAAACAGCAGGAATATTAGACTGCTGTTACTTTAAGAGCTGCCCAGATACAATATAGTGTTACACGTGTTTTCTTTCTCAGCTGTTTGCTTTCACTAAACTAAAATACTGTGTTTATAAGGATATTTGCAAAGAAGGGCATTTTGACACACAAGTGTGTGTATTTAACTGTTCAAGGCCTATAAAGAGTCAAAAATCACTCCGTTCAATACTCCGTCTTCACATGCGCATGCCTCTCTGACAGCGCTCAGAAACAGTCTCTCAGACAGAGCGCGCATACAGCAAAAATAGTTCTCTTTCGCTGCTGACTGCATTTCAATGGATTAAAATCACTTGTTTTTAAACCACAATGCTTAAAAACTTGTGCAAACGATAAGTTCTTGTGACCACGTAGTTCAAAATCTCTACCGGTTGACAAATTTCTACCGGTTAATCGTGTGTACTGGTATATCGCCCACCCCTAAAATACACTTCTTTTTTTTGATTCTCAAAATGACCATTGAGTTGTATTTTATGAATCACCAAGGACCCTCGGTTTCAGCAAAAAATCTTCCTTTACTGTTCTACTCAAGAAAAAAAAGTCACCTAAATCTTGGATGGTTTGAAGGCGAGTAAATTAAAAGCACATTTTCATTTTTGTGTGAACTATCCCTTTAATGTCATTTCAAACATGAAAGCTAAATTGCACATGGAAATCTGCCTCAAACAAAATCATGAATATCTTTCAAAGTTGTACTGGCATGAACCTCACAAACAGGCTCACCTTTATGTGCTGGTTGCTGGAATCTCTGAGCAGTGGGTTGGGCAGCCCAGCGCTGTGTTTCCTCCAGCAGTTGAACAGATCCAGCACCACTACGCTGAGGCCCGCTGGCCACTCCTCCAGAAATGTCTGCCCCACCGCCTTCAGATACCGAATCATCAGCTCCAGGATGCCGCCGTTCTGCATGTTCGACAGCAGGAACGCATGAACTTCCTTCCGCTCTGAGGAACCATGAAGAACAGAGAGAAAAATCAAAGAGATGCAGAAAGAAATAAAACGGTGACTAATAAGAAAACTGCAGTTTCTGTACCTGACTCCATAGAGACGATGTACTCAGAGGAGTTGGATCCACGGTTCAACTGGGAATCAGGTTTGCTGTCACACTGTGAGTCCATGTTACTCAGGCTCTCCTCATCTTCATCATCTTCAAACTTTTTCAGTCTGGAAATAAAGCTCAAGTCAATGTGACAAAGGAAGACTTTCTTGACTTTCTAAGGACATGTTTGAAGTCTAATATAGAACTATGTGCAGCAAGATTTCAGACTAATGTGTTTTCACTGCTAGGATTCACTCAGCATGACAAAACAAAAATAGAAACTGATAAAATGTCTTATAGCGCATTGCTTGATATGGTCACAGCAGGTTGGAACCAAACCCCTGAATAGATTAGTATTAAAATAAACACCTAGAGGGGAGGAATTTGAGCAGGAGCTCTTGGAAGTCAATCTTCTCTTCTTTCTTGCATTTGGTGTTGCGGACACGTGCCGAGCGCCTCTTCGCCGTCTCTACGGTGTCCTCTACCACACGTTTTCTCTTGGTGCCTTTTTTCACTTTGTCATTCAAGGCAGCGTCAAGAGCTGTAGGGTGAAGAGCAATGACATCATCAGCGTCATATATGCTTGAAAACAAATGCTGAAATGCGCTTGAATTCAAGTTCTTTACAACTCCTATAACCCTATGTTTCAAAAAGGTCTGCCAATTTTAAATGAGTGTGTAAAATGCACAGGGTGGTTGTCTTCAGTGGTGTCTGTATGAACACTTTCATCACTATTGTTCAAAAGTTTGCGGACTGTGAGATTTTTTTGTTTTTATTTGATCAAAAATACAATAAAAACAGTAGTATTGTAAAATATTATTACAATTCAAAATAACTGTTTTCTACTGTAATATATTTTAAAAATGTAATTTATTCTTGTGACGCAAAGCTGTATTTTCAGCATCATTACTCCAGTCTTCAGTGTCACATGATCCTTCAGAAATCATTCTAATATGCTGATTTGCTGTTCAAGAAACATTTCTGATTATTATTAATGTTGAAAACAGTTGTGCTATTTAATAGTTTTATGATACAGTTTTCCAGGATTCTTTGATGAACAAAAGAATCTATCTGAAATAGAATTTTTTTGTAACATTATACATGTCTTTAATGTAACTTTGATCAGTTTAATGCATCTGTACTAAACAAAAGTATTATGATTTGAGCGCTAAATTTCAAACAGCCAAATTATGCAAAGAGTAAATTTAATATCTTTGGTATCCCAGTCACAATGAAAGCATCCAAACTGAATTAGAAATTAATTATAGCAATATGTAACACACTAGATTATTAAACATTTATTGTTCTTTGTCTCTCAAGTGTTTCTCAAGCTAACTGCTCTTTTTTTTAACTATCAGATGGTAGGAACATTTATCGTGTGCAATTCCAGTCAAAAAATGTTGCTTTTACAGTATCTTAATTTTAAAAATTTATGATACACAATGTACGTAGCAATAATTGAATGCATGAAAACACGTAATGGAATTTAAATGTTATTTTCAAATCCTTAATTCGTTCTCAAAGGTCAACAGACAATCTGCTTTAAATTCATTAAATTTATTTATTTATTTAAAGTCAACAGACTATAAATAAATAAATAAATAAATAAATACTGTTTTATTTTACTATAAATTTTTTAAAGCACTTTCTATCTTTTTGTGACAGGAATCCTCACATCCAAAGCTCTGTAATATTGCAGGTGTAAGATTGCATACATGTGCATGCGTCACGTCTACATTGACACTGACCAGCAGTAGTAAACGTGGTAACAGTGGTTTCCTCAGCTCCATTGGCAGCAGTAGTGGTGACCGTGGTTGTAGTGGTGATCTCAACGACGTTCTGACTCTGCGGTACTCCTGCAGCAGCGCTGGGCTGGGTCAGCGGCTGGACAAGGAGCTCGGTGGATGGGGGCAGACTGGCACTCGGGCTACTGGGACCTGGCGGAGGGGCAGGAGGGGCCTGAGGCACGCTGACGGGTATGGGGGGCTGAGGGGGGTCTGAAGCAGCAGTGGCGGGTGCTGGAGTGCTGGTGGGCGTTTGCACAAGGCAGTCCGGGTCGCGGTACATTGACAGGTCGATGCGGCGCCCAAAGTCAGGCCGTGGGACCAGACAAGCGTTCTGGTGTTTGTACATCGCCAAGAAACTCTCCCCAACACTCTTCCACCTATACAGATAAGATGCATTGCACAGATACGCAGCAAAATAATATTAGAAAATTTAGTAATATATTTTATTAATGATATACAATAAGTAGGCCTTTTTGATTTGAAAAAAGAAAAAAAAATTCATTTTAATTTTATTCAATTTAATTTGAGCTTTAACTAGTGATGAGCGATATACAGTACTGTTCAAAAGACTAGGGTCAGTAAGATTACTATTTTTTGAAAGAAATTACTACTCCGCTAACTCAGAATATGATGAAAAGCTAGCAGCAGGAAATCAAGGTAAAGAACAGCAAACCTTTATGCAAGCAAAGATGACATAAAACAGCGTTCACAACAGTAACCGCCTACTTGTTCAGTGGCCTTGGCTCCAGAAGTATTTTTTTCCATTATATATATTTCAGAAAATCTTGAAAAAATTGTGTGTTCACATTTGGTTAGATTTAAAAAAAAAAAAAGGGAAGGGAAGTGATGTGTGGCCAAGTACGGTGACCCATACTTGGAATTTGTGCTCTGCATTTAACCCATCCAAGTGCACACACACAGTAGTGAACATACACCTGGAGCAGTGGGCAGCCAATGCTGCGGCGCCCGGGGAGCAGTTGGGGGGTTTGGTGCCTTGCTCAAGGGTCTCACCTCAGTCGTGGTATTGACCTGCCGTACCTGAGACTTGAACCCACGACCTTCGGGTTACAAGTCTAACTCTCTATCCATTAGGCCACGACTGCCCCCAAAGTCGTGGCCTAATGGATAGAGTGGCCTAATCTTTACAAGAACCTTATGAAACTAAAGTCAACTTGAGTTATTACAGGCGACAATGCCATTTTTGACCTATTTATTTTGACTATTAAACAACTATTATTATAACAAAATTTGTTATTTTTAAGTAAATAAAAATCATGTGACAATACAAAGTAGCAGAAAGAAGGATAAAGAATGGATGGAATAAATAAAAATATTAAACTAAATAAGAAATTAAACCTTATTCAGCAAGGATTAAAAAAAAAATGATCAAAAGTGACATTAAAGACATTATAATGTTCTATTTTAATCTTTCTATTCATTAAATAATTCTGAAAAAAAAATTATAATTTAATAAATTAGGCCTAATAATAAATGTTTCCTGTACACCAAATCAGCATATTAGAATGATTTCTGAAGGATCATGGAGTAATGATGCTGAAAATTCAGCTTTGCATCAGAGGAATAATTTATATTTTTTATATACTAAAAGACAAACAGTTGTTTTAAACTGTAGTAGAATTTTACAATATTGCTATTTTACTGTATTTTTTATTAAATAAATGCAGCTTTGGAGAGCATAAGAGACTTCTTTCAAGAACGTTTAATAAAAAAAAAAATTAATTTAAATAAAAATAAAAACTTACTGACCCCAAACTTTTGAACAGTAGACAGTAAAAATAAGCAGATATCTGTCAACCGGTATAAATATATGTGGACTGAAGAATAATCTATAAAAAAATTGAGGAGTATTAATTTCTTTTATACCGTCGATGATGAAACATTAAACTATCAATTGCTTTTTATTTTTTTATTTTGTCACAGAAGCAGTCAATAGACATAAATAAATCAAATAAATAAGGTTACTGAAAATAACCCATGATATTCCTTCAAACAAAACAAAACAAAATTCTCTGTGTATTAATGGTGGCATGGACTCACGTGAAGTATTTGATGGGCTGAACCAGCTGAAGGTCAGCTACTGGATGCCGTGTGAGTTTAGACTGTCTCTGTCTCCTCAGTTCAAGTGCTTCCTCTACAATGCTGTGGGCTTCCTCCTCATCTACATCCACATACTGCACTGATACATCACTGCAGCCAAAACACATGCACACAGACACAGGGTGATGAACATTACAAAGTTTCTTCTTCAACAGTACAAATGGTGGATGCCTTATTATAAGCCCAGCTGAATGAGTAATAAAAGGAACATACAGTTTGGAGAACATCTTCATAGAGTCTCGTCTGAGGCAGGGCTGCTCTTCAAAGATCTTCTCTTTGAGCACTCGTCCCTTACTGTAGCCTGTGTCCTTCTCCAGAGCCTTACAGATGTAGTACAGACAACCTATGGACAAACAGACCAGAACATAATGCTGTGACTACTCCGCTAACTCAGAATATGATGAAAAGCTAGCAGCAGGAAATCAAGGTAAAGAACAGCAAACCTTTATGCAAGCAAAGATGACATAAAACAGCGTTCACAACAGTAACCGCCTACTTGTTCAGTGGCCTTGGCTCCAGAAGTATTTTTTTCCATTATATATATTTCAGAAAATCTTGAAAAAATTGTGTGTTCACATTTGGTTAGATTTATCTTTACAAGAACCTTATGAAACTAAAGTCAACTTGAGTTATTACAGGCGACAATGCCATTTTTGACCTATTTATTTTGACTATTAAACAACTATTATTATAACAAAATTTGTTATTTTTAAGTAAATAAAAATCATGTGACAATACAAAGTAGCAGAAAGAAGGATAAAGAATGGATGGAATAAATAAAAATATTAAACTAAATAAGAAATACATTACTACTATAATAATACTAATGTACTATAAAATAAATATTTAAAAAGCATTTTAAATTTAAAAATTATAGAAATATTAGTACAACTGTAAAATTATTTTTTATTATAATTTAATAATTATATTAGAATACATTATTGTAATATTTATGTAATATGTAAAACCATCAAGCTTTTCTTTTTGGAGGAAAACTACATATACACTATATAATTAATTATTAATTCATCCATTAATTTACTGGTACATACATTTTGTTTTTGCTGCAAAATATCCAGTAATAAACAGAGATGAAATCACACTGACTTACTTTAAAAAGCATATGTTTTTAAAATCAAGGTCTTTATGAAAAAATGAATTGGATTTTTACTTCCAGAACTGGACTGCTGCATTCTCTACGTAGCAGAAAAATGCAAAGTGTATTAGTTTTCCTTGTCTATGCAGCCTTAGTTACATAAGCAGAAATGTTGGTTCAGAGATCCTTTGATTAAAAATGATAAATCTGAGCACTAATGAATCATGCAGGATCAATTTTGATTTTATGTCCAAAAGAAATGAATATTTAATGAATTAAGCTGATGACTGCAATAGCTGTGACCTGATTCTAGAAGATCTGAGTTTCTAAAATCAAAAGTATTTTGGTTTCCAAAACTTCAAAAGTTCTAATCCACATCTAGCAGTGAGCATGGGAATGGTGTAGGACTGTCGCGATAAACGCAATATCGCAATACCGCGCTATTGACGAGCATAACCGCAGAGGAATGCAACAACCGCAGCAACGATATTTGCGTGTTTTCTTTTTTCGTAAGGTTATGCCCTTCTTGTTTTACACTTCGTCCAGGTGTACTGAATATTAAATAAGTTAGTAATGATAACATAATGTGTACCATGCTGATTTGTACAAAGGCTCAGTAAATTTGCACTTAACAAGCCTAAACAGACAGCGAATGAGAGAGAGATCGACTGAGCGCGTGCGACTACCTGCGTCTGTCCTTCAGGCTGAGTCTTGTATATTTGTGAAAATAGGTTGTCATGTCCAAGGAAAGCAAAATCTCTGTCTGAGCATCGATGCTCTGCTGGTCAGCTGAGCCTTTAAAAGTGGCGCTCAAAGTTAAAATGATTTCAACAGTGTGTTTCATTACACCTCTCTTTGAACGAATCAGCGTTTCTGAACATGTAGTTGAATGAACGGTTTAAAGACTCACTCAAAGATAGTCTCTTGATGCCACCTTGTAGTGCAACAATGAAACTGTACTGACTGACAGCCCTCTAGAACACGCAGGTAAAATATCAACAGAAAAAGTCTCTTATCCAGTCAGATTCGAGGATTAGAACTGTTATATAACAATAGCCTAACGATTTCATTGTCAGGTTTATGTTCTGTTATGTGGACTGTTAATTTGTCATTCTCTTCTGTTTACTTCACTTCCTGTTTCAACGCGATTTAGTTTCGGTTTCTGAATTCCTTACATCGTAACACATACACACACAGATATTTTATATATATATATATATATATATATATATATATATATATATATATATACACACACATATATATATACAGGGTGCGATTTGTGAAAAAAGCAGGGGGTGGGGGATGCTTTTGAAAACTTTTCTCTCTCCATAGGTGGAAGGTAAGGCTGTAGCCTAAGTAACTTAATGTTAGTGTAATCTGTTAATAACACACATCATAAACCCGTCTTTTTAGGCAAGTACCATATCATGGGTGTCATGTCATGAAATGTTTTAATACGACGGGAACTATATTTAACGTGATCACAATCTATTAAAAACTTTGTAAGTTAGGCCTATTAATTGTAATGATTTCATTTCCACGTTATTCAAGCAACGAATAAATTATATAGAGAAATCGAGAAGAACACAGTATCAACGGAGCTTTTTGAAACTCTGAATCAATTAAACCATTAAGTCCCCCCCCTCTGTATGTACCATCCCCCCCTGTATGTATCCCTGCCTCTGCTGAATTATTTTTATCCCCGGTGGGGATAAAAACATCCCACGATCTCGCTCCGAGGTCCCGATCTAAGTCAAATGATTCGCGCTACGCGCTTTGAAGTCCCGTTCAGAATCAAATGATTCGTGATACGCGATCCGATTGGAGGGCTTCGAAGCAGTGAATCATTTTGAGATAATAACGCATACCGCGCTTTTGAGCCACTCAAAATTACCGCAAGGGAAATTCCTTCACCGCGACAGCCCTAGAATGGTGTATGCTGTAGAGTTGTGCAGAGGTTTCTGACTCACAGCTGTAGTCACTCAGAGCGTAGAGGACCGTGATGAGACTGTCCAGGCAGGGCCAGTGGTCCGGGTTACAGCGTAAGCCCACCTCAAACGCATGACGGGCCAAAGGCATGCTGGCCTTCCTCAAAGCCAACTTTCCCACCTTATACCACATATTCACATCTGTGGAGTCCAGCATGACAGCCTGCAAGACACATATATACACAGTCAGAGACTCATATCAGAGACTCAACTGTGTCCAAACTGTCTGGTTAATGGAACTTTGTGGCACTGGAGGAACTAATACCAAATTAAAAACAAATGTACATTATCATTCAAAAGATGTTTTAATGTCTGTGAAAGATGTCTCTTATTCTCACCAAAGCTGCATTTATTTGATTAACAAAAACAGTAATATTGTGAAATATTACTACAAGTTGAAATAACTGTTATCTATTGGAATATTTTTTAAAATGTAATTTATTCTTGTGATGTAAAGCTGAATTTTCAGCATCATTACTCCAGTCTTCAGTGTCACATGATCTTTCAGAAATCATTCTAATATGCTGATTTGCAGTTCAAAAAATTATTATCTCTTATTATTATGGATGCAGCAAACAGTTATGCTGTTAAATATTTTTGTGGAAACCCTGAATACAATGAACAGAAAGTTCAAAAGAACAGCATTTATTGGAAACAGAAAACTTTTGTAACATTATAAATGCCTTTACTGTCACTTTTGATCAATTTAATGTATCCTTGCTAAATAAAAGTATTAATTAAAAATCTTGCTGACCCCAATGTTTTGAATGGTAGTGCAATTCAATTAAATTGCTAAGTGAGCATGCAGGACAAATTATGCAACTTACACTTTGTGATGTGTTCAAAATACGCATTTACCTGCACATAGAAGTCCATGGCAGTGTCTAAATCATCTCTGAGCACAGCAAGACTGGCCAGGTTTTTATAGGTGGAGTACTTCAACATCAGCCCAGGATGCTTGAGTCCAACTTTTTCATCTTCAGATGCCACTGCCTGCAAGAAAAAAAAAAAAAATCTCTAACATTTAATCACACACTGCCTTTGAGAAATAGAAAGCAATAATAAAGCTAAAGCTAAATATAAAATGAAAGATATTCTGAATTTTATGGTAAGATGTTATAATGATCAGAGCTGAAGGAATCTGCTGTACCTCCTTGAGCAGCGGCGTCTTGAGGAGCTCATGGTAGGCTTTGGCAGACTCGTCAAACTTGTCATGTTTCTGCAGATCAAGAGCTTTATGATACAGAGCGAATGCTTCTGCCTCCTGCAATACAAATGTGAAGGAAACGGTTAAATTGGATTGAACCATTTTATTTTTATTAACCCCATAAAACCTACTGTATCATATTTGATAAACAAAAAAGGCCTCTAAATCAGTGATTCTCAACCGGTGGGCCTTCGAACGCCATCTGGTGGACCGTGCAGGCAGTGGTAGACTACACCCAAATTAATTTTTATTTATTTTTTTAATTGACAAATCTTGTTATTTTCTAATTATCTAATTGTTCTTATGAAATTGTATGATCAAAAACACTCAAGTCAAGTCAAGATGCATGATCTAAAAGCTAATTTATGTTTAAATATCGCAACACCAGTTACGTCACAACGTCAGATTGAACGTTTGTTCGATCGGATGCAGTAACTACGTTACTGTAATTATGGATCATTTTCTGAAAAGAAAAGCAGATGTGGCAGACAGACCTGTGCAAGCAAAAGCTTTGAAGTGTGTGGTGAGAAAATACAACGCTGAATACATTAAATTTGGTTTTATAAGAGCAGGTACTGAGACAAAGCAGAAGGCGCAGTGTGTCGAATGTGGAGAAATTGTGTCAAATGAGGCACTAAAACCATCAAAACTGCAGAGACATTTGAACTCAAAACACCCGGGCTGTGTTGGGAAGCCAAAAGAATATTTTCAAAGGAAAAAATAATGTCATGCACTGCCTTGATGTGTACTTCACTGAAAAAGGTCTTGATTGGAAATACTGCACAGGTATTTGCAGGCTGCTATGATGGGAAAACATCGCGGTGTTGTTAAACAAATCCAAGAGAGAGTGCCAGAAGCAAAGTGGACGCACTGTTTCTTGCACAGGGAAAGTCTTGCAACAAAGCAGATGTCACCAGAACTGCATGAGGTCATGAACATTGCTGTGAAAACTTTTAACTATATTAAGAAAAATGCACTCAACTCAAGGTGTTTTGCAGGTGTTTCTGTGTGAACGACTTGATGCTGATCATTTGCAGCTCTTGTACCACAGTGAAATATGGTGGCTTTCAAGAGGATGTGTGCTTAATCGTCTTTTTGAACCGAGAAAAGAAGTGCACATTTTTCTGGAAGAGCAACACTCCCCTCTTGCTGAGCATTACACTGATGATCAATTTTGTGCAAAACTTTGGAATAGAAGAGTCAAGGAGGGAAGATTTGACATGTTTCCACGACTGAGTGAAACTTTGGAAGTCTCTTCTCATGTGAACATATCAAGTGTCATAATCCAGCACTTGTCTCAAAAGTTTGCTGACTACTTCCCAGAGGACCCTTGACATAGAAACCTTTGGATTTTGGACCCACTCTCTGTAGATCCTGCTTCAGAAGACGTGGCTCTGTCCACTGTGTTGGAAAATGAACTAATGGAACTATCAGCTGACAGTAGCCTAAAACTTCAACTCACAAAAGTTGACCTTGCTTCATTTTGGTTACTGGCTGCAATTGAATATCCCTCTCTGTCAAAGCGGGCAATCAAATTTCTATTGCCTTTCACCACCACATACTTATGTGAGTCAGGGTTCTCCACTGTGACTATCACAAAATCAAAAGCAAGGAGCAAACTGAAAACTACATTGGATGTTACTCTCCGTGTCAGTCTCTCACCCATTTCACCAAGACTTGATCATATTATCTCCAAGAAGCAAGCCCAAGTGTCTCACTGAGGGTCTGCATTTTGTAGCAAGGTTTGTCTCAGTATATACAGTATGGTTTTTCTCATGTGAACTACTCCAAAACCCATTCATGTAAATATGTTAATGAGTGGTTGTTGATGAAAACTGTGTTATTGAAGTGTGACACACCTGTTAGACTTCCTCATTTTTGGATGTGTGGGAAGGGGTATAAGTAACGTGTCCAGTTTTCTCCAGTTGAATTGAAAAAAAATAAAAAATAAAAAAATAAAAATAAAAAATATATATATATAAAATACATGTAATATTTATGTAATGCTTCAAGTTTGTTTAATATGTAAGATTGTTTTAAACAGTCATGTTCATATTGCTAATTGTATTTGATAAATTACACATAGTATGTAAATTGGGGTGAATGAACTTTGTTGAACATTTCTGCTAATGAAAAGAGAGAATGTTCCCCTCTTGTGTGTCTGACCTGTTGTTACAGGTATATTAGCCTGGATGTAGGGCTGTATTATTAATTAATTTGTTAAAAGAGTGTTCCTCTTGTGTGTCTGACCCAGTCATTGGTCTGACCTGCCCTGTTATTGTTACAGGAATAAATGGTTACTGAGTAAACCTGCCAAGTCTTTTTTATACAAGGAGAGTTTTCATCTATGTAGCTGACTTGACCTAGTCTGCTACAGTGGCATAACAGATTAACAGCAGAGAATTTTCTGTTATTCTGTGTTCATACTATCATATTTGGAAAGGTGGTCCTTGGAATGTTTTTAAACAGTCATTGGTGGGCCACCAGCTGCAAAAGGTTGAGAACCCCTGCTCTAAATTATAAGCATGACCATAACTGATGAAAAGCCTGTTATTCACAATCTACATGCTTTCTGTCATCTGACTGACAGTTCATACTTTTTAACAAGTAAAAAGTCTTTTAGTATAATAACTTATATATATATATATATATTTTTTTTTTTTTTCCAAGATGGATTGAAGCAACTTGTTTACTTGATTATCCATGCATCAGTTTTTTAGAAAGAGTGAGCATTAAAAATGATCGATCAGTCTTTTGATGAAGGTTTATTTGTACATCTCTCAATCATCATTGTACTGCATTGCATTATGTTTTATAAGACATATTTTATATTTTATATATTTTCATGTTTTATAAGACATATTATTGAAAGATATACAGTGACAACTGATATTTATATGCATTTTATGTAAGTAGTCTGCTATACTGTTATACAGATCTCGCTGATTTGCAATGATTACAATCATAATTTCATCTTACTCTTTGGTCATATAAATATCAGCATCCACAACGAATTGCATACTTTTTGCTCAGTTTGGGCCTCTGAATAAAAAAAAAGATGTTTTTTATTCAATAAATATGAGCTACATATATTCTCCTATATTATATTATATAAGCCATAAAAGCCTGATCTATCCAAACGTGATACTCAACAAAAAACACATGTAAATGTTTTCATGTACATTTTTCCAAAAGGTTCAATAAACAGTTCAATTGAAAAAAAATTGGGCTTTACAGGGTAAAACAAAAAAACAAAAAAAATACATAAAACAGACCAAAAAGTAAAAAGTTACTTGAAAGCATCTGACTCACCTGGGCTTCCTTCGTTTGACTTGGTTTAGTGCTTCTGAAGGCGTCTTCATGTTCATCTGCAGCCTGAGATGCTGCATTCAGAGCAGCTATCCGGATCTGTGATTTGTAGAAGACACATGAATTCAGTGAACAAATGAAATGAACAATATGACAGAAGCAGGTCAAACGCTCATATGAGGAAATTTAGGTTAATAATAACAAAGCATAAAACATACAGAGTGACTTACCATGATTCTTATTTATTAAGGATCATTCAGTCCAATCATCAGCATCTGTTGTTGTCAAGAAAAAAAACATTTAAATAAATTTGTTAACTGGATCAGAATCACTATATGACTACTTACCAAAAAAACGGGGGGGAAAAATAAATAAACCACATTAAATTGATTTGAGCAGTGCTAGTTCATAATATCTATCTCCTCTTTTTTCCACAGAAAAAGACTTTACCACACAATGTCAATCAGAATCTATTACAGAAAGATATTAAATTTAGGGCTGCAAAACGATTAGTCGTGATTAATCGATTTAAAATAACAGTTTATGTTTACATACTATGTGTGTGTACTGTGTATATTTATTATGTATATATACATACTAGTGCTGTCAATCGATTAAAAAATTTAATCGCGTTAATCACAGTCCTGGACTGTGATTAATCACGATTAATCGCAAATTTAAAATACTAGGATTTACCTGTAAATGTGTTGAAATAAAGAAATGTAACTAATGTAATGTAAACTAGTTTAAGGAAACAGAACCTTTCACACCTCCGCCAGGTATGAGACATAATCCTTATTATTTTTTTATCATTATTCATTTGTTTTTATTCAGCCATTATCGGCCTTTAAACTGGCAATAAAATGTTTACCAAGCCACATCGCTTCAATCCCAGTTTACATTTACCCGACTATTATCAAAAGTATTTCTAAATAAATACTACAACAACATTTTCTTGCGACCTTACGTGAAGTATTATGACAAAATGCATTATAAAGAAGAATTGGACCTGTTCTGCAGGTGCATTAGAGCTAATATTAGCATCACGCTTCATAAGACAATTTATGAGATTAATAGTACACTTTTACTCAGAACTCACTTTAAACCACCATCAAGTGTTTGTAATAACTTCCTTTTGCGATCACATGTGGAATTTGGTCGTTTATTGTAGTTGAAATATGCTATTTATAGCCTTTTATATCGCTACACAAATTAGCATTTCAGATGTACACATTCATCTCAAGAAAATCACATACAAATATCCTATTGTAATCGTGTGTTTATTATCTTATATAATCTATAGTGGCTGTTGTCATGTTTATTTCTGCTGTGTAAAGGCCTTAACATGTGTGCTCTGCTGAAACTCACGTTGTTTGTGATGTTTACAGCCGCCTCTCCGTTCTTAAGTTGCCAGGGATACATTCCGAGTATAATACACATTAGTAAAAGGATCTATTTTCATTTTTATTTGTCTATATACACTTTGGGCGGCCGCGGTACATTATAAAAATAGCCCAAAAAACCGCAACCCGCTGCTCTGTAATTTTTCCCGCGACTGTATTTTCAAAATAGCCCACTTGTGCCGTTACCCTGGCAACACTGGCTCGCTGTAACCTCATCACACACTGATAGATAACCTTCCGCGCTGCGACGACGGGAAGAAGTTGGGGTCAAGCATTATCACATGATTAATTTGCGTTAAAAAAATATTAACGCGTTAAATTTTTTTGATTAATCGCATGCGTTAACGTTGACACCCCTAATACATACACACACATACATGTATACATTAAGAAAATATATGTTAGATTTATATGTAAAATATTTCTATTTATATATAATATAAATTATATACAAGTGTTTACATACAAATATTTTTTTAAATATATACGTGTGTATTTATATGACCATAAGTATACACAGTACACACACATATAGTATGTAACCATAAAATTTTATTTTGAATCGATTAATTGTGACTAATCGTTTTGCAGCCCTAATTATATTATTAAATTACATGCTATACTAAACTTTAAAAAATGTTGGCATATCATATTACTGTATATTACTACATTTCTACACATTTATCGATGTTCTTCTTGATTGTCCCTTGTACCTAATTTAGAAAAGGGGCATTTTAGAAGATTTTCAGTAAACGCATAAAATTGTTTGTGGCATCAACAAGTACACATGGAATGGGTTATTTTTATGTATCCAGCTGTGGTGTGGAGGAAAACTGTATAACTTTGTGATTGTGAATGAATTTCAGAATATGTACGGAGTACAAATAGCATGGATTACACTGTGATGTGATTACATGTGTGTGACTGTAAAAAAATACTATGTGCACTTACCATAAACAAGATGCTATTTGTTGAAACGTACAAGCAAACAGTATCTACCAGTATTTACACTCAGCATAAATTTATTCGACATTTTTTACACCATTTTTTTTTTTTTATAATTCACTTCCTTAGTGCAGGGTATTTTTGTCCCCAACAATCAGACATACAATATATACAATGCCATGCAATAACAATCAAACTGGCCAGTGTTTCCATTTCCCCAGACTATGTTGTATATGCTAAGCTGCTAATAACATAGCAATAAAAGCAGATCGTTCTTGAGGGAGCATTTTCCCCATGACACACATTTATTGTGCACTGATGGGAATCATGGCGGATTTAACTGCTAGCTTGATTAACTAATACAAAAACACTGCGAAAACATCTAAACAACGGTGTTGTTGCACACATTGTGTTATTGTTAAAAGCGCTATGTTTATCAACCCCATCCCATACAATAACAACAACATGCTAACAATGCTAGCAGCACAAGCCCAGCTGACCTTACAATAGAAACTGTGTTTCTATTCAACGCACAATTTCCTAATACTTTATAAATGTAGGATACTTTCGCGGTGAGTCCAGCTGCAAACTTGTGTTTTATGTTTGCACGTATGTTGTTTTGATGGAGAGCTGCTACTCACCAGCTGCATACAGTTTCTTCTGCGTCCTATCAAGTCAGTGTCGAGCTCTGCGATTGGACGACTGAGTACACGCGCGCCTGCAAACAGCCAATCACGTGTCCGATCTCAGTTTTTAATGTTCTGTTTCTCAGTCAATCGTTGGAGGTTCATCAGTAGTCCAGGTGATATGTGCAAAGGTGGTATGTTTCATAAAAGTGGTACTTGGTACAATTGTACAGATTAGGGCCCTGAACATTTTCAGAAATGGAGCCATCGCAAAAACACCGCGTGGTTGCCATGGCGACCATTTTACTTTCCGCCATAACCAAATTATGTATTTTGTGTTATATCTCCTGAACCAAACATGATAACACAGAAAAGGTGATGTCTACCCCTATGTTATGATGGTCAAGGATTACAATGATAAAATATAGCTGCAAGCAGCGATTACCGGGGTTCGAGCCTTAAGGCCTTAAGGTGGTGTAATTTTACAGTCTAGGCCAACCTGGATGTATAGCTGACATTTAAACACATTGAAAATGGACAATAGGCTCAGACACAGACACACACACACACACACACACACACACACACACACACACATTGAAATGAAATGGTTAAACTATCATATGAATAATCAATAAGCATTCTTACACACACTCACACACACACACATGGACATACATGCACACAAATTTTCTTGCAGATATAGACATTTGAAATAAATGATAGGTGACAAAATACTTATTGCAAGTATTCTCTTTTTAAGAGTTCAAATGTTATTTTCAGGTTTTATTGTAATCATAATCTGGCATATTTGTAAAAACTGATATGTCTGTATGAACTAAATGGTAAACTTTGATTTAATGTGATTTTAAATGTTATAACAGTGATTTTATAATGTTTTATGAGCAATACTGTTTTATTTAGCTGAATGAGCCCATTAGTGGTCTTCGACTGCCATCTAGTGGCAATAAATTGCAATTTCTCATACAACACTCTGTTTTTAACCTTTATGAGTATTATAGTGTTATTTTTTGCCCGATCTCTCTTAAATTGTGCATGCTTGTTTATGTCAGGAGCCTGCCCTCACTGTGTTGTCTGTCTTGTCATTGTTTCATTTCTCTATGTTTGTTTTCTGTTTGAGCACATGGCTCTGTCTTTGTTGTTGTCAGCCATGTGCTCCTCCTGTCCTGCCTCCTTGTTACTTGTTGCCACGCCCCCTTGTTTAGTCCTCGTTTGTCTGAGTTCTGTCACCTGTCCCTCTCGTTCTCTCTTGTTTGTCTGAGTGTTGTTACCTGTTCCTCATGTTCTCCTGTCGCTTCATATTGTTCTCTTTTTCCTTCTTGTTTTATGTTTGTCCAAATGCAACCTAGATAGCAAAATTTGTCTGGCCCAGCTCTGGGCCACAACCTTGCTTAACTTCTGGCCCAATTCTGGCTGGGTCCCCAGCCCAAAACTGGCCCACACACTGAAAACCGACTCAAACAATTTCTTCTGGCACAGATGCAGCCCACGCCCTGTAAAATGACTCTTATTTAATGATGTGGCCCAGATCTGGCTGAGACTCGGCGTGGTCCCCGGGCCAAACGAATGAACGTGGTGTGATTATTGTCGAGACTGAGCCGACAGTGCCGCATTTCAGCCAGAATCGGCCCGAGTGTGCTTCCTATCTGGGAAATGTTCAACATTTTTTTTTTTTTGATAATTATTGACGTAGAGAGTCTAGAGAATAGTACGGCACTTTTCTCACAGACACACACAGAAATGAAATGGTGTGTGTGTGTAAGCATGCTTACTGATTATTAATATGATAGTTTAAACACACTCAGACACACACATATACGGACATACATGCACACACATTTTGTTGCAGATATAGATATTTGAAATAATTGATAGGTGACTCAAAATTTATTGCAAGTCTTCTCTTTTTAAGAGTTTACATGTAATTTTCAGGTTTCATTGAATTTATAATCTGGCAAAATTGTTATAAGTGATATATCTGTATGAATAAAATGGTAAACTTGAATTAAATGTGATTTTAAATGTTATATCAGTGATTTTATAATAACTTCATAAGAAAACCTATTACTGTTTTAGTGTTTAAATTTTTTTTTAAACTAATGGGCTAAAACACTAATTTTTTAGTGTTTTAGCCCATTAGTGGTCTCCCGCTACCATCTAGTGGTTAGAAATTGCAATTTCTAATACAACACTGTGTTTTTTAAAGTTTATGACTGTTTTAGTGTTATTTATTGCCCAGTCTCTCTTAAATTTTGCATGCTTCTTTAAAATAAAATTATGCACCATTTTACCCAGTTGTGACAGAAGATGTGGGGTTTCTTTTAGGATTTACAGGCCTTTGGGTAGCCTATGTAAAGAACATATTATAAAATGACAGTTTTATAGTTGTTCAATTGCATATTTTCAACGTTTTTTGATAATTATTGACCAAGAGAGTCTACAGAATAGTACTGCACTGATTTCATTGATTTTGATTATAAAAGTCATGTCTAGTTCACTAGTTCTAGTAGGTTTTTAAAAATAATCTTAAATATTTAATGAACAGTTTGATTGACAGCATTGGTCCCGGAGGCAAAGTTGTTCAGAATGAGGAGATTTATCATATGATATGAAGATCTAGTGTTTGTGTGAATATATGAACATGTTCTACAATTTGAGGTCATTTTATGTACAAATATTGTGTTTTTGAAGACTTTTTTAACTGTTATAGCGCCACCTATTGTCCGATCTGCATGAATCTTCGCATGCTTGTTAAGAGTCATATGCCCCATGTTTTCACCAACTTTTGTAAAGTTTCAAGTTTTTTTTTTAGGTTTTATAGGCTTTTGCGTATGTGTGACCATGCCCCCTTTTTAAATGAGCCTATTATAGCTAACCAAAAGACAAAATTCAACATTTTTTTGATAATTATTGATCTAGAGAGTCCAGAGATTATTACTGCAGTGGTTTGATCGAGATTGAGCAAAAAACCAGAGACTAGTTCGCAAAAGTAGGTTGTAAACATATTTCCGAATAATTAATGAACGATTTGATTCACAGCAATGGTTCTTGAGGCAAACTTGTTCATTATCAGGAGATCTATCAAATGATATGCATATTGTGTGGATGTGTGAAACACCACGTGATTACAGAGGGCATAAATCTCGTTAGCGCCAACTAGTGGCCGATTTCTTTCAAAATTCTTACAGACCTTTAGGGCCATGAGTCGAACATGCCCACCGAGTTTCGTTCCGATCGACTTCCGTTAACCTTGTCTAATAAGTGCTCAAATTTCATTGGCCTATGGCGGCCATGTTTTTTGAGATACGCCAATATCCTAAAGAAGTCTTATGGGACATTGGACAAAGACACTGCATTTCAATTTTCAAGTCGATCGGATTAACGATTGGATAGTTATAGCTGTTTTTATGTTTTTTCAATCTTATAGCGCCATCAAGTGGTAGAGCTGCGCAATTTTTTTTATTTGACCATTGTTTGTTCTTATACATATGTGTACCGAGTTTGGCAAAGATATGTCATTTCGTTCACGAGTTATAGCCTGTTTCGTAAAATTGATCCGCGACTTTTAAATGTTTTGGGGCCCCTTTGCGAAAGTCAGTTGAAATTTAAACACTTTTTTTTAAAAATTATTGTTTTGCAATGTCCAGAGAACATTTCTGCAGTTGTTTGGTTCTGATCGGGTGAAAAACTTAGAACTAGTTTGCAAAACTTGGTTTTGAACTTTAATGAGAATATTTAAATAATACTTCCATTGACAGCAGTGATCCAAGAGGCAAAGTTGTTCGAAATGAGGAGATCTATCATATGATATGAAGAACTAGTGGATGTGTGAATATATGAACATTTTTTTTTACAATTTACTTTCATGTACTACTGAAATATTGTGTTTTGAAGGCTTTTTTTACTGTTATAGCGCCACCTATTGTCCGAACTCCATGAAACTTCTTATGCTTGTTAAGAGTGATGTGACAGATGTTTTCACCAACTTTTGTAAAGTTTCGAGTTTTTGTTTAGGATTTATAGGCTTTTGAGTATACGTGGCCACGCCCCTTTTCTTAAAGGAGCCAATTATAGGTAACCAAAGGACAAAATTCAACATTTTTTTGATAATTATTGATCTAGAGTGTCCAGAGATTATTACTGCAGTGGTTTGATCCAGATTGAGCAAAAAACGAGAGACTAGTTCGCAAAAGTAGGTTTTAAACATATTTCCAAATAATTAAAGAACAATTTGATTGACAGCAATGGTTCTTGAGGCAAAGTTGTGTATTATGAGGAGATCTATCTAATGATATGCATATTGTGTGGATGTTTAAAAAATCGTGCAATATTCAATCATTTATTCACTAAAAAACAAAATTTCGCCCCCCGGTGGCCGATTTCTTTGAAAATTCTTACAGACCTTTAGGGTCATGAGTCGAACATGCCCACCGAGTTTCGTTCCGATCGACCTCCGTTAACCATGCCAAATAAGTGACTAAAGTTTTTGGCCAATGGCGGCCATGTTTTTTGAGATACGCCAATATCCTCATAGACGATCGTGCCCCTGTGGACCAAGCAGCTGCATACCAATTTTCAAGTTGATCGGACCAACGGTTGCATAGTTATAGCTGTTTTTATGTTTTTTCCGTATTATAGCGCCCCCAAGTGGCAGAGATGCGCGGTTTTTTTTATTTGGCCAAAGATTGAGCTCTTACACATGTACCCCGAGTTTGGTGAAGATAGGTCATTCCGTTCCAGAGTTATACTTCATTAAGCATTTTGGCTAATGTTAGCATAGACGCTAATTTGCATACTGTTTCGCGTGAAAATCAAAATTTCAACTTTTTTTTGATAATTATTGATATTCAGTGTCCCTAGAAGATTTCTGAAGTGGTTTGGTTCCGATCGGACGAAAAACCTAGGACTAGTTCGTAAAAGTAGGTTTGGGATATAGGTCAATTTTGCGGAAAAACGGTGCATCGTAGAGAAAATCTGTCGTAATACACTTTTTTTCGTATTGAACCAAGGATCGCAACGGTGAAAAATTTTTGAGTCTACGACAAAAAATGTACAAGTTAGGGCCAAAAATGTCTGAAAATTTTGTTTTTTGCGCTGTACCGCCCCCGTTTGGCCGATTGGGCTGAGACTTTGATACGTTCTTCACAGACTGAGCTCTACGATCTGGCCAAGTTTCAAGTCTCTAGGCCTTACGGTTTGGGCTGCACGATCAGTTTTACGGCAGAATAATAATAATAATAATAAAAATCCTAACAAATACAATAGGGTTTCTAGCACTGCGTGCTCGAACCCCTAAATATACAGCAACATAAACTGTTCAGGTGAAGAGTTAATGGTGAAATCAGCAATGTGAGAAGTGTGTATCTGATTATCACAGTATCACAACATTTACAATAGTCCATATTATGGCTATGAATGTTTTCTTTCTTTGATAATTAACTAATATTTTATTCAATAGTACAATAAAATTGTTTTAATTAATTAATTATTTATTAGTTACATTTATATAGCGCTTTTCTGGGTACTCAAAGTGCTTTATATGAAAGAGGGAATCTCCTCAACCACCACCAATGGGCAGCATCCACCTGGATTGCGCCATATTGTGCCAGAGCGCCCACCACACACCAGCTTAACTAATATTTTATTCAACAGTACAATAAAAGATTGTTTTCAAGAATACAATCATATATTTCAGAGATATATAAAAAAGCATCATCTGAAGTAAGTGTAACTTTCCTTACCTCTCAGGCAGAGTCAGGTAGGCGGTAGTATGTTTCCAATACATTCTTGTTCTCTCTCAACAATGCTCTAACATCACACGCAGACGGCAATGCAATCTTGCTAAGCTGCGTCCTATCTGCACCTCTTCTGCTGCACCTATGTCATTTTCTCTAGGTCTGTTGTCAGTCAGCTGTCAACAAACTTCATTCTGGCCATTGCTTCTCAGTCTACTCTTAGTATCTTGGGCTTGACTGAGACCTGGATTCGTCCAGAAGACTCTGCAACCCCTGCTGTTCTCTTTAACAACTTCCCTTTCTCTCTCACTCCCCGTCAGGTTAGAAGGGTACTGGTAATAAAATAGAATAAAAATTATTTTGAGTTTCATGCTATTATGGTAACAGCTCCTGTTTATCTCCATATTGTAATGATTTATCGCCTTCCTGATCAACTGGGCACCTTTATAGAGAAGCTGTATGGGCTGCTATCCTCATTCTCTGTGGATGGCAGTCCACTTGTAGTCTTTGGTGACTTCGAAATCCATCTGGAGAAGCCTTACACTGCAGACTTCCACTTCCACTCCTAGCTTCATTCGATCTCAAATGGCTTACCACCACAAGCACTAACAAATCAGGCAACCAGCTTGACTTAATTTACACATGCAGCTGTATCACAGACAACATTTGGTAAAACCTCTAGACATTTCTGCTCATTTCTTTATTACATTTAACCTACATATTACTACCTGTGTGCCACTAATTCCTCTACCAGTTACTTTTAGGCAAAACCTATGCTTCCTTTTACCCCTCCATCTTTCCTCTTTAGTGTCATCCTTTCTTCCCTCACACACCTATTTCAACATCTCTGGAAGTAAATACAGCAACTGACACTTTATGATCCACTTTAACTTCTTGTCAAGACAATATCTGTCTAGACAGGCCAGTGCATACTACCCCTTCTAACCTAAAAAGTTGCCTCATGTATCATCATCTTTACTGTATTTTTGCTGAGCAGTCTTTTGGGTGGCTCACCAATGTACTAGATTTCTCTAATACAAAAAAAAAAATAAGTAGCCTTGTCCGAAATTTTTGTGGGGAGAAGAATTTATTGAAGATGGTAGTGTAGCAGTTCTTCGGTAGGGATGTTAGCATGTCTTCCTTCAAACAATCTTAACCCTTGTATGAATCCAAGCTTATCCCAAAGTTCTGTCTGTGGGATAGAATTTTATACCTGAAGAAAAAAGGGCTAGAAACAATACTGTTAGGACCTTCCCGCTGGAGATCCTGCAATCTACAAGATGTTCCTGAGGAGTGCTGTTCCTTTGTTATTCTAATGGAATGGACCATTTGATTTACACCTTTATAGATCCAGTTACATTATTTCTTTCACAGAATGACCAACTGAAATTTAACCAATCAGGTTTCAGCAGCTGCCATTCAACTGAGTCACTGTAGCCCTGCAGATAGCGAAAGCTGATTCCAAATCATCAGTTCTTATTCCGCTGGATCTACCTGCCACTATTGACACTGTGAATCATCAGATTATCCTGTCTACCATCACAGGATCTGCACTCCACTGGTGTGAATCTTATCTCACAGGTAGGTCTTTCAGGGTTTCCTGGGGAGGAGAGGTATCCAAATAACATCAACTGGTCACAGGGTTTCCCTTCTCTTCACCATATACACTGCATCACTGGGACCCATTATACAAGTACATGGTTTCTCCTACCATTGCTATCCCGATGACACACAGCTCTATCATTCATTTCAACCAGACAATCCAATAGTAGCTGCATTGATCTCAGGCTGCCTGGCGGACATCTCGGCATGGATGAAAGAACATCACCTACAGCTCAACCTGGCAAAGACTGAGCTTCTTGTTTTTCCTGCCACTCCGACTCTACAGCATGATTTCATCATTCTATTAGGTTCATCAAAAATTATTCTTTGGTGACCAGCTGACCTTCAAGGACCATATTGTAAAGACAGCTCGATCATGCAGGTTTGCATTGCACAACATCAGGAGGATCGGGCCCTTCCAAACAGAGCATGCTGCACAACTTCTTGCCCAGGCGCTTGTCATAGGCTGGACTATTGCAATGCTCTTCTAGCTGGTCTTCCATCATGCGCAATCAAACCTCAATAAATGTTTCAGAATGCAGTGGCACGACTGGTCTTCCACAAGCCCTAAAGGGCCCACTTCACACCTCTCTTTATCTCCAGGCACTGGCTACCGGTTGCGTCTCGCATCAAGTTCAAGACATTGATGTTTGCGTGCAGAACAGCCATAGGCTCAGCACCCTCCTACTTCCTCTTCACTCTTAGGAATCTACATCCCCTCCAGAAGCCTGAGATCTGTAAGTAAGTGATGCCTTGTGGTAACATCACAGAGAGACATTTTCGTTCACCTTTCCTGGCTGGTGAAATGATCTCCCACAATCGCAGTAATTAACAGAACACCCGACGCATTATCTGACAGCAACACTAATTGCTGTGTTTCAGTGCTATCAGGCTAAAGTTAACATTTTCCTATTGCACCTTTAAATACAGAAAGCAAGCAAAGAGTGCTCCCTTGAATATAATCACTACAGCTGTCAATCAGTGGCAGTGCGATTGGCTACATTGCTCAACGTGTACTGGACCGAGTCGAAACAGTCTTGGTTATTGGACCCGCAACCTGCCTGTGCTTGTCACCGTCTGGCCCGCACCTGCCCCGCACCACACCCTACACATAAATATTATTCCACCTGTTACATCAAATATTAGCTGTTCACCTGGGTGTACCCACCCGCATGCAAGACTCTAGCTTCCCCCTTGTGAACAACATAATAGACAACTCTGGCCCCAGAGAGTGATTGTAAATTAAGTTTACCTGAAATATGTTTGAAATTTCATTCTGCATCTTCTGAGATTTCATTGTAATCCTTCTCATAAAATCACTGAATTAACCATTAACTGTTCACCTGATTGTGTTGCCGTCTGCGTGTGATGATAGAGCGTTGTTGAGAGAGAACATGAATGTATTGAAACACACTACCGCCTACCTTACTCTGCCTGAGAGGTAAGGAAAAATACACTTACCTGAGATGATTTTCTCTGAAATATATGATAATATTCTTGAAAACAATCTTTTAATGTATTATTGGATAAAATATTAGTTAAATATCGAAGAAAGAAAAAATTAATGGCCATAATATGGACTTTTGTAAATGCTGGGTGACACTGTGATGCTCAGATACTGTGATTTCCTTCTCACATTGCTGATTTCACCATTAACTCTTCACCTGAACAGTTTATGTTGTTGTATATGGTATCATTGTAATCCTTGACCATCAAAACATAGGGGTAGACATCACCTTTTCTGTGTTATCATGTTTGGTTCAGGAGATATAACACAAAATACATAATTTGGTTATGGCAGAAAGTAAAATGGTCACCATGGCAACCACAAGGTGTTTTTGCGATGGCTCCATTTCTGAAAATGTTTAGGGCCACAAACTATACAAGTGTACCAAGTTTCATGCTTTTATGAAAAAGTGAACATTATTTTCACATATTACCTGGACTACAGAGTAATAAATAAATGTTTTTTTTATTAGATAGATAGACAGATAGATAGATAGATAGATAGATAGATAGTTATTATTATTATTATTATTATTAAATGGCTTTTATTCAAAAATACTAGTCACACTTTATAGTAATAATAATTATTAGTAGTAGTATCATTTATTATTATTATTACTATTATTATTATTATTACTACTATAAAGTGTGAATAGTATTTTTTAATAAAATAGCACCGTCAAATTCAAAGACTCTACAATTATTATATTACAATTAGCAGATGGCAAATTTGATTTCACTGTTTTTAATCAATCACAAATATCAATCAATTTAGCAATCACACAAAAAATCTATATTAAAAAAAAACTCTTAAATAATAACCTTAGTGTCACTGAACTACAAACATACCATAAATAAAACTTCAAGTCAAAGTCAAAGTCTGCTTTATTGTCAATTCTGCCACATGTACAGCACATACATACAGAGAATTGAAATTGCGTAACTCTCAGACCCATGGTGCATACAGTTAACAATAAAACACTAACAGTAGACGTAAAATGCAGATAAATACAGTTTAAAATATAAAAACAAACTATACAGATATACAAATAAGGACATTGTAGAAAAGAGTTAGATTAAGTGGTATAAGGCACATGGCAGATAAAATGCAAATCGGTTAAATAAATAAAAACTAAACAAAACAAAACTGTGCAGATATGAGTGTAGTGCAAAAAGAGCTTAACAAAACAAAACTGTGCAGATATGAGTGTAGTGCAAAAAGAGCTTATCAGTCTGTTTAAAGTGACAGAAGAGGTAGTTGAATGGGGTCAGTTCAATGCTGACTGAGGTAGTGGGGAGTCCAGTGGTGCACTAAGTGACTGGTGCGGGTCACAGTGTGTAAGTGGGAGGGGGGGTCAGAGTTCAGTGGTGCGTGGGGCAAAAGAGGGAAGGGGGGGCAAGGTCGGGAGGGAGTTCAGCTTCCTGACAGCCTGATGAATGAAGCTGTCCTTCAGTCTGCTGGTCCTGGCCTGGAGACTCCGCAGTCTCCTCCCTGATGGCAGCAGACTGAAGAAGCTGTGTGTCGGGTGGGTGGGATCACCCGCAATGCAGAGGGCTTTGCGGGTGAGACGGGTGTTGTAAATGTCCTGGAGGGAGGGGAGAGAGACACCAACAATCCTCTCAGCTGCTCTCACTATGCGTTGGAGTGTCTTGCGGCAGGACGCATTGCAGGCGCCATACCACACAGTGATGCAGCTCGTCAGAATGCTCTCGATGGTGCCTCTGTAGAAGGTGCACATGATGGGGCACATGGTCTATATGTGCCCCATCATAGTCTATAAAACTAAACAGCATTAATATCTTGTCCCTGAAATGTCACATAGAACATCAACCTCTCAAACAAACAAATAATAATAGGATTCTCGCAGCATGGTTCTCAATACACACTGGATGGATAAAGATGACAGCAGCCACGGAAATTCCACAATAACCAAGATCTCTCCAGCTGATTGAGCTCTGAACCCAACTGAGACAGACTAGACGCTCTTGAGTCAAGAGCCGAGCACACGGATCCATTCGCTCTGGACGACTTTGAGGCTCTGGACTGATGACTGACACTACTGACTGAACTGCCTGAGCGAGAGCCTCCGCCGGCCGGAGTAAGAGAACTCTCGGCTCCTCTCAGGGGCCTCAAACTCAAGGGGCTCCTGTAAAAGTGGGGAGGCACAACACAAGCTGACTGGACTTAGAGGCACTTCCTGTTGGGAATGAGGCCGGGGAAAGTCTTCAGTGTTAGCAGGAGGTTCTGAATGAGTCCTGGATTCAGGTTGAGGGATGTGTGCCATCTGTGTGGTGATTAGAGAAATAAGAATAATATTGGAATTAAATACTAATAAATGTAAACATTAAAAATTAATAAAAAATAAACAAATAAATACACTACCATTTAAAAGTTTAGGGTTGAACGTTGTATTAATGTTTTCCAAAAATGTCTCTTCTGCTCACTAAGGCTGCAGTTATTTGATGAAAAAAATAATTAAAAACAGCAATACTGTGTAATATTATCATTTCAAATAACTCTTTTCTCTTTTAGTATATTGTAAAATATAATTTATTCCTGTGATCAAAGCTGAATTTTCAGCATCATTACTCCAGTGTCACATGATCCTTCAGAAATCATTCTAATATGCTGATTTGCTGCTCAAGAAACGTTACTTGATTATTTGATTATTTGAAATAGAAACCTATTGTTGTAGTATAAATGTCTTTTCTGTTACCTTTTTCATCAATTTAATGCATCCCTGCTGAATAAAAACATTAATATATAATATATTAACTGACTCCAAGCTTTTAAATAGTAGTTAATAAATCATAAAACAAACAAAAAAATAAATGTTTCTTTATTTTACTGAATATTTTTTTGAATGTTTTTTGTTTCTCTTATTTCTACTCACTGCTAAACTCTCCCTCCTCTCCTCATTTCTCTGGTTCTCATGGTCGACGTGTGTCCTCTCTGTTGAGGAGAGCTGAGGATGCCCAAGAAGCCCCAAAGTCTGATTGGTCTATTCCAGCCATAGACGCAAATTGGCCAAGCCTAACATGCAGCAAGAAATTCCCAATGAAATTTTTGAAGATTCAACATTTTAAAAACAGTATGGCATCAAGACTTTTGATGAAACAAGGCATAAACAGTAATGCATAAATCATTCAGTAGATAGTGGTACAATGTGAGATCCGACAGATCAGACAGACCCAGCGTCTTTCAGCAGGTCTAGGAATGCGTGGAATTTTTGGAAGGAGGATTCGATGCTTTCCAGCACATGTTCATCCTCCAGAACAGAGGTGATGAGATGGGCTTCAGACTGGGACTGATTCAGACTGTGCAACCGCTCATTCTCCAGTTCCAGCTGCAGGAAGAGACATATTAATATACAGTCACATAACTTTTACTTTCTGAATGTTAATTTTCATTTAACAAGCAGAATAACTGGGGATGCTTGTACCTCCAGAGTTGGAGAGTTGGTTTTCAGCCTGTTGTTCCTCTCCTCTGCCAGCCTCAGACGGCACTCTTCCAGCTCCAACTTTGCATGAAGAGAGGAACTGCACTGTATTGGCCTTTATATGTACAGTGGCACCAAGCCATTTAACATCTCATACATTTAAGCCACGCTCAAAAAAAATAAAAAAATAAACAAAATTCTGATTGTAATTACATTACAGTAGACTACAAAATATCAAAATCTTGTGCCACTGTTTGTATACTACAACTTTGGGCATTTTTTTTTTTTGGAACTTTTTGTCATGATATAATTTATCTTTGTTACTTTTCATGAATTATATTTGTTATTTTACTGCTGTTCTAGTTTTCAAACAATGGAAAGTAATCATAAAGATGAAAATTATTACATGATTATTACATATTTAACTATACTAATCTAAACAGAAGGAAATAAACATTAGCCATTACAATATTTATTGTATGAACATTATTTATACATATTTTTCAAAACATTTGACTTTACCACCAGGCAACACATAAATATCTGGTTCACAAATGAATCGCTATTTTGAATCATTAACTGGTTGTTTTTACTGAACTGGATGAACCAGTTCACCAAATCGGATTGAATCATCTGAATTAGTTTGCACCTCGAGCAGCACAGATCTACAAGTTACTCAATCAAAACTCACTTTCGGATGCTTGACAGTCACTCCGAATCAAAATATGCCAAAAGTAAGTACATGATCCGATGATGCTGGTTTTTGCCGACTCATTCAGTGCTCCAGTTCCTCCAACAGTCACTGAACTGAGAACTGATAAGCTGCTGATAATGTTGTAAATAATGTTCAGTTTCTTGCACAGACTGATCAGTTCGCTTCATAAGACCTCAATATATCATCAGGAGCCATGGCTATTAATTTTGTGCCATGTGATATGCTTTTTGACCCTCAAAGTGACGGCAGCTGTTGACTTGCATTTTATGAATAACCAAGGACCACGGATTTAGCTAAAATTCTTCTTTACTGTTCTACTGAATCCAGGTGACCTCTTGAATAGTCTCTCATAACTAAAGTGAAAATTTGTTTTATTTTTTCTAGCTCTCTTAAAAAGCTTCCTTTTTCAGTAAACACATGAGAGAGAACAATAGGACAGGCTGTTACTGCGGAATCTGTAATCGATTATTCTCCCTCTGTAGTTGTCTGAACTGGTAGCTTGTGATTTTCTCCTGAGGACCCCATACATCTGCACCATCCACCTCCTCTGACTCCATCTCAATGGTTACCCGCACAGAGGTGGAGTTCTGATGAAGAAAGCCATCATGATATCCTCAACACATGCCACACTGAAGGTCTTTGCACACTGAGTCCAAAATTCTCATCCAAAATTTTTGCACGTTAAAAAAAATAAATACGACCTCACGTTGTGTCAATCACGTTTACACACTGCCTCTGAAACTTTCGTCCGTCATAAAAAAATTCAGATCAGGTTAGATTTTCTGCGTTTTCGCATCGTAGCAAGCATTTTGATAGGAAAGGACGACGAATACGAAAAAAACGCAGAAACGCATACGAACATTTCAGACTCAGTGTGCAAGGACCTTAACATTAGAACTAAAGAGTTTAAAAAATGTGACTCTACTTGCAAGTCAATCTACTAAAAGTATAATAGTCAACATAAAAATTTACATGAAGAAATTTAGCAATAAAACTGTCCTTACTTGAAAACTCTTGTCTGTCAGCCCATCAGCCTCTGATGCACCTCTTTATGGACAAAGAGAGACACATTCACGCATCTTATTGACTTGAATGGAAAAGCAGAAGGATTGAATTGCTTCTCATACATCTGGATACATTCTGGAACAGTTCCTGTTCAACCTGTCTGAAATCTATCCTACAATTGATATTGCTAACATCTTTGTGCTTACCTTTGTAAGCCAGCCCGTGCAGCAGTGCGCCATGGGACGTACCCCACTGAACCAGGACGAGGAGGCCTCCACACAGAGTTTACAGACGATGACCGCCGAGATCCTGCAAAGAACGGCATTAAATGGTCCAAAAGAACCTACAGAACAAAAAATAAATAAAACCTAGCCAAATTCCTGCCCATACCAATTCGATATGTAGCTTTTCCTGCATTCTTCCTCCTTAACTGCCGTGATTGATCAAGAGTGCTTTTGGGAGAAGGAGGTTTAAGCCACAGATACTAAAACACAACACATTGACAATGAGTTCATGTAGCCACTATCCAATAGCCAATAATCTAAAACATTTAAACATGCAAAAGTTGTCTGACCTGTGAGTCATGGCTTTTAGAGTTCATGAGAACTTTTTTGAGCACAGCCTTCACCACATTATTATCTAAGAGACAAATGACAAAACAATCCCAGCAGGCACCAGACGTCTATGTAACGTCAGGTTGACGTTGGACATGACGTCGGACAGACGTTGCATTGTGGTTGAAAATGAAAATCGGGTTGACGTCAAAATTTGACGTCAATTTGACGTTGACTTAACGTTGGATTTTGGTTGCACAACCTAAAAACAACAAAATCTCAACATCAACTGACGTCGGTATTGGACATCAATTTAACATTAGACGTTGAATTTACGTTGAATTTTGGTCACCCGACATCGCAACCAAAATTTAACCAAATATCAACGTCTTATGACGTTGTGTGCCTGTTTTGTGCCTGCTGGGATGTGATTTGGAGGTCTACCTTGCTATCTCAGAGTGCAAGTGCTGACCAGGTACCATTATCATTTTGTTCATTAGAATATTATGTCAACATAAAACCGCATTCACAACCCATTTTATGTCTGTAATGTAATGTATTTCTAAATGCACCAAAATATTAGATGATAAAAAAGTATAATACCATTCAAAATTTTGTAAGAAATCAGTAACATTTTTTGACAGACATGGACTTAAATTGAATTTAAGTTGAATTGAAGTTACAAAAGATTTCTACAAAAATATAATATTAGCCCGTTTTCAACATTGATAATAATATTTAATGTTTCTTGAGCATCAAACCTTTTAAACCATTAATATATATATATATATATATATATATATATATATATATATATATATATATATATATATATTACGCATTACAAACCGAACGATTCGTTGGACTAATCCTATTACGTTTGGAAAATAAAAGCTTAGTGTGTGAAATATCAGTGCCACCTCGCTCAACAACGTAGCCCAAACGACGTAAAAGGCAACGTGCTGTCTGCCCCGCGATAACCTCCCCTTGCTGGGGTGCGTCGAAAGACATGATCTTGTATCGAAGATAGCCAGAGATATTGTCAAAAACACCAATTATTGCCAATCTTAAGAGGATTTGGCATTTCCAATTAATGTAGACCTATTACATTCTTATTTTTATTAAAGTCGTGACGTATTGTCAAGTATGGTGACCCATACTCGAAATTGGTGCTCTGCATTTAACCCATCCAAGTGCACACACACAGCAGTGAGTAGTGAACAAACGCACACACACACCGTGAACACACACCCGGAGCAGTGGGCAGCCATTGCTCCAGCGCCCGGGGAGCAATTGGGGGTTCGGTGCCTTGCTCAAGGGCACCTCAGTCATGGTACCGAAGGCAGAGAGAGTGCTGTTCATTCACAATCCCCACCTTCAATTCCTGCCGGTGCGAGAATCGAACCGGCAACCTTCAGGTTACAAGCCCAACTCCCTAACCATTAGGCCAATTATTATTATAAAGTTACTTTCATTATTAAATTAAAAGTACAATTAATTTGCCCCGCAATAATTAACGCATAACTGACGCGCTGCCAGGATAAGATTAGGCTATTTATTCCTCATTCCTTAAAATGTTTTTTAAAAAGGTCTTTTAAAACAAGTCTGCTAGGCTATAGGCTACCTACAATGAATTATAGTCCTATAATTAAAATATTAACACTGCAGTCATCAATAAAAATCAATGAAATAAAAAGATTTTATTTCAAGCACCGACTCTCAAAAGCAACCTGTTTAACACAAAATACATTTTTTTTCTTTTTTTTTTTTTCTTTTTTTTTTTTAGTATGTACGGGCCACAAGAGAAATATAAAGGAAATAAATGAAAACAGCTATAGCCTATACCGTTATCAGCATGTGTTGAAGTAGATTCGTCTCTAAACGCCCTATTCGGACGGGATTAGTTTTACATGGAGAGGTGGGGTAAAGTATTTTTTTTACCAGAGCTTCTCAGTGATTTTAGTCCCGTCTGAATGTGCCATCTCAGTAATCATTACGGACGATGTCAGTAAAGATTAAGGTGACTTTTACCTTCTGTAAAATGGTCCGGAAGAATTACCTCAGGTAATACTAATCCCGAGCGAATAGACAAACTGTAAATATGAACATAAATATTCCATATTTTCCTATTTAATAGTTTTCCGCGTTTTTTTTTTTCCACTCTTGAAGAAGCATTCAGTTGAGTTCTAGGCGGTGGGACAAGTCTGTGGCAAACCTCGAATGTTTTCTGCATTATGACAGTTCAGATCAAAAAGAAGGTCGAAAGCATTTGTTAGAGGGACAAAACTTCTGTTAGTTTTAGGTAAGTGCCTATTGCAAACAGAATCCAATCATAATTTAATTAACAAATCGATCGATGTAGCACGCACATGACAACAGGGAGGTGACGGCGGTGCGTATGTCGACTGTGCGTTCACACCAGACGCGACTTGCGCGAATAAATCGCGCTACTCGCGTAGTTGGACGCTTATTTTGAGTTTACTCGCTTCATTCGCGCGTGAAATTTGCTTCACAACATACGCGAATTCGCGTCATGGGAGGGGCTTATATAGCTCAAATTGATTAAAGAGCGTTTTTTACAACGATTGTCCGACCTCCTCACTCACTTTCTTCCAAGCAAGATCCTTTTTATTCCTGTTTCTATAAAAGTACGAAGATGTATCGTACAGCTCCGGGTATCCACATACAGCGACGATGATTTTGTCCTCCATTGTTGTTTCAGATTTCTGCTTCCGCTCGCTACGTCGTAATCACGTCCCCAGCAAACACAACAACGTTGTAAAAACGTTTTTTTCACGTTGTGAAAAGGTCGTGATAACGTTTTTCCCTACGTATTTAATACGACAAATGTCGGGTTTTTTTGACGTTATACATACGTTTTTTTTCACAACATTGCAGAAACGTTTTTATAACGTTTTTATCACGTTCGCATGTCTCCCTTCCAACGTTTTAAAAACGTACCACGTCCAAACTAGTACTTTACATGCTGCCATCAAAATGTTTACTTTACTGTGTTAAATCTGAATATTAATCTTATTACCAGCGCGTTTTTACATTTCACCTTACTTGTAGCGTTGCTGACCTCTGGTTGTTGTCCATTTTATAAGCCTACGTTTATGTAGGCCTAATAATTTATACTACACACAAATTTAGTCACTCATTGTATTTATTCACAAAATATAAAAAGTAATATATATGATATGATATGGCTAGTTCACACACACACACACACACACACACACACACACAAATCTAAACAAGACAAGTGCATAAATAAATATATATATCAACAAAACAAAATTGTTTCAAATAAAGTACATGATAATTATGCAGTGACTGGCAAATTTGAATATGAGCACATTAACAAAGTCCTAGAAATTTCAGTGCATAAATATTTTAACAGAAAAAAACAGCATTTAATTTGTAAAATGTAAAGAATTTAATTTCAACACGTTACAAATAATTTTATTGTAGTTAATAATAATCATATTGCAATCTTATTACTTGTTTGAACGAAAACTAATGCTAATATTTTAAGAATTTTTTTCAACACAAATTACAGGTATATGGCATCCAATTTAGAACGTTTAAATAATATATAATAAATACTGTTTATAATGGCTATTATTGTTTAATAAATAATATTTTATAATATGTGCATACCAAATTTTGAAAAAATGTCTGTGTTAGCAATTTTTCAGTGCTTTCATTGTAGGTTACGTTGTTATGCCAGTAGGTGGCAGCGAGGGACTGTCTTAATGAGTTAGTTAGTAAACCATTCATTCAGTGCTGATTCATTCAGTTGCCAAATTCTGTGATACACCAAATTATATGACTCTAGTACTGAGGGTAGGTTAGGAACATTAAAAAAATAAAAAATAAAACAAACAAATAAACAAATAATAATAATAATAATAATAAGGTTATTATAGTAATTCCATGGTAACCACAAATTAACCATGGTTTTGCAACAACAGTTTTAACTATGGTTATACAAATACGGTAATCAATATGGCAAAAAAAAAAAAAAAAAAAAAAAAAAAGGGTAGGACTAGGGGTTGGGTTTAGTAGTAGGTCAGATTAGCTCAATGCAGTGCCTATAAGGTCACAGAATTCGGTGGGTCACAGAATTCAGTGCAACACCGAAAAGAAACAAGGTTGTAAAGAAGTAAATTGTCTAAACCAGGGGTTCTCAATTCTGGCCCGAGAGATCCACTTTCCTGCAGAGTTTAGCTCCAACCTTAATCAAACACACCTGACTCTATCTTTCTATTAGGACAGAGGTGCCCAAACTCAGACCTGGAGGGCCAATGTCCTGCAGAGTTTAGATCCAACTTGCCTCAACACACTTGCCGCAAAGTTTCTAGTATGTCTAGTACAGGGGTGTCAAACTCAGTTCCTGGAGGGCCGCAGCCCTGCAGAGTTTAGTTCCAACCCTGCTCCAACACACAAACCATGTAGCTTTCAATTGAACCAGAAGGACTTGATTAGCTGGATCAGCTGTGTTTAATTAGAGTTGGAGCTAAACTGTGCAGGGCTGTGGCCCTCCAGGAATTGAGTTTGACACCCCTAGGCTGCATCCGAAAACTGAAAAATGCTGCCTTCGGAGGACACATTCCAAGGCAGGAAGGCATCAAGGCACGTCCGAATCCAAAGTTAGCTTCACTTCCTGTCTCATGAGATGCCATCCTCTGATCGATTTTTGAAGGCAGCATAGATGTATCCTTCGCTGCCTTTGATATCCCAAAATCCTGTGCGTTCCATTCCATGACGGTTGAGCTAAAAAATAAAGATGGCGTCTGAAAGTTGCGTTTGGTGGTTAGTTTGTGTGTAAATGTATATTTCTGATTAACTTTTTGCACTTTTGATGTTATTTCTAACGAGAAATTAGTATTATAGTAATTAGATATTCGTTTAGTTATCACCAAAACTCGTTCTATTTTGTTGTAGATCATTAAACCGTTACACTGCCTCAGAAGCCTGTCCGAAATCAGTTTCGTGGGGTGCCTTCCTGCAAAAACGCTGCCTGCAAAGTCATTGCCTGATGAGGCAGCAAGTCAGCTGCATTCGCGCATGTCAGTTGTGTTGTTGCTCCGTTTCCATGATAACTTCCTCCGCTTCAGTTTAAATGCGACTTCATTGTTCAACGCGCGTGCTCATTAAAAACGTAGCGTTTACAAAAATACATACATGTAGAAGTAAAACTTTATTACAAATTATAAGAATTAAAGATAAAATGTTCTGAAACTTGATAACGTATTGTGTAAGTGGATAGTAGGCCTAACATAATATAATGCAATGTAATATAATATAATATAATATATAATATAATGAAATATAATATAATAGCTTTAGAATATTTATTTATTTATTACCTAACGAAAATACCACAAATGGTAAACATAGTGTAGAATAAAAATACTAACGCTATCTATTGCAAAACACATTAAAAACAAACAGAACGTACAATGGGAGTTTGGGCATGGTTATATTTTGGTAATGTCATGACGTTTTTTAAATAATAAAGAAATATTTTTTAAACATTCACCCATCATTCCTGTTCATGCGTCGATACCCCCCTCCCCCACCTTTCATTTGTTTACACCATAGTCTGATTTACACTAAGCTGTTAGCTCGTGATGACAATTAACTATGAAACAACAATAATCGATAAGTGGATTATAAGATTCGAATACATCAATTAAATGAGCAGAGACAACTGAAAGTAAGCATTCACATATTACTTTTAAGTCCTTTTGAGATTGCTCATGCTATCTGTCAGTCACTGAATTGCTTTAATGTTAAAATATGACTGTTATTTTACTGATATTTTTACACAAACAGAAAGTTTTTGCAAGGTTGTATTTTGGGTACTTTAAAGACGTTTTTAAAACGTCTTATTCCAACATGCAGATTACGTTATTTTAACACCTGAATAAAACGTCTCCCAAAAGTTGCAATTTGGTTTGGTTTCATTTTCGTAGTAGACAAACGTGATATTTACGTTTTTTTGATCACTTAAAGAAAACGTACCAGGTTGGTATTTTTGCAACGTTTCTAAAACGTTTTATTTTGGTTACATTATTTTATGTGTTGTTAAACGTTTTTATAACGTTTTTAAAATGTTGTACTACAACATTACCTAATTGCAACCAAAATACAACGTTGTGAAAAGTTGTAAAAATGTTTTGTGTTTGCTGGGTCACTACTAGAGCAAGCTCCTGATTGGTTAACGCAGCGCGAATTTTCGCCAAAGTTCAGATTTTTCAACTCACGCGATTTGCGCGAATCACGCGTTACGCGCGTCAAACGGTCGAAACGCTCAATTTGCACCGCCGGATGTCTATTCGCATCTTTGCATTGACTTAACATGTAAATCACTCGCGCTTAACGCTTCATTCGCGTCTGGTGTGAACGCACCTTTATGCACGTTAAACGCCCAAAACGCTCAATTCGCACGAATCGCGCCACAGGATGTCTATTCGCGTCTTTGCATTGACTTAACATGTAAATCACTCGCGCTTAACGCTTCATTCGCGTCTGGTGTGAACGCACCTGTACAGTGCGTTCACACCAGACGCAACTTGCGCGAATAAATCGCGCTATTCACGCATAGTTGGACGCTTGAACATTTTGAGTTTACTCGCTTCATTCGCGCGTGAAATTCTCTTCATTTGCACGTGAAATTCACTTCACAGCAGATGCGAATTCGCGTCATGGGAGGGGCTTATATAGCTCAAATTGAGTAAAGAGCATTTTTTACAAAGATTGTCCGCTCTCCTCACTCACTTTCTTCCAAGCAAGATCCTTTTTATTCCTGTTTCTATAAAAGTACGAAGATGTATCGTACAGCTCCGGGTATCCACATACAGCGACGATGATTTTGTCCTCCATTGTTGTTTCAGATTTCTGCCTCGCTACGTCGTAATAACGTCACTACTAGAGCAAGCTCCTGATTGGTTAACGCAGCGTGAATTTTCGCCAAAGTTCAGATTTTTCAACTCGCGCGTTTCGCGCGAATCACGCGTTACGCACGTCAAACGCCTGAAACGCTCAATTCGCGCCGCAGGATGTCTATTCGCGTCTTTGCATTGACTTAACATGTAAATCACTCGCGCTTAACGCTTCATTCGCGTCGTGTGAACGCACCTTACTCCTCCCACTTCTGGTAGTTTTACTGAAATTTCTTATCCCGTGCGAATTGGCCATTAATATTACAGACGTCCTGTGGTAAATTAACATTACTCCATCTACCCTTGTGAAACTAATCCAGTCCGAATAGGGCTTTTGTCTCTGAGAGAATATGCCGCATCAGATGCCGAAAGCTTCGTCATTACTCCGTCATTCCGTTTTTACTTTCACTTTCTGCTTATAGTGAATTGACTGAGATTAAGAAGCTCACCGGCATAAATCTTGCGCAAAGTTTGCACGTGTGCAAACCCTGGTGCAAACGCGTGCTTGTGTGATATCCATTGGCTCGCCTTCATGGGTTTAAATACGGATGGGGAGTCGACTCCAAAAGAGTCGATTCCTCGACTCTGAATAGCTCTAGAGTCGGAGTCGACTCCAGCACTGGAATCGACTCTCGTTGTCGAGTTGACTCCGAAATCAGGGATGTCTTCACTGATTCTCACCAGGGCTGTACACAGGTTTTTATAAATACCGAGGTCCCAAAATGGAGATTGGTAGGGGGGATCGGGGGAATGCTCCCCCGAGGAAATTTTTATTTTCCTGAATTACATGTGTGCATTTTAAGATGTTTTAAGGCTCATAAATTGGATAATAATATTGGTTTAAAACCAAGTCAGTACGCAGTAGTAGCATAAATAATTTTTCAAGACAACAGATTCTTAAACATGAGAATCAGATTAAATGTTGCAATGAATGATCCACGCTACAAACTGGAAATAGAGAAGATATAGTTTGTTTGTTTATGAATTTAATAAACTCAAGTCATTATAATTATCCTGGTAGCCTTCAGTAAAATCAAGTGTCTTAAATGATTAAACATGAATATTATTTTTTTTAGAATTTTAATTCACACTGACAGAAATGAATCTTTTCCAATAAGTTTAAACTGATTTTTATATTTTATGAGCATTTTTACCTTTATAAAGCCTTTTTTTTCTAAAATTGTCCATTATCTTTTGAGTCAAATTCTTACATTTAATCAGTGAATTAGAATAATAAGACATTTGGGCTGATACCAAGCAAATCAAATCAACACAGAAGCTGCATCTGAAATGACATTTAGATGTATTTACACGCTGTTTAATGCAAGACATGAATGCATTTAACTGCAATTACAAATGCATAAATAATGTTTTGATATATGAAAAATAAAACGTTAAATACTGATATTTGATATGATTTAAAACATGAAAAAAAATCGGGGGAAAAAAATCGAAATGTGAAATTTAAACCACCAATAGGTGGCAGCAAATCACTGTTATAAGTGAGTCATTGATATTGAACCGAATCATTTAAAAGGTTGATTCATTCAGGAACGAATCCTGGTCATGTTGCTCAGAGACGCAAAACAGTGCTTTGGCGGTGTTTGGAGTTATTTTTGTTAGTGAAATAAAGCAAAAACAGGCATAGTGTCTAAATCGTAGGTCTCTTAATTAACTTTTTGTTTATTGAGCTGTTGTAAAAAATCAATATAACATCTAATCATGGTAATTTTTTGGAGAAAAATGGCACTCTTAGTGTGAAATTGATTAACTGTATGAAGTGGTATAAATATATACATTTTCTTCCCCCCTTGAATTTGTGATCATTCTAAATGCATTTTAATAGACTGAATCATGCAGTGAAAGAACGCACTCTAAATGCGCACGCGCACTAGTCTAGACTTCACGCAATGTATGAGTGCACTCTGGTTATTTTGAATGGTTTTTGCAAAATACTCGATCATGTCAAATCGCACATCGACAACAACAATTACGATATTATCTCAGACTATATATCTCACACCCCTACTGCTGAGGCATCTCAGATGAGAAGATCTGTTACCTTGGTTTTTTATCCTTGCAGCACCAAAGCAGAATTAATATAAGGTAATTATTTTACAACTTCTGTTATTGGAAAAATACCGAGGTCCGGACCTCGGGGACCTCAATGGTGGGTACGGCCCTTATTCTCACATCTCTATATAGTGTCTGGCAATTGAATGCAGTATATCAGCAAAGAGTGAACGAAATTAAGTGAGGATCCGTTTGCAGTGCAGTCCGTGAGCGGTGCGTGAAGCAGCGGCACAGGCTCATTGTGCTTCACATAAGACGCGTTAGAGTGCGCTATGATTCGCACGGGCCGTCCACGAGTGCGTCGGATAGCTGGAGTTGTCGCAGAAACGACTTTTCCCCATACTTTTATCCTACGTGAAGGTTACTTTAGAAATAAATAACAGTTATAGTAAATTTAGTTTGTAATATGCTTCTGTGACAGCTTTGTAGTTTAATCAGTGCTTTGTTATGCGATGTTATATGTTTAATGCAATACAATTTGGTTTTCCATGGTTAACCTAGGCTATTTGTGTTTAATCATTAACCTTAAATCATTAAAAACTCACACAATAAACAAGAACAAACAAATCAATAAGTTTGCATTCGTATATGCATTTACTCATTTACTAACTGCTTGTTTAAAAAACAAAACAAAAAAAAAAACACTAGCTTTTCTAATCTTTTTGTATTCTATCTTATTTGTTTTCTTTTTATTTATTATACAATTAACAAAAGCAAAAAAGGCCTCTAACATTAGCTTGCTCTATTCTTTTTCTATTCTATCTGTTTTCTTATTTACTATATAATAAAAAAAACCTTGCTACTTGTACTGAGACTTGTTATAACACTTGCATATCATTGCTCTTTTGTTGATTTTTATTGCTTCCATTGTCCTCATTTGTAAGTTGCTTTGGATAAAAGCGTCTGCTAAATGACTAAATGTAAATGTATTTTAATATCAATGCTGTTTAAGACAATAGCGCCATCCCCTGACCACTATAATGTGACGAATTCATAGCTCATTTAAAGGTATTGTCACCGCTAAATTAGAGTAATTTTGGACAGTCACGCTAAATGGAGTCTATGGTGGGAGTCGGGAGTCGGAGTCGACTCCGAAAAACCTGGAACCGAACACCCCTAGGTTTAAAATAGAAATATTTCCAACATTGAGACGTAACCAATTGCCCCGCCCCCCGTATCGAAAACGTACCAAAACGTATCCAACCGAACCGTGAATTTTGTGAACCGTTACACCCCTAATATATATATATATATATATATATATATATATATATATATATATATATATATATATATATATATATATATATATATAAATATATTAGTGCTGTCAAATGATTAATCGCAATTAATCAAATCCAAAATAAAAGTTTTTGTTTACATATTATAAATGTGTGTACTTTGTACATTTATTATATAATATAAAATTATATAATATAAATATACACACATACAGTTTATATTGAAAATATGTACATGTATTTACATGTATATATTTATATTCATATAATTTATATATAAATGTATTTAATATATAAACATAACATATTTTTCTGAAATACATATATGCATGTGTGTGTAATTATATATACATAATACAACCTGGAATGCCGGAAATGTTGGGACGTTTTTTAAATTTGAACAAAACGAAAACTAAAAGACTTTCAAATCACATGAGTCAATATTTTATTCACAATAGAACATAGATAACATAACAAATGTTTAAACAGAGTAATTTTACAATTTTATGCACAAAATGAACTCATTTCAAATTTGATGCCTGCTACAGGTCTCAAATAAGTTGGCAAGGGGGCTACAAAGGGCTAAAAAGGCAAGAAATTTTGAAATGATTCAGCTGGGAGAACATCTAGCAACTAATTAAATTAATTGACATCAGGTTTGTAACATAAAAGGGATGTCTTAGAGATGCAGAGTCTCTCAGAAGTAAAGATGGGCAGAGGCTCTCCAATCTGTGAAAGAGTGTGTAAATAGATTGTGGAATACTTTAAAAACAACATTCCTCAACGTCAAATTGCAAAGGCTTTGCAAATCTCATCATCTACAGTGCATAACATCATCAAAAGATTCAGAGAAACTGGAGAAATCTCTGTGAGTAAGGGACAAGGCCAAAGACCTTTGTTGGATGCCCGTGGTCTTCGGGGCCTCAGATGACACTGCATCACTCATCGGCATGATTCTGTCATTAACATTACTAAATGGGCCCAGGAATACATCCAGAAACCACTGTCGGTAAACACAATCTGCCGTGCCATCTGCAGATGCTAACTAAAGCTCTATCATGCAAAAAGAAAGCCATATGGGAACATGGTCCAGAAGCGCCGTCGTGTCCTGTGGACCAAGGCTCATTTAAAATGGACTGTTTCAAAGTGGAAAAGTGTTCTATGGTCAGACGAGTCCAAATTTGACATTCTTGTTGGAAATCACAGACGCCGTGTCCTCCGGGCTAAAGAGGAGGGAGACCTTCCAGCATGTTATCAGCGTTCAGTTCAAAAGCCAGCATCTCTGATGGTATGGGGGTGCATAAGTGCATACGGTATGGGCAGCTTGCATGTTTTGGAAGGCACTATGAATGCTGAAAGGTATATAAAGGTTTTAGAGCAACATATGCTCCCCTCCAGACGACGTGTATTTCAGCAGGACAATGCAAAACCACATACTGCAGCTATTACAACAGCATGGCTTCGTAGTAGAAGAGTCCGGGTGCTGAATTGGCCTGCCTGCAATCCAGATCTTTCACCTATAGAGAACATTTGGCCCATCATTAAATGAAAAATATGTCAAAGATGACCATGAACTCTTCAGCAGCTGGAAACCTATATCACGCAAGAATGGGACCAAATTCCAACACCAAAACTCCAGAAACTCATAACCTCGATGCCCAGATGTCTTCAAACTGTTTTGAAAAGAAGAGGAGATGCTACACCATGGTAAACATGCCCCCGTACCAACTATTTTGAGACCTGTAGCAGGCATCAAATTTGAAATGAGCTCAGTTTCTCAGTTTAAACATTTGTTATTTTATCTATGTTCTATTGTGAATTAAATATTGGCTCATGTGATTTGACAGCCTTTTAGTTTTTATTTTATTCAAATTTAAAAAACGTCCCAACATTTACGGAATTCGGGTTGTAAATATACACAATACACACACATATTTTATGTACACAAAAACTTTATTTTGGATGCGATTAATCGCAATTAATCATTTGACAGCACTATATATATATATATATATATATATATATACAGCGGGTACGGAAAGTATTCAGACCCCCTTAAATTTTTCACTCTTTGTTATATTGCAGCCATTTGCTAAAATCATTTAAGTTCATTTTTTTCCTCATTAATGTAGACACAGCACCCCATATTGACAGAAAAACACAGAATTGTTGACATTTTCGCAGATTTATTAAAAAAGAAAAACTGAAATATCACATGGTTCTAAGTATTCAGACCCTTTGCTGTGACACTCATATATTTAACTCAGGTGCTGTCCATTTCTTCTGATCATCCTTGAGATGGTTCTACACCTTCATTTGAGTCCAGCTGTGTTTGATTATACTGATTGGACTTGATTAGGAAAGCCACACACCTGTCTATATAAGACCTTACAGCTCACAGTGCATGTCAGAGCAAATGAGAATCATGAGGTCAAAGGAACTGCCTGAAGAGCTCAGAGACAGAATTGTGGCAAGGAACAGATCTGGCCAAGGTTACAAAAAAATTTCTGCTGCACTTAAGGTTCCTAAGAGCACAGTGGCCTCCATAATCCTTAAATGGAAGACGTTTGGGACGACCAGAACCCTTCCTAGAGCTGGCCGTCTGGCCAAACTGAGCTATCGGGGGAGAAGAGCCTTGGTGAGAGAGGTAAAGAAGAACCCAAAGATCACTGTGGCTGAGCTCCAAAGATGCAGTCGGGAGATGGGAGAAAGTTGTAGAAAGTCAACCATCACTGCAGCCCTCCACCAGTCGGGGCTTTATGGCAGAGCCCCAACGGAAGCCTCTCCTCAGTGCAAGACACATGAAAGCCCGCATGGAGTTTGTTAAAAAACACCTGAAGGACTCCAAGATGGTGAGAAATACGATTCTCTGGTCTGATGAGACCAAGATAGAACTTTTTGGCCTTAATTCTAAGCGGTATGTGTGGAGAAAACCAGGCACTGCTCATCACCTGTCCAATACAGTCCCAAAAGTGAAGCATGGTGGTGGCAGCATCATGCTGTGGGGGTGTTTTTCAGCTGCAGGGACAGGACGACTGGTTGCAATCGAGGGAAAGATGAAGGCGGCCAAGTACAGGGATATCCTGGACGAAAACCTTCTCCAGAGTGCTCAGGACCTCAGACTGGGCCGAAGGTTTACCTTCCAACAAGACAGTGACCATAAGCACACAGCTAAAATAACGAAGGAGTGGCTTCACAACAACTCCGTGACTGTTCTTGAATGGCCCAGCCAGAGCCCTGACTTAAACCCAATTGAGCATCTCTGGAGAGACCTAAAAATGGCTGTCCACCAACGTTTACCATCCAACCTGACAGAACTGGAGAGGATCTGCAAGGAGGAGTGGCAGAGGATCCCCAAATCCAGGTGTGAAAAACTTGTTGCATCTTTTCCAAAAAGACTCATGGCTGTATTAGATCAAAAGGGTGCTTCTACTAAATACTGAGCAAAGGGTCTGAATACTTAGGACCATGTGATATTTCAGTTTTTCTTTTTTAATAAATCTGCAAAAATGTCAACAATTCTGTGTTTTTCTGTCAATATGGCAGACCATAATGATTTTAGCCATGGCAGACCATAATGATTTTCAGCCATTTGCTAAAATCATGACCATAATGATTTTAGCAAATGGCTGCAATATAACAAAGAGTGAAAAATTTAAGGGGGTCTGAATACTTTCCGTACCCACTGTGTATATATATATATATTACTATTTTATTACTATTTTTACTGTTCTTCTAATAAACCAGTTTTGGCAAGTACTAAAAAATAAATAAAAACAAAAAAAAAAGTCTTTCTGACCCCAAACTTTTGAATGGTAGTGTAGCACTGATTTGGAGTAGTTACGTATCAATGCTTTGGATCAATTACCGACAAGCGGGTTTCTCCTGATGTCAAGCACACACAGAGTATAATTGGACTGAACCATCTGCTCTAGAACTTGAGCTCCTTCATTCGAGATCCCACAACGCTGCAGGTCCACCGCTAGGGCAAAATAACATGGGAATGTGGGTGTCTACTTGCTTCTGATATACAGTATATGTATGTGTGTGTGTTGAAGAGTGACTTGTCAAACCATTGACCCACAGGTCCTCTGTAAGCTCGCGGGAGAGTGCCATCGCTCCTCGGTCTCCGATCAGGATGTTGTCATTGAGAGTGATTCTGTGCAGTCCACTCATTACTTCAAACTCTGCTTTCCTGTAGCACAAAGTCTCCACCCACGCCGTGCTATGCCATCTCATTGCCTGGTGCTAAAAGACAGATGAGCCTCATGAATCTGAGGAGGTTCTAACTTTGTACCATGACATTTAAAGCAGCTGTTTTTTCACAGGTAATTCTTTTGGAGGAAAATTTATTTAGGTAGATTTCCAGGAATGAATAATGTTAACAAATGTTCGCTTGTACTTTTATGATGTTCGCCATATGCTCCGCTCCCTGCCAAGTGATATTGCAGGAAGTGAAATCCACTGTCTTAATCGTTGAGGAATATTTCACACTCTGACAGATGACTGAATGACAGAACCATAGTCATAATCACTCACCTTCCAAACCTTGATCTGCGATTGGACAGTGTGCTAAAGACAGGTGCTCCAATGACACACTCTTAGCTAAACCCTAAAGGGAAATTACAATGTTAACTGAACATGTTCTCAAACAATACATAAAGAGATTTAAATAAATAAAAACTGTACAATAAAAGTTCAACAATTTTTTAAATGAAATATAAATGAAACAAATGGAAAATAAAACAAATTTAAACAAATAAATCAATAAAAAATAATAAATAAATAAAAATAAATGAATAAATAAATGCAAAAATAAAACATTAAAACAATAATGAATGGGGCATTAATATAAAATAAAATATAATATATAATAAAATAAAGTATAAAATAAAAATGTTAAAAAATAAAATGCAAAAAAACATCAGAAATAAAACAACTAAAATAAACAACAATAATTTAAACAAAACTTAAATAAAGCAAATTAAAAGTACAAAAAATTAATTAATTAATTAAAAAATAAAATAAATACATACATCCATACATACAAAACATTCACACGTAATATGTGACCCTGGACCACAAAACCAGTCATAAGGTTCAGTTTTTGGAAATTGAGATTTATACATCTTCTGAAAGCTGAATAAATAAGCTTTCCATTGATGTATGGTTTGTTAGGATAGGACAGTGTTTGGCCGAGATACAACTATTTGAAAATCTGGAATCTGATGGAGCAAAAAAATCTAAATATTGAGAAAATCGCCTTTAAAGTTGTCCAAATGAAGCTCTTAGCAATGCATATTAGTCAAAATTAAGTTTTAATATATTTACGGGATAAAAGAAAAATCGATCATTTTGATCCATAAAATGTATTTTTGGCTATTGCTACAAATATACTCGTTCTACTTACAACTGGTTTTGTGGTCCAGGGTCACAAATAATCAATATCAAAAAGAGAGGCTAAATATTTCACTCCACCTTTGTGAGAGCCGTGAGGTCCCTCTCTCTCAGTGGCAAACCGTGCAGCTGAAGGGTCTTTAGGCTGCTTGACTCATACAAGCACTTTTGCACAGCCTTGCACAACTAAAAAGTTTAAATTAATGACTGCTGGGCAGTACAAATTTCCTAGATGGCATGTTGTACATTACGTAACACATGTGCAGTATAATGCATTTCCAATATATGCTTTTTGGTAGGGCTGGGGCGATACTCTAATCTGCCGATTCGATACTATCCCGATACTTGTGTGCCGATTTTATATATATTGAGATAATTAAGTATTGCGATTATATAACTGTTGCGATTTGATATTACAATTTTGCTTATTAAAGACTAGACAATGGAAAATACTTGATTATACACTTAAAAGAGACTGTATATGATGAGTCATATTAACAAAAACAACGCATCCCATCTTTCTGAACTTTTATTTCAGGAGCATACACAGTGTATATTTAAAGTACCTTGAACCATGAAACTTTCAAGTACCAAAACCCTGAACTTGCACATGAATATAATAGTCAAATGTGCAACAAAATGAGTAGAAAAAATACTTTTTGAAATAAAATAAAGTGCTATGTTACTTTGCATACCGTTTTAGTGTTTCCACACTTGGGATTAAAAACGTGAAGGTGCAGAAAGAATTCTGGAAGAGGTTTGATCCTCTGCCTCAGTTATGGTTTTTCTTTCTCGCGCTGGCTTGAAACGTATATGACGTCATCTAATGCAGTGGCATCGCGCACGCAGAACGATCGTTGTATGACATCAAAGCACCGCGAGAAGAGAACAGACGGCTCCGCATGCTTTCGAATCGCTCTCGCGGTATTTTGATGTCATACGCTGATTATGGAGCGAATTTTGTGACAATATTCATAAAAAAAAATCCAGTGTTTTGCAAATAAACACAATCTGCTTTGCAAAGAAAAACTCGACTTTCAAACAAATGCAAAGTAATTTGCAAATACAAAACTCTATTTGAGAGAAAATGCAGAGGTATGGACAAATATATGTATTGTGTGTTACAACTGTGAGACTCATTTGCCTTTTTATGAGGAAACTCGGCTTGATTTTCTCACAAATGCGTGCTGGCTGATTTTCTCACAAATGCATGCTGGCTGATTTTCTCACAAATACAATTGAGCAACTTCCTTTTCCAAAAACAACAGATGGCGCTGTCGGTCAATTTACGCTAGACTCTCGAGACGCCTATTTACCTTTTCAGGGAATACAGCAGACCAACATGAGTGGGGAACAGGTGAGTTTCTGTCTTACTATATCTATAATTAACCATTTAGATGTTTTCCCAAAGGGACCCTACTACAATGTCAGTGAAATTCACAATAAGTGCTGTAAAGTTGTTAGCATGATTGATTAGTTCAAAAATCAGTAGTGACATGGCTAAACATCTAACTAGGCGGTCTTTCCCTATAAAAACCGATCCATTCTCCATACCTGTTATCCTCTGTTGATACAACCGCAGCCTTATGAGTATTATCAAATAAAATCAATTCAAAAATTTGGGTGAACTTCACAAGGAATGGACTGAGGCTGGGGTCAAAGCATCAAGAGCCACCACACACAGATGTGTCAAGGAATTTGGCTACAGTTGTCATATTCCTCTTGTTAAGCCACTCCTGAACCACAGACAATGCCAGAGGAGTCTTACCTGGGCTAAGGAGAAGAAGAACTGGACTGTTGCCCAGTGGTCCAAAGTCCTCTTTTCAGATGAGAGCAAGTTTTGTATTTCATTTGGAAACCAAGGTCCTAGAGTCTGGAGGAAGAGTGGAGAAGCTCATAGCCCAAGTTGCTTGAAGTCCAGTGTTAAGTTTCCACAGTCTGTGATGATTTGGGGTGCAATGTCATCTGCTGGTGTTGGTCCATTGTGTTTTTTGAAAACCAAAGTCACTGCACCCGTTTACCAAGAAATTTTGCAGCACTTCATGCTTCCTTCTGCTGACCAGCTTTTTAAAGATGCTGATTTCATTTTCCAGCAGGATTTGGCACCTGCCCACACTGCCAAAAACACCAAAAGTTGGTTAAATGACCATGGTGTTGGTGTGCTTGACTGGCCAGCAAACTCACCAGACCTGAACCCCATAGAGAATCTATGGGGTATTGTCAAGAGGAAAATCAGGAACAAGAGACCAAAAAATGCAGATGAGCTGAAGGCCACTGTAAAGAAACCTGGGCTTCCATATCAGTGCCACAAACTGATCACCTCCACCCCACGCCGAATTGAGGCAGTAATTAAAGCAAAAGGAGCCCCTACCAAGCATTGAGGGGAAAGGGAAAGGAAAGGGGTGAGTGGCCAAGTATCCCTGCCCATACTCGGAATTTGTGCTCTGCATTTAACCCATCCAAGTGCACACACACAGTAGTGAACATGCACCTGGAGCAGTGGGCAGCCAATGCTACGGCGCCCAGGGAGCAGTTGGGGGTTCAGTGTCAGTGCCTTGCTCAAGGGTCTCACCTCAGTCATGGTATTGAGGGTGGAGAGAGTGCTGGTTATTCACTCCCACCTACAATCCCTGCCGGACCCGAGACTCGAACCCACGACCTTCGGGTTACAAGTCCGACTCTCTATCCATTAGGCCACGACTGCCCCTTATTGGTCTTATGAAGTATTCTAATTTGTTGAGATAGTGAATTGGTGGTTTTTTGTTAAATGTGAGCCAAAATCATCACAATTAAAAGAACCAAAGACCAAAACTACTTCAGTCTGTGTGTATTGAATTTATTTAATACACGAGTTTCACAATTTGAGTTGAATTACTGAAATAAATGAACTTTTCCACGACATTCTAATTTATTGAGATGCACCTGTATATTTGTCCATACCTCTGCATTTTCTCTCAAGTAGAGTTTTGTATTTGCAAATCCCTTTGCTTCTGTTTGAAATTTGAGTTTTTCTTTGCAAAGCAGAATATTGTCACAAAATTTCCTCCATAGCTGATCGTCTGTGCGGTGCTGCTCCAAGTCGAACACACCTATACAATACATTTCGCCCTCTGTTGGAATTAAAAAGTACTAACTTCTCCCCACCGCCTCTTTGGAAAAGTAAAATAATTAAATATAAATCGTTTCTGGGGTAAACCAATTGATTTTTAAATCGTTTTAAAAAATAATCGCGATAGTTAGGTGAATCGATTTTTTCTCCCACCCCTACTTTTTGTACACTATGATAGATAAAACAGATACTGCACTCTAAAAAATGCTGGGTTGTTTTAACCCAATTTTGGGTCAAATATGGACTAACCCAACTTTTGGGTTAATAATTTAATGTAAAAATTTAACCCAACAGCTGGGTTAGTCCATATTTGACCCAAAGTTGGGTTAAAACAACCCAGCATTTTTTAAAGTGTGTGCGCTTGTCTGTTAACTAACTTTGAGCTCCAATGCTGGTGAGGTGGCAGCTCTTGATGGCAACATGCTGGAGGTGTTTGTTGATGGCCAGGGCTGACAGGATGGGCGTCCAGTCCCTCAGACTGATGTGATCAGGGTTAAACTCTAACAAACTCTCTCCCGACTCAGGCTGGCTTTCACCAGGAGCTGAACGTGATCATAGTAACCTTCAAAATCCTGAGCGCCTCTCCAACAGATCTGCGCTGGTTCCAGCATCATGCAGCCTAAGACAAATAATGGACAAATGTAAGATCTGCTGCTGTTGTATCTAAAAGCTGTAGGTTCCCACAAGTGACAACCCATGAACTATGATCATTGTGTGCTAGAAAAAGGCATGGAAATGCAGAGTACGCTTTGTAATAATGTAAAATTAAATTTGTAGATTTCAGTACATATTAAATTAATGATCTTTTGTCATGCTTTTTGTGATTTGCTGACTAATATACTAAAGCACATGTAATGTACTTAATTATAATTTTCACTCTAGCGCGTTATTCAATATTACATTTCAAATTAATAAATTTAATTGTAATAAATGACTAATGCAAAATTATTACAAATGTGTAATTATACATATTTCAATACGACATACAAATTTCAGTAGAAATGACATTAAAATATATTTTAGTTTACCATAAATGCTTCAGCAGTACAATTTAACCATATTTCGAAAACAATAGTATTAATTAAATTGCATATAAAGATGTACTTAAGTGGTTCAAAAAGCACTCTTAAGTAACTAACTAACTGTATTTAATATAAATGTAAAGTATAATACATTTTCTTTTAATTGTAAATAACATGCATTTAAGTGTCCAAAAACATTACATTCAGTTTGCACAAAAGTATATTATTTAAATATGTATTATTTGCATAATAAATACTCTTTTTAAAGGTATGCTATGTGTATTTATTTTGGCAATCATATAAGAGCTTATTAACATACAATTGTTTTACAGGTACAGAAGCACAAACAGAGAGACAGTGAACAATTCCCAGCAGGCACCAGACGTCTATGTAACGTCAGGTTGACATTGGACATGACGTCGGACAGACGTTGCATTTTGGTTGAAAATGAAAATCGGGTTGACGTCAATATTTGACGTCAATTTGACGTTGACTTAATGTTGGATTTTGGTTGCACAATCTAAAAACAACAAAATTTCAATGTCAGCTGACGTCGGTATTGGACATCAATTTAACATTGACATTAGACGTTGAATTTACGTTGAATTTTGGTCACCCGACGTCGCAACCGAAATTTAACCAAATATCAACGTCTTATGACGTTGTGTGCCTGTTTTGTGCCTGCTGGGTTATCATGTAGAATTAAAATAGAATTAAATGAACTGAGCTCAGAATGCATCCATTTTAACCTCTGGTTACACCAGGGAGTCTTTTATTGTAATAAATCTACTGTAAATCACTTCAAGAACGAAACATTACAGAAGATCTGTCTCTCTGCTGACGAGAAAACATTTCTCACTTACTCTTTGGATCCTGATTGCTGAAGGCTTAACTCATATTGAATACAAATACATGCCAAAATAACGTGTATATAGCTAATTGGCCAGGATATTCGTCACATTTCTACCTTTGATAGGTTTATGTATTATGTGCGTGCTCCAAAGCTATTATCTGCTGATTATGTTGTTAATTTTCTTATATTGAATGCAAAATGCTTCATTTCTTAAGCAAAAATGGCTTAAATCTCCTGTCTTTCCCCCCTTTTTTTGATTCTTGTTTCATCTCTTAGACTTACAAATAACAAAAAGAATACCAAATTTTTTACCAAACTTTTCTAGAATGATGTCATTTTATTTTTGCACTTTCCTGTATAGATAATACCATAATTTGATGTAAATTATGGTATGCATAATTATGTAATTATGCAAATCCAGAATATTCTTTTCTGTCCTTATTATTATGATTGTTCTTTGTTAGGAATATATTCATGTCTCGTTTCCCTGTTCTTGCATGTTTCTACAAGTTTTGCAATAATAAAAAAAAATGTATTGTGCGTGCGCATTAAGGGACTTTGGTGCGCATCTGCGATAACAATAATGAATGTGGTGTTGTCTGAGCCACAGCAAGCGGTTTAAAGCTGATTTGGTCTTTTTCTTTCAAGTGTTAAACGCTTGTAACGCTTGTTTGTTAGCGCTGTTGTCGTGGTTTCCACTCCAGAGACTGAGCGTGTCAAAACAAACCGTGGCGCTTTGAAAGAGAAGCAGCGTCTCATTCTGCGCGTCAAGCTCCACCTGCTGGCGGAGGCACAACAGCGTCTCCTTATGGAGAAAAAACTCCTCGCCTTTCTGTTGCTTGACTGTTGTTTTGAGTATGATGTGCTGTGTCTGTCCAAACGGATCATTTATAGAGAGTAAAATGCAAGTCATTTAGAAATCATCATGGTTGCATCAGAACAACAGTGCTATTGTAGAAAGTTGAATGCAAATGGCCATATAACTATTATGACTGTGTGGTGCAGTAAACCTTGACTAACATTACAATTGAATGTGAGGGAATCATACAGTTAGAAATAATGAAATTTAATTCAATTATTTATTTATTGTTCTCTCTCTCTCTCTCTCTCTCTCTCTCTCTCTCTTCAGCGGAAAGTCTTTCTTAAGAGGACAGCAATCTTAAAATGTTTGATTACTTTTGAGTTCTTCACAGTTTTGTTTCTTGGTGAGAATGTGTTGATTTAAAAGCATGGAAATAAGATGTCATATTCCTGACTCTCTCTACTGTATGTATTCTGAGTCCCTTCATTTTTACTTGGAAAGTAGTTGCAAATTTTTTCCTTGCTTATTTTGACTACAGCAAGCAAAAAGGACAGAGTTTTGCCTAATTCCAGATCTTTCCACGCAGAAAGCTCTCTTTAATTGTGTCCAGCATGGTTTGACCTTTTAGTCTTTCCAAGCAAATGGGAGTTTTTTATTTATTTATTTATTTTTTATTTGAAATATTCTAATAATCTCAGAATCAGAAACAACTCTTCCCTCTCTGCTCTTGGAAAAGCCATGTCTTGTATACTCATATAACAATATGCTGTGATGTGAGTTGGGTCAGTTTACATTTAAATATAATCTATGGTAGAATAGAAATTAGGTTCCATCATGAAATCTATAATTGGATTATGTCTCTCAGTAATGCAAACTGAACTGATCTTACCGTCATAAATCAATGAAAAATGTATAAAATAATATTGAAAAAAGATATTAGACTCCATTCTAGAAACAAAGCAAAGAAATTCAGCATTGAGACTGAGCACTTGTCTGAAATTAATGATTACGATTATGATTATGACTATATCAACTTGTCCAAAATCGTCTTCTGACACTAGAAAAATTATACTATAAAATTCTTTATTTTACATGCAACCAATAATGACCAACTTCATTTCTTCATCCAAGTTTGGTTTTCCTCTTGCACATAGCAAGTATTATAAGTATAATATCTACCAAAATTATGTGATTTTTTACACATTCCAGCAATTTACTGTGTTCATTTATGATGTTACACCCATCTATCCATCTATCCATCTATCTATCTATCTATCTATCTATCTATCTATCTATTACTTATTTATTTAGTGAACACAATATACTGGCAAACAGTCGGAGGAGGCAGAAAGTAATTAAAAGGTTGAACTGTGTTCTCAAGTGTTTTCATAAATGTCAGGTCAGGGCTAACCTGAGTTGTCACATTTGTATTGGGGCAAGCCTTCACAAATGTATTAATCTTGCTAGTCAAGTTAGGTCATATATTTATTCATATACAGCACTTTTCATAATAGCATTTGAAAGCAGCTTTACAGAAATGTACGCTTAAACGTAAATAGCTTTACAGATCATATTTATATATGACAATATATATTACAATGAGTAAAGTTTGAGGTCAGTAGGATGTTTATATATATATATATATATATATATATAAAAAGAAATAATACTTTTATTCAGCAAGGATGCATTAAATTGATCAAATGTGACAGTAAAGATATTTATAATGTTTGAACTTTATAACTAATATAATAAAGATTATAATTGACAATTCTTATAATGCTTTCTGAAGGATCATGTGACATGAAGACTGGAGTAATGATGCTGAAAAGCTTAAAATCACAGGAAAAAATTACATTTTAAAGTATATTACAATAGAAAACAGTTATTTTAAATTATAATAATATTTCAAAATATAAATACTTTTACTGTATATTTAAACAAATAAATACAGCCTTGGTGAGAATAAAAGACCTAAAAAAATCACAGACCCCAAACTTTTGATAATGTAGGATGTAATTAAGGATAATATAAAATAATGTAATATAATATAATATAATAAATCGAATTCTATATTTTTAAATCTTCATATGATTCTTATGCATCAGACATCATAATGAAGTGGAAAAGGTTCTCTATCTATCAATCTGGATTAGCTGGTGAAATACATGGACACACCACTTCCCTATTGGTGCAGGTGAAGGTGTGGCGACTGACAGCAGCACAGAAGCTCATCTCATCTCTGACACGAGGATGATCTGCTGCTGTCGCGTCGCCTGAGAGTCCAGCTCTGCCATTCCTCCACCAGCACCAGACTGAAGTTCTGCTAAAGAGCTGGAGATTATGTTCAGTGGACTTTTAAAGGAGGAGCCCATTCATGACCTCTCAGACTGTGGAGTGGAGCAGAGGAGAACAAAATACATCTAATCCAAACTGTAGCCTACTAGCGTGCTGAAGATCGTGCTCTTTTAAACGGGACAGGGCTCTGAGAGAGAGAGAGAGAGACCATGGCTGGATGTTGCATGTCTGCGGAGGAGAAGGAACGGCAGAGGATAAATCAGGAGATAGAAAAACAACTGAGGAAAGACAAGAAAGACTCGCGTAGAGAACTCAAACTACTGCTGCTGGGTAAGACATGTGCTTCATAAACGTGAAAAAAGATGTTATAAAACGTTTTACTATTAGTTACTAATTTACTAGATAGATAGATGCAGGTAATATAATAGCCTATTGCTAAATGAAAGGCCACTTAAGTGTACGCAAAGAAAATAGACTTAAAACACTTCTTTCTTAACACACTGAAGTAGGCCTACACTTTTAAAAAGTGCACTTTGTTGTAATGTCAAATTAAACGTTTTAGCTACTTTAAACTACATATTAAATCATTATGCTTCAATCTTTTGTCACGCTTTAAAGAAGGAAAGGAAGGAAAGGACGTGACGTGTGGCCAAGTATGGTCTCCCATTCTTGGAATTTGTGCTCTGTATTTAACCCATCCAAGTGTACACTTATTTTGATGTGTTGACTACACACTAAATCGCATGTTATGTACTCAATTATAATTTTAACTGTAGTGTTATTCAATATTACATTTAAAGTTAATATATTTTACTAAATTGTAACATCGTCATTACAAATGTGTAATTACAAATAAATTTAAATACATCACAATGCAAGGTTTAGTCGAAATGACATTAAAGTATATTTTAGTTTACCATAAATGCTTGTTAGTAAATTCAGCAGTGTTTTAACCATATTTCAACAAACAATAGAAATGATTATGAAATTACATAAAGATGTACTTAAGTCAGTGGGTAAACAAAACACGGTAACACTTTAGTTTAAGGTGTCCTTGTTATAGTGTAATTATACATTTAAGTACTGAGTAATATTAATTAACTACATGTACTTACTATATGGTTGAGGTTAGGATTAGGGTTTGGTTTAGGGTTACTTGCATGTAATTACGCATAATTTATTGTTATTATAATAGTAAGTGCATGTAACGTGTAATGATGCATTAAAATAAAGTGTTACCAAAAACACTCTTAAGTTCAACTAATTGCATTTAATATCAGTTTAAAATAAAATAGGCCTACATTTTAATTTAATTAACATTCAGTTCACACAAGAAAGAAATGAATGTGTGGTTTAGCTGCTGTGGCATCGTTTTATACAGCAGTTCCTGGCCACACGGGCACTGTCTCTGTTCTTGCTATGCAAAAGCATGCAAAGCAGAACCTGTGCTGTACTCTGAACAAAATTTCCTCAACAGCACTCCCTCTCTCAACACCACCACAGCAGATGCACACACACACGCAGGAGGAAAGGCTTTGTTATATGTCACATGTGTGCGTGCATGTGTGGTTTGAGTGTCATTTACTTGTAACAGTCTAGTGGTTCATACACACGTGTGCAGAGTGTGTGAACTGAATCAGTCTCCCAGTAGATTCATTATTACACTGACCACATTAAGAGCCGGCCCTTGAGACAGGCTGAACGGAAAGGTCAAAATAAGCATCACGTTTACATTACTCCTTTTAACTGTAACCAGTGAGCAATGACTTGGTTTTATTTATAAATGTCAAACCTGAGAATATTGTATGACGACATGTTTTACAGTATGTAAAACAAAATATTTGCATTGTGCTTTCATGTGTGTGTGTTTGTGTGTGTGTGTGTGTGTGTATGTGTGTGTTTGGAATGTTTTTGTGCTCAATAAGCTATGTAATTTTAGGTGTGATCAGTGCAAAACAATTAGCCTTTATAAACATAGTTTATTAAAAAAGGCTTTGTTCTTGTTGAATGGCAGCATAGTAATATAAAACACATTCTGCTCATCTGTTTGTGACAAAATATTATCAGTAATACACACTACTTTCCATAAAGCTATTGTTTGGAAACTTCAAAAAAATGAGATTTCAAAGCATATGTACACTTCAAGTCAAATGTTTGGAATAATTATGATTTTTTATGTTTTGGAAGTGTCTTATGCTCACCAAGCCGACGTTAATTTATGTGATCAAAAAGATGTAATTATTACTTAATTAATACTCAATTATTATTGGTACACAATTATTAATAATGGTTCTATTATTATCAATGTAGAAAAATTAGTTTTTCTTATAATAATAAGAAATGTTTCAGAAATAAGCATATTAGAATGATTTCTGAAGGATCAGACTGAAGTAATGATGCTGAAAATTCAGCATCACAATAATAAATTAAATTTGACATTTTACAATAGAAAACACTTTTTTTAAATTGTATAATATTTCACAATATTACTGTTTTTACTGTATTTTTGATCAAATAAACACATTGGTTAAGAAAAAGAGTCTTCTTTCGAAAACATAAAAAATAATAATCTAATTATTTCAAATGTTTGACCATTAGTATATTTATTCTATAACTGATATATAATTCATTATATTATATATAATTTCCACATGAGAAAGTGACTGACATTACATTTGGGTCACTGTGGCTTTTAAATAAAACAGATGTTTACTTTACTATAATTTTATCATAACTTACCATAGTCTGTAATCATCTACATTGTAAATCTCCTAGCTGAATAAACATCATGGTGAAATGTATTTCTGTGACTTTCAATTGAACTTTATTATAAAGCTGAGACGTAAATCTCAGGACTCTTGGTTTCGGATTGAACTCATTCAAATCTGGTAATTTTCATTTGTGTAAAAAATCGCAATGTCGCTAGGAGCATTCTCAAGATGCTAATTCATGCAAAGTGGAGAATGGTTGAATGGAAAATGGCCCACAGACGAAATTTTCATTTCAAATTTGAATTCCCATAAACTGGTCCCAAAATGAACTTTTTGCCACACCTTCTGATGCCGAGTGAACTCAGAAAATCTAGTGGCCATAAATATTTCTTACCAGCTAAATTTGTTTTATTACATCGCAAAATATATTTTAAATGTGATCAAATGTAAAAAGAAATAAATCCATAAATAAATAAATACATTTTGGCTTTATTGCTGAATGTCTGATGATAAATTTTAAGTAAAAATTCATTTAAAGACAAAGTATCTAAGCTTTTCTTTAGTTGCAGAATTTCTTTGTATTTTTTTTACAATTCAGATTTACATTTTAGTTTATTGGAATTTAAATATTAAAAGTGTAATTGTTGCAAAAATTTTGTCTAATGCAGCAGTCGGCAAGGACAATTTTACTCGCATTTGGCACTTCCTGAGTGACAATTTTGAAACCCTGGCCATAACTTTTCTGTTAAATGGCTGACAAATAATTCAAGATGTATTTTTGCTCTAAATAAAGGAATAATCTTCGAATAAATGTGTAAATGTGCACTGAAGCTGGTAAAACTGAAGGAAATGTGAACTGTGAATTATCCGTATAACATTTTATGTAATGCGTCTGAGCACTGTCTGATTGATGTACTCATTACACTACAGCAGTGCACACTAACAAACGGTGTGTGTTACACATGAGCCATCCAGAAGTGAGCTTCTCTCAGACAGCTGTAAAAGTGTCAAACAACAGAGGCAAGCAGTCTGTCGTTCACTTGCAGCAGAAATACACCTTATTCATTTATATCATGCCTCATTGTCTGACTGCAGAAGGCATTACTGTGAAATCTTCGTATGTTCAGTGTTCACAAAGTATGTGGCTATAAGGCATTACCTCGAGAGTTAATGCTCTGCCAAAGTCAGTAAATCAACCTAAGAAGCCTCAATTTACCCTAAATCTGACTTGAAATATACATACAAAGGCTGCATTCTGTCAAATCATAATGCCACGGCTCTGAAAAATGAAATGTGATTTGTAAGTGAGAGTCTAGTGAAGTTGTGCGTTTGCTTTAGCACATGAAGTAGGCTTGAATAATGGCTTTTAGTGTGGAGACTCTCACTCCACTCAGCGACTGTTTATTGGCCAAGGGCAAGACAGATATTCTGCCACATGGCACTTAAAACAAATCTCACTGAAACACATACCCCTCCTCAACCTTTTCTCCTCTTCGTCTCTATCTTTCACCCCCCTATCTTGTCTGACTTTTGTTTCTCGGCTGGGTGAAACAACTGCAAGTATAGGTAAAATCTTTCTCAAGTATACATTTTCATTTCTTATTTGACTCTGTGCAACTCAGTAGTTCAGGCATTGCATTGTCCTTGTTTATATATATATATATATATATATATTCAGTATATTCAGGCATGCATTGCATTTACACTGCAGTGTGTTTGTGTGTATTAGGGCTGTTAAGCAATTATTTGTTATCTAAAAAAATGTGTAATCTAACTAATTAATTACATGATTTGCTGATTAATTAATCACAAATGAATCACACATCAATTTGGGCTGAGAAATTACAACCAAAAGATCATTTAAAGTCGTTATTGTGTTAGATGAGATAAGCATTGAATAGATGTTTCAGAAGAATGAGCTTCATAAAAAATATTTTGATTCAATTTAGAATTTATTAGCTATAACGTGGCTATAACGTTGTTTTAAGGAGGTGCACCTGAAGTGGCATTTAGATATATTTACAAAGACTGTTCAAAGGTGGCATGAATGCATATACACTGCAATTAGAATTGCATAAATAATGTTATGAGATTAATAGATTTTAAATGGGCATTAATGGGTTTAAAAAAAGAAACTGCATATTGAAGTTGATTTTTTTTAATGAAATTTATGTACATACATGAACAAATTACAAATAACTTTTTGTAATAGAATATAATCACCTTTTTTCTGCAATAGATTTAAAGGGGTTATCGGATGCAAAATTCACTTTTACATGTTGTTTGAACTGAAATGTGTGTTGGCAGTGTGTGCACACAACCACCCTATAATGATAAAAATCCACCCAGTGTTTTTTTTTTTTAAATCCCAAATAAAAAAGATCACTTTCTCAAATCAAGCCGTTCTCAGATTCTTGGCTGTGTGATGTCACACAGACCCAGGCCCCTCCCATGATTGTTGATTGACACTAGGGTTTTATCACAGACCCGTCTTGAGTGAGCTGTCATCAGTCTGCCATTGTTTCACCGCTGGAGCAGATGTAGACAAGAATGGCTCCTAAGCAATTGAGGTGTTTTGCTGTTGGATGTAATAATGAACATAGCAGTCGTCATTTACTCCCGACATCTGAGCCGCTGAAGACGCAGTGGATTACCTTTGTTTTTGAAGGGAATGTGCCCCCGATCTACCTAAATGTGTCTATGTTTGCGCGAATCGTTCATGATCCAACCTCACGTACAGAAGAAGTGAGTACAAGGTTTTTTTTAATGAATCTTTGCAAATCGCCATTCCTAATAATGTGTTGGCAAGTTCCACGATTAATTCGGCTAAAGTTTACAGTCTCTCAGAGAACTGCGTGTCACCCCACAGAAGAGAGGGGCGGGGTGAGCAGAGCTCATTAGCATTTTAAGGGACATGCACTGAAACGGAGCTGCTTTTGACAGGGTAAAAAGGGTGTTGATTTACACTACCACTGAGAAATTTTAACCAAAGTATTTTATAGACTTTTCATTAAGACCCTAAAGAATCATATAAACTTGTCGAAAATGGGCATCCGATGACCCCTAGAGTTTGTAATTTAATCAAAGAGAATAGCAGAACACACATTCATCTTCCATTGGTCAGGAAAACTACAAGCCATGCCCCAAACTCATGCACAGTATTTACCCTTTTCGGGGAACCAACCTAAAATAAGATGGAATATGTGAAACTTTAAATAAAGATTACATGCATAATAAAAGAGTGGGAAAATACAGTGGTTTAGAATGGTTTTAGGTGGAGTGTAGCATGTCATGCTGCAGGGTTGTACATATATTCCCTTCTCCTCGGTATATTCACTGTGACATTAGACCATTTAAAATGATCCTCAGCCATGTACATCTTACAGCTGTCCTGAGTAAAGACACAGCAGCTGGAGAATATAAACACAACTCTGGCAAGCCGCATGTTCAGTCTGTCAAACATAATCGTTTCAGTCTTGTCTTGCTACAGTAGCCAAACACTAAACAGATTTACTTTTTGTTCATCTCTGGGGAAAAATATACAAATGAGAAGCGGCCAGATTCACCCAACCATTTGAGTTATTTAATCAAAGCCACAAAACCAGAGAACAAGCCATTATAGTTGTTCATTTCGGTAACACTTTATTTTAAGGTGTCCATAATACAGAGTAATTAGCTAGTTAAGTACTTAGTAGCAGCCATTGTACTTACATGAAACAAAATGTACTTACCATGTAACTAAGTTATGGAACAGCCTGTAATTACAGTTTGTAATTATGTACATGTAATAGGCAGCTACTGTTACACATACAGTGGGTACGAAAAGTATTCAGACCCCCTTAAATTTTTCACTTTTTGTTATATTGCAGGCGTTTGCTAAAATCATTTAAGTTCATTTTTTTTCCTCATTAATGTACACACAGCACCCCATATTGACAGAAAAACACAGAATTGTTGAAATTTTTTGGAGATTTATTAAAAAAGAAAAACTGAAATATCACATGGTCCTAAGTATTCAGACCCTTTGCTCAGTATTTAGTAGAAGCACCCTTTTTGATCGAAAACAGCCATGAGTCTTTTTGGGAAAGATGCAACAAGTTTTTCACACCTGGATTTGGGGATCCTCTGCCATTCCTCCTTGCAGATCCTCTCCAGTTCTGTCAGGTTGGATGGGAAATGCTGGTGGACAGCCATTTTTAGGCCTCTCCAGAGATGCTCAATTGGGTTTAAGTCAGGGCTCTGGCTGGGCCATTCAAGAACAGTCACGGAGTTGTTGTGAAGCCACTCCTTCGTTATTTTAGCTGTGTGCTTAGGGTCATTGTCTTGTTGGAAGGTAAACCTTCGGCCCAGTCTGAGGTCCTGAGCACTCTGGAGAAGGTTTTCGTCCAGGATATCCCTGTACTTGGCCGCATTCATCTTTCCCTCGATTGCAACCAGTCGTCCTGTCCCTGCAGCTGAAAAACACCCCCACAGCATGATGCTGCCACCACCATGCTTCACTGTTGGGACTGTATTGGACAGGTGATGAGCAGTGTCTGGTTTTCTCCACACATACCGCTTAGAATTAAGGCCAAAAAGTTCTATCTTGGTCTCATCAGACCAGAGAATCTTCATGCGGGCTTTCATGTGTCTTGCACTGAGGAGAGGCTTCCGTCGGGCCACTCTGCCATAATGCCCCGACCGGTGGAGGGCTGCAGTGATGGTTGACTTTCTACAACTTTCTCCCATCTCCCGACTGCATCTCTGGAGCTCAGCCACAGTGATCTTTGGGTTCTTCTTTACCTCTCTCACCAAGGCTCTTCTCCCCCGATAGCTCAGTTTGGCCAGACGGCCAGCTCTAGGAAGGGTTCTGGTCGTCCCAAACGTCTTCCATTTAAGGATTATGGAGGCCACTGTGCTCTTAGGAACCTTAAGTGCAGCAGAAATTTTTTTGTAACCTTGGCCAGATCTGTGCCTTGCCACAATTCTGTCTCTGAGCTCTTCAGGCAGTTCCTTTGACCTCATGATTCTCATTTGCTCTGACATGCACTGTGAGCTGTAAGGTCTTATATAGACAGGTGTGTGGCTTTCCTAATCAAGTCCAATCAGTATAATCAAACACAGCTGGACTCAAATGAAGGTGTAGAACCATCTCAAGGATGATCAGAAGAAATGGACAGCACCTGAGTTAAATATATGAGTGTCACAGCAAAGGGTCTGAATATTTCATTTTCTTTTTTAATAAATCTGCAAAAATGTCAACAATTCTGTGTTTTTCTGTCAATATGGGGTGCTGTGTGTACATTAATGAGGAAAAAAAATGAACTTAAATGATTTTAGCAAATGGCTGCAATATAACAAAGAGTGAAAAATTTAAGGGGGTCTGAATACTTTCCGTACCCACTGTATGTAACAGACCGAGTCTGTTACACAGCTACTTATGTAACCAAAAGATTGTTACATATGTGTTGCAGACTTTATACAACGTAAGTACACAGACATAAGCTACTTAAAATAAAGTGTATCAAGACTGCACTTAGGTGTACTTCATGTGTATCTATACTGTACACCTTATCCAGCTGCACCTTAGTTTGATTTAACCCACCAGTACACAGCTTAAATACATGTAATACCTTTCTAATTACATTAAAATTACAGAACATTACACAGGCATAAGCTGCTTAAAATAAAGTGTATAAAGATTGCACTTAAATGTACTAGTAGCTGTGTAACAGACTCGGTCTGTTACGTATGTGTAACAGTAGCTGCCTATTACATCTACATAATTACAAACTGTAATTACAGGCTGTTTCATAACTTAGTTACATGGTAAGTACATTTTGTTTCATGTAAGTACAATGGTTACTACTAAGTACTTAATTAGGTAATTACTCTGTATTATGACACCTTAAAATAAAGTTACCGTCATTTCTTTCAAAAAAATGTTTTGAAGCATAAAGGTAATATAATAATTCCTGGATTTTGGAGTTGGTATGGTATTATTGGTACTGATACCAGTTATTGATTGATGGTAATGATTTCAAGGTGAATACATTTTTTTTTTTATATACCTACTGTTACGTGTTTGTTCCTGTTTGCCCTTATTTTGTCATTTTCCTGTTCTTGTTAAGTTGATTGATTATTCCACGCACCTGTTTTGTTAATCAGCCTGTGTAAATTAGTTCCTGTTTGTTCCTTGGTTCTCTGTCCTGTCTAAGGTCATTTTAAGTGGTTGTGTTCATTGATTTTCCCATGTGGATTCATTAAAGACTTTATTTGTTTGATATCGACCTCCTTCGTACTCCTTTGAGCTACTGGCTCCAGCAACCCGTGACAGAAGGCAGGACCTAAAGATAAGATGACGGCTGAGGACAAGCTGTGGGATTTGCGGCAGGCTGGTCGGAGGTTGGAACGGTATGTGGAGGATTTCCTTGAGCTTGCTAACCAGCTGAGCTGGCACGACGCCGCTCTTGGCGCATGCTTTCAGCTGGGGCTGGATGACGAGACGATCCGCTGCGATCTTCCCGTATGTGATTATCACCTGATCGAGCTGATTAACCTAATCCTTTTCTTGAATAATTCAAATTTTGAGGTTGAGGAAATGTTTCAGTCTCGTCGTCCAGCCCCATCTGGGGCACGCTGCGTCTCGCCAGCTCATCCCACGCCAGGAACCCCCATATACCGCACTAACGGCTCGGACGCCCTGCCCAGCCCCAAACACCCCCAAAAACTCCAAAGCGCCACGATCGTCCTCAGCTCTAGCCCGCCGCCGTCCACGGCGAAGTCAAACCCACCAGTGTCCATGGCGAAGTCAAGCCCGCCGCCGTCCGCTGCTCGCCCAAGCCCACCGGCCTCTCCGCTGTCAAGCACGACGGCCATCTCCCTTCTCTTCAGCCCAAAAGAGGAGATGGCGGAGGAAGAGACTGTCAGCTCCAGCCCCAGAGCTCGCTCCAGTGTCGACTCCAGCCCCGGAGCTCGCTCCAGTGTCGGCTCCAGCCCCAGAGCTCGCTCCAGTGTGGGCTCCAGCCCTGGAGCTCGCTCCAGTGTCAGCTCCAGCCCGCAACTCAGACCTCATGGATATGGCATTACCTTCAGGTTTCTCTGCGCCTATCCTCACCCCAGAGTCTCCTAAGCCTCCGCTGGTCCCGTCCAGCCTCTCTCCGTCTCCAGAGTCTCCTTCGTCTCCGCTGGTCCCAGCCAGCTCCGCTCCTCCAGTGCGCTCTCTAAAGCCCGCTCTGGAGTAACTGTTACGTGTTTGTTCCTGTTTGCCCTTATTTGGTTATTTTCCTGTTCTTGTTAAGTTGATTGATTATTCCAAGCACCTGTTTTGTTAATCAGCCTGTGTATATTAGTTCCTGTTGGTTCCTTGGTTCTCTGTCCTGTCTAACGTCATTTTAAGTGGTTGTGTTCATTGATTTTCCCATGTGGATTCATTAAAAACTTTATTTGTTTGATCTCGACCTCCTTCGTACTCCTTTGAGCTACTGGCTCCAGCAAACCGTGACACCTACTGTTCAAATGTTAGTAGTAAGATTTTGTAATGTTTTGAAAGAAGTCTCTTACCAATGCACCATTTATTTGATCAAATACAGTAAATACAGTAAAAACAGTAATATTGTGAAGTATTATTATAATTTAAAATAATTGTTTTCTACTTTAATAAATTTTAAAATGTAATTTATTCCTGTGATGGAAAATCTGAATTTTCAGCATCATTACTCCAGTCTTCAGTGTCACATGATCCTTCAGAATTCATTCTAATATACTGATTTGCTGCTCAAGAAACACTTCTTATTATTATCAATGGTAAATACAGTTGTGCTGTAGAAACATTTTTTCATGTTTCTTTGATAAATACAAAAGTTCAGAAGAACAGCATTTATTTAAAAATAGATTTTTTTAACATTTAACATGTCACTTTTGATCAATTTAATGTGTCCTTTCTGAATAAAAGTATTCATAACTTCATTTCTCTCTTAGAAGAACTTGCAGTGGCACTTTAAGATACAAATGTACATGGCATATTCATATACCATGGTAATTTGTCCAAAAACATGGTAATACAATTGTACTTTTTCTTAGTGCAGAAACTGAAGAATTGATTTGTTTTTTCTCTCTTGTAGGCACAGGTGAGAGTGGTAAGAGTACGTTCATTAAACAGATGAGGATCATTCATGGCTCGGGTTATACTGATGAAGATAAGAAGGACTTTATTAAGCTCGTCCACCAGAACGTGATCAGCGCCATGCAGTCCATGGTCAGAGCTATGGACATGCTCAAGATCGCCTATGCTAACTCAGACAACCAGGTACCACTTGAAACCATCCTGCCACGTCTTTTTGGTTTTCAGAAAAGTAAATCAGATAAACAATGTTCCCAATCTCTTTCTCAACTCAAGTCTTATCTAATTCAATTTTGCTTCTTTGTATAGTTATTTATCTTGTTTAGATGCCTTTACTGGAATTTATTTTGGTCTTTATGCATTTAATAATGAATTGGTCAAAAATGACAAAATGTAGTTTTGTTAAACTTCATAATCGTGCTTTTTAATGTTCACCTGTTTATTTCCTTCCAGAAGGTTTTACGTCCTGTTTATACGCTCTGCTTGACTTACATTAATTGGCTGTTTTATGCACTCTGGCTCTTGACCGCACACTCTCGTTGGTCCCCTGGGGAGATGCTGGTCAATCCTGATTGGCTGTGCTTGTCTCTGCAGGCTAATGCTACACTGGTGAATGATACTGAGGTGGATAAGATCATGAGTTTGGATGAGGCCCAAGTCAACGCCATCCGGAGTCTATGGAATGACACTGGGATTCAGGAATGCTACGACCGCCGCCGAGAGTACCAGCTAACTGACTCTGCCAAATAGTCAGTCTTGTCATTTTCAACTAGTTAAATCTATGATCACTGCATTTTTGACATGATTTGACATTTTGAAGTGATTGTGGTTTGGCCATATATGGTACTGGAAACTCTGCAGACCCTCACTGAAAGAAGTACACTTTCGCATACTTTTTAAAAGAGTACTTATTATGGAAATAATATACTTTAAAAGAATATACTTAAGTGTGAATGTAATGTTTTCATACGCTTAATTATATGTAATTTTCAGTTCATTGCAAATAGAATTCTAGTTTAAATTCATATTAAAAGTAGTTATGAGTGTTTTGACCTTAAGTAGGACTTAAGTACTTCTTTATATGCAACTTTAATATACTTTGTCATTTCTATTCAAACTTGCATGTCATGTATTTAAATATATTGTAGTTACACATTTGTTGTGATGAAGTTGGAATTTAGTGCATTTTTAAAATATATTAACTTTAAATGTAATATAAAATATCACACGACAGTTAAAATTATCAAGTACTTTTCATGTGCTTTAGTGTGTTAGTCAACACATCAAAATAAGTGTAATTCTTTAAAACATAAGAAGAGATTATTAAAACAACTATTTAAAAATGTACTTTAAAGTCAAATTTTTAATGTGAAATTATTTGAAAAAGTGTGTTAAGAAACAGTCATGAAAGTGAACTCTAAGTACACTTAAGTGACATTTTATTTCAATAGTATAATATTATCTGCAAGTATCTTTTTTATATATGTACTTTTTGGATTTTAAGCACACAACAAGTGCACATTCAATGCATTTAAGTGCACTTATTTTTCACAAGGTGAGGTCTAGTATTAGAAGTGTGTTTTCTCTAAATATCCAGCATATCTGTCTACAAAATGTGTGGTATTGTGGTGTAAAACTCTCTGTGTGCCACATTTATGTGCTCATACTGTAAAACCTGTTTCATCAGCTCTGGCCATGACTTGACCACAGTATTTGTTTCACCCGTAACAGCTACCTGAGTGATCTGGATCGGATTTCAGACGCAGCGTACGTCCCCACAGAGCAGGACATTCTGAGAGTCAGGGTTCCCACCACAGGTATCATTGAGTATCCCTTCGACCTGGAGAACGTCATCTTCAGGTGAGTCAGCACATGCATCAGCACAAATTCTGTGTGCTGAAAAACTGAATGAAAATTCTTTTTAAAATGCATGTGCCAAAATGTACACTTTTTTATTTGTGTTGGTTTCATATGATTTTGAAAAAGTTTAATGAATTTTTAAGAATTCATGAATAATGCTATTTCACACCTTGCCTTGTCCTAAAAAGGTTCAATTACCTGATATTTTAACAGACTTATTGATCTGGACACAGTCGTTTCTCTGAATGTTTCTGCAAATTAGTCACACCACATGATTTCAATTTGGTGGACAAAAGTTTTAGAAATATTCAAATATTTTAACAAAACAGCTTCACTGCTTAGGACATAATAATAAATGATTAAACTACTATTACCGTAATTATACTAAACTACTTTAATAAGGTTTTCTTATCAAGAATTTCATTTCAATAAGGTTTTTTTTTTTCATTATAATACAGTATCAGGACAGGTATGACCCCTAAAAAATATCAAAGTTCATTTTAATTGAGAAAATAAAAACTTGACAGAGAAACATGCATGAATGAGAAAATAAAATTGTTAAACAGAGTTATTAAGTATGTAGAGTATTCACATAATCACAGTCCGTTATGTGTTAAATTAACATAAACAGTTGGGTGAAAACCAGATGCGTTTCAGTATATTAGATCTGTGCAGTTGGTCTTAAAGAGACAGCAGTCTAATAAACCTGTTGTCTTTGTCATTAATGTTAATCAAATAATAAAAGACAGAGAAGTCAGTGACTCTTTGATACATATTTGATTCATACAGTGAAGATTATGCATTGTTTTAGTTTTACATTTGACTATTTGATTTCTTTAGTATTTCTTACTACATGTTAAAGGGGTCATATGATGTGATTTCAATTTTTCCTTTCTCTTCGGAGTATTACAAGTTCTTGGTGGATAAAGAAGATCTGTAAAGTTGCAAAGACCAAAGTCTCAAATCCAAAGAGATGTTCTTTATTAAAGTTAAGAGTCAGTCACACCCCCCTAAAACGGCTCGTTCTAACACGCCCCCACATCTCTACGTCACGATGTGGGAAGATTTGCATAACACCGCCCAAATGTATATGCAAAGAAAGAAGGCGTAACTTTCTCGCTCTGTTGTTGCGTCCGCCGCGCCATGTCGTAGAGAGGTGCTGTGTGTTTGGATGCGAGTAAAGAGGACATAAGAAATCTGTGGCTGAGTTTTATTTACAACACTGTCCCAGAGCAGTACAAATATTGGAGTTTGTGCTGCGCACTTCACGGAGGATTGTTTTCTGAACATGGGAGAGTACAAGGCCGGTTGTGTGTAACCGGTCCTATTCACCCCACTCCAAGCGAGATTCGGACCACGGTCTAAGCGCGGGAGACGGGCGCTAAGAGTCACTAGATCAGGGAAGTGAGGTTTACTGGCTTGCTGGACACCACGGCTGTTACATGTAGAAAGACTTTTACTCAAAAGTGAGGCAGTTCCAACCTTACAAGGACAGTCTGGCGCTTCTGACTCACAGCCTGTAAGTAACGTTACGTTTTATTATTTAAAAAATCTGCTACTTACTATTCAAACGCGAGTGTAAGTAGTGCTTATTGTTTGTGTTTCTCCGATCACAAATGCAGACATGGTGTTATGTTTACACGGCGCGATGCAACGCGACACGTAAAAAGACAGTATATGTCATTATAATCAGTAATTATGTCCCCACTGGATGCAACAAATGCCTCGTTTGAAATGGCTTTTAATGTTTTTGTGTTGTCGTGGGGACGCAGCATCATATTATGGTAAGGGCCGTAACATTTCCATCACACGCTTGAGGTATTCGGCCAATCACAACACACTGGATCGCTGGCCAATCAGAGCACACCTCGCTGTTTCACACCGATGAGCTTTGTAAAAATCGACCCGTTTCAGAAAGGCGGGGCTTAGAGGAGATAAAATAATGTAAAATATGTGGAAAATAGTGCGTTTTTTTTTTTTTACTTTAAACCACGTAAACACATTGCATTACACCAAATACACATAAGAATGTTCTTTTTAGCACCATCATATGACCCCTTTAAATAAACCTGTAGCTGAAAAACTTAAGCTTGTTTAATTTGTACTTTTGTTCTATTGTGTTTGCAATTTGCTTTTTGTTCTTATTTTTAATTTCAAAAATAAAATAAAACAAAATAAAATAAAAATAGCTACATCCAGATACAAATTGTTATCTTGAAATAAAATTTCTCTTACCATGAAATAAGATTTTGGTAATATTGCCCACCCTTAGTTGTGTATATATATATATATATATATATATATATATATATATATATATATATATATATATATATATATACAGGTGCATCTCAATAAATTAGAATGTCGTGGAAAAGTTAATTTATTTCAGTAATTGAACTCAATTTGTGAAACTCATGTATTAAATTCAGTGCACACAGACTGAAGTAGTTTAAGCCTTTGGTTCTTTTAATTGTGATGATTTTGGCTCACATTTAACAAAAACCCACCAATTCACTATCTCAACAAATTAGAATACTTCATTTACCCTTATGACTGGTTTTGTGGTCCAGGGTCACATATATGTCTTTTGTTCCTATTAGTGTTCAGTAATGTCACTGTAGCTCATTTGCAGCATTATTAGATGCATGTGAATAGTTATAAAGATGTGCAGGTTTGAGAGAGCACAAGCTTTTGACCATAATTGAAAGTAATCCTGATTGTAACTTCAGTTTATCAAAAGGCAACAAACAAGTGGTTGTAACAAGTGGATTGTACTGTAAGAAGATAAAGGATTTTGGTTTTCAAGGATGGTTATAGTTTAGTTTGGGGACCAATTCTCATTAGTAACTAACTATTAACTAAGACTTTTGCCACAAAAAACTGCTAATTTTCTTTCTAATTGTCATCAGGATGGTGGACGTCGGGGGTCAGCGATCCGAGCGCAGGAAGTGGATCCACTGCTTTGAGAACGTCACCTCTATCATCTTCCTGGTGGCTCTGAGCGAGTACGACCAGGTCCTGGCTGAATGTGACAACGAGGTCGGTGTACTTTGAGTTCATCCTCGTCCAGGCTGTTACTTTGTGATTTCATGCTCATGGCAGTTGACTGGATTTGAAATTGTCTCATGTGTTTCAGAACCGCATGGAGGAGAGTAAAGCTTTGTTTAAAACCATCATCACATATCCTTGGTTCCAGCAGTCGTCTGTGATTCTCTTTCTTAATAAGACAGACATCCTGAAGGAGAAGATCGTGTACTCTCACGTGGCCACCTACTTCCCAGAATTCACAGGTGAGTCATTCATAGCACCCGAGGCACAAGATGCTTCTTCAGGCGATTGAAGATTTTCTTGAAGATTTTTAATTTCATTTTAAAATGAGTAACTATGAAGCCAAAAAATTCTGAACATAATTTTTTATTACACTTTGATTATATGTGTATGTACACATAGTAATAACTCTTTTCTACAAAAACTTAAGAAATATCATAAATTATTAATCCATAAATGTTAAGTTTTAATAAAATTGCACCACATGAGATTTTACAGCCTGAATTAAACTTAAATATAATGAATAATCTGATATTTTAAAGATATTTATTGTCTTTGTGATATAATTTCTGTGATATTAATTAGATTTTAAATAGTTTAATCCATCTTTATATGTAATTCGATATAAGATACTTATTGACTTGTTGATATAATATATATGCACTGTATGTGTGTGTGTGTATGTATGTATATATATATATATATATATATATATATATATATATACAGGTGCATCTCAATAAATTAGAATGTCGTGGAAAAGTTCATTTATTTCAGTAATTCAACTCAAATTGTGAAACTCGTGTATTAAATAAATTCAATGCACGCAGACTGAAGTAGTTTAAGTCTTTGGTTCTTTTAATTGTGATGATTTTGGCTCACATTTAACAAAAACCCACCAATTCACTATCTCAATAAATTAGAATACTTCATAAGACCAATAAAAAAAATTAAAAAAAACATTTTTAGTGAATTGTGAACTGGAAAGTATGTTTATTTACTGTATATGTACTCAATACTTGGTAGGGGCTCCTTTTGCTTTAATTACTGCCTCAATTCGGCGTGGCATGGAGGTGATCAGTTTGTGGCACTGGTGAGGTGGTGTGGAAGCCCAGGTTTCTTTGACAGTGGCCTTCAGCTCATCTGCATTTTTTGGTCTCTTGTTTCTCATTTTCCTCTTGACAATACCCCATAGATTCTCTATGGGGTTCAGGTCTGGTGAGTTTGCTGGCCAGTCAAGCACACCAACACCATGGTCATTTAACCAACTTTTGGTGCTTTTGGCAGTGTGGGCAGGTGCCAAATCCTGCTGGAAAATGAAATCAGCATCTTTAAAAAGCTGGTCAGCAGAAGGAAGCATGAAGTGCTCCAACATTTCTTGGTAAACAGGTGCAGTGACTTTGGTTTTCAAAAAACACAATGGACCAACACCAGCAGATGACATTGCACCCCAAATCATCACAGACTGTGGAAACTTAACACTGGACTTCAAGCAACTTGGGCTATGAGCTTCTCCACCCTTCCTCCAGACTCTAGGACCTTGGTTTCCAAATGAAATACAAAACTTGCTCTCATCTGAAAAGAGGACTTTGGACCACTGGGCAACAGTCCAGTTCTTCTTCTCCTTAGCCCAGGTAAGACGCCTCTGACGTTGTCTGTGGTTCAGGAGTGGCTTAACGAGGAATACGACAACTGTAGCCAAATTCCTTGACACGTCTGTGTGTGGTGACTCTTTATGCCTTGACCTCAGCCTCAGTCCATTCCTTGTGAAGTTCACCCAAATTCTTGAATGGATTTTGCTTGACAATCCTCATAAGGCTGCGGTTCTCTCGGTTGCTTGTGCATCTTTTTCTTCCACACTTTTTCCTTCCAGTCAACTTTCTGTTAACATGCTTGGATACAGCACTCTGTGAACAGCCAGCTTCTTTGGCAATGAATGTTTGTGGCTTATCCTCCTTGTGAAGAGTGTCAATGACTGTCTTCTGGACAACTGTCAGATCAGCAGTCTTCCCCATGACTGAAGGCATTTTAAAGGCTCAGGAAACCTTTGCAGGTGTTTTGAGTTGATTAGCTGATTGGCATTTCACCATATTCTAATTTGTTGAGATAGTGAATTGGTGGGTTTTTGTTAAATGTGAGCCAAAATCATCACAATTAAAAGAACCAAAGACTTAAACTACTTCAGTCTGTGTGCATTGAATTTATTTAATACACGAGTTTCACAATTTGAGTTGAATTACTGAAATAAATGAACTTTTCCATGGCATTCTAATTTATTGAGATGCACCTGTACATGGGGAGATGGAGAGAGAGAGAATTTTGTATATTACCTTTCATAATATAAACACACACACACACGTGTGTGTGTATGTATATATATATATATATATATATATATATATATATATATATATATATATAATATTATATTATATATTATACTTTTTTATGACTATGAAGGTCTTTTACCATGCTGACATTTTTAACTTTACTGCACCAAAAATAAATTTTTATACAGAAATAAAAATGTTCATATATGCTCAAATGAGATGTGTATTCAAGTCATTGCATGTGTAAATGGCATTTTTAATGTGTTTTTATATAAATTAATAGACAAAAAACAGAGCGTCACATCACTGACCCACTGATTACTGTCATTTTTTAGGCCCCAAAAACGATCCAAAGGCAGCCCAGGAGTTTATCCTTAAGATGTACCAGGAGCAAAATGAAGACAAAGACAAAACCCTCTACTCTCACTTCACTTGTGCCACCGACACAGAGAACATCCGCTTGATCTTCGCAGCTGTGAAAGACACCATCCTCAGACACAACCTCAAAGAGTTCAACCTGGTTTAAAATCAACAACTAGTCCTCATCCTGGAGGACAAACCTGGTCCTGCTCTCTTCTGTCGACCTGTTGAGTAGATTTAGCTCTCACATTAGCTTTACGTTGTTCTCTTGTTGACTAAGGACTTATATAAGGAAGTATCTAGGAGAATTGCCTAATGGATTAGATGTGGACTGGGTTCCTGAAAATGAGCCTTGATCTACCATTACAAGGATGAACCTTTTTTTCAGTCATGTTTAGGTCCTCTAATAGATGGATAGGTTTCATCGACAACAGATGTTGCCATTTTGTTCTATATGTGAGTAGAGTTTACAAAGGATTTTAAGGCACATGTAAAAATGTTTTCTTGATGTAACAGATCAAAGTCTTGAAGACTCCTTGAAGCTTTTAAAGGCAAAAAGATGGAGAAGTTTACGTTAATGTAAAAATTATCTGGATTTTAAAAAAACTAACATGCTCTGAAGTTGCCTTATGTAGTTTTAACAAGTCTAAGTCAAGATTATACATTTGCAGAAATTAAAGTTACGAATTTAATTCAGATATTTTATTTTATGTAAAAAAAATTTACTAGCTATTTTAAACAGTGGTGTTTTAGTGTCAAATTGTAAATTGTAAATGATATTTATCAATTTAAACATGCATATTCCTTAAAAAATCTTTATTATTCACAGAAAATTTAGTCACAGGGCAAATTCATAAAGTTTTCACATTTTACGCATCCACTGAATTCAGTTTCATTATTTTACCTCAGTTCGTAGCAAGTTCAAGCTGTAGTGAATACCTGAAGTGCCTTTAAACTGTAATGTGTGTATCTGCTTTTATAATATTTATTAAACAATGATATACAGCTAAGTTGTTACTAATTAAAATTCAAATAAACAAAATTCAAAATACATTAAATGTGCATAATTAGAAATTACACAAGAAAATGATGCAAAAAGTTCATGCTTTTCTTTGCCTTTATAGCCAACAAGAAATGACACTCACAGTTCTCAGTATTACCTCACTAATATGATTCATTTCCAACTGAAAATAAATATATGATAAAACTGTAGAATAAGAGTATGCAGCTGCATGTGAAAAAATGCACATTTTGTCCTTTCAATCATATTTATTCGAAACCTGGGACCTTGCTGTAAGATCTCTCGCTGTTTGCTTTCATTGCTATAACCTTTGTTAAAGGAGTAGTTATCACAAAAATTATTTTTATTTTTTTTTTCTGTAAATGTACTCACCCTCAGGTCATCCAAGATGTAGATGAGTTTGTTTCTTCATGGGAACAGATTTGGAGAAATTTAGCATTACATCACTTGCTCACCAATGGATCCTCTGCAGTGAATGGGTGCCATCAGAATAAGAGACAAAACAGCTGATATAAACATCAGAATAATCTACACCACTCCAGTCAATCAATTAATGTCTTGTGAAGTGAAAAGCTGCATGTTTGTAAGAAACAAATCCATTTAGGCGTTTTTAATTTCAAACCAGTCCATAATCCATAATATTGTTTTCTCCAGTAAAAAAGTCTTCTCGTCTGAATCAGGAAAGAAATATGCCCAGATCAAGCACCATTTACAAGCCAAAACAGTTCTGAGCAAATGTGTCAATTTTGATGATTTTGACTCTCATTCTGACGGCACCCATTCACTGCAGAGGATCCATTGGTAAGTAACTGATGTAATGCAAAATTTCTTCAAATCTGTTTTGATGAATAAACAAACTCATCTACATCTTGGATGACCTGAGAGTGCGCAAACATTCATTTTTTGGTTAACTATTCCTTTAAATTACAGCATTAACTATTGACAAGATTTTCAAAAGGCTGCAGACTAAAACAAGGTCTAAACAGCTACTTTATTGGTGTACATCATTTACAGGTTGCCCAAGAGGCCTTGTTGACATCAGGATCAATAAATATGGTCAGTTTTGATTTCATGTCGATTTTAATGTCAATTCATTGACATTCATTACGAAAATGGACAACAATAGCTTTACTGAAAAGCTAAATAATAAACAGTTGCATATTTATGTTATATTACAGTTCTTCAGTAACGCAGTGTGGCTGCATAGAAACATAAAGCAGTCAAGAAGCCATAGAGTGTTTACTGTCGAGTATTAAGACGAGCTATAGAATTAATTAAATAGACACTGAGAAACAAAAAATCATTTCATGCAAAGCCACATATTAAAAAAATATCCCTGCTCTCCTGTACATACATTACCATTAGAGATTACCATTTTCAAACATTCCTGGTCATTTCTGTTTAAATGCGACACACATTACCACATTTAAAGACAAATAAAATACATACAGTCTTTATTAATGTGTATAAAATGACAACTTAATTTACACTTTAGTGTGGCTTTAGTTAGGAGACGTTTCGAGTCACTGAACTGCATGTAGAGGCATGTTGTAAAGACTTAAAATGTAAATGAGTTTGGTGTTCAAGCAAATAAGGAATTTTGACAGATTGAGCTCAGACAGTGAGGGGGAAAGAAAGGTACAATGTAATGTAAATCGAACACACAAACACAGTCTAACAGTCATTACCAGTGTGGTATTCAGTGTTTAGTGAATGACTGTTGCATTGTGGGTATAATATGATGTGGCACACTGCAAAAGCAGCATAAAGGCACACAGCAGAGCGCAGGATCATCGCATGTCGCTTTAACTGTCCTTACTTCGGCAGACTTTCCCTGGCATCTTCCAGCTTGGCAAGAACCCACTGATAATGACAGAAATGCATGATTTAAATTAATGCACGGGTACAAACCTTTACAGGCTATTTTATCTACAATTAGCTGCAAAACAAATCATAAATGTGGTAGACAAAACATTTTATGAAAAATTTAACTTAATGGGATTGACCACACAAAAATTACCACGTTTTACACACCCTCAAGCCATCCCAGGTGTATATGACTTTCTTCTTTCAGGGAAATACAATCAGAGTTAAATTAAAAAATGTCCTGGCTCTTCCAAGCTTTATAATGGCAGTGAATGGGTGTTGAGATTTTGAAGCCCAAAAAAGTGCATCCATCCATCATAAAAAAAGTGCTCAGCTCCAAAGGGTTAATAAAGGCCTCCTGAACTGAATCGATGCGTTTGTGTAAGAAAAACGTTCACGAGAGAGTGGCGTTCCAGCAGATGATGGAGGATGTAGGCGTAGAGTAAACTCAGCTGAGAATACGCTAGTCTTACAAGAACCAAGTTTTGTTTACAGCAAAGGAAAACCAGTCTCCTCTTGGCTTGTAGCGAAATCCTCTGGCATTTTTCCGTCCTCCGTCATCTGCTGGAATGCCACTCTCTCGTGAACGCGACAGCAGAAGCTAGAGATTATGGTTTATAAAGTTTTAAATATGGATATTTTTCTTAAACACATCTCTTCGCTTCAGAAGGCCTTTATTAACCCCCCAGAGCCGTGTGGAGCACTTTATATGATGGATGGATGAACTTTATTGGATTTCAAAATCTCTGCACCCATTCATTGCTATTATAATTTATTATTATTATTATTTTTAATCTAACTTCAATTGTTTTTGCTTGAAAGTAGTAAGTCATACAGTATACACCTAGGATGGCTTGAGGGTGAGTAAATCATGGGGTAATTTTAATTTTTGGGTGAACTATTCCTTAAAACTTGTGTGTGCCTTTTTTGACCTGGGTAAGAGGTTAAATGGATAGTTCCCCCATTAGTGCAAATTCTGTCATCTTTTACTCACCCTCAGTTTGTTCCAAACATGTATGAGTTTCTTCTGTTGAACACAAAAGAGGATGTCTTGAATAATGTTGGTAACCAAAAAGTTTCTTGTCTCCATTGACTTCCATGGTATTTTATTTCCATACTATGTAACTCAGTGGGGACCAACAACTGTTTGGTTACCAACATTCTTCAAAATATATTCTTTTGTGTTCAACAGAAGAAACTCATACATGTTTGGAACAACTTGAGAGTGAGTAAAACATTTTCTTTGTCATTTTTAGTTTTTGGGTGAACTATACCTTAAAAATGTTAAGAATATATACTAATTTTAGGTTTGTTCAAAATGCGTCCAGTTTCCACAAAACATTTTTTTTTTTATATAGAATTAATTTTTTTTGTATATTCCTGTTAGATTTCGGTCAAATTTGACCCGTGGTAATTTTGGTGGAGATGAGTGGAGATGTGTGTTCTGTTGAAACAATTTTCAACAAAACAAAAAGGTTAATTCAAATTGTGTACTGTGTCTCCATGTGGCGTTTGGTTAAACAAACTAATATGACAATATCTAAAGAATATGTTTCAGTAATTTAAAAATAAATTACCTCAGGTTTCAAAATGAATGGACACGACATACAGGATCATGTGGTCAAAAAAAAATCTAATTCACTTTTTTAAGTGTCTATTGTATTATTATACGCTTTGCAAATGGTCTTGAAGAAAAGCCATTTATGAAGGGATTCATGGTAATTTGGGGTCTTAAAGGGCACCATGGAAAGTGGGCGATACTCACAGGGTCGTTCCAAATGAAAGTGAGCAACCAAATTTTTTTTTGGCTATTTCACAAGGCCGTTAGCTAAGGGTACGTGAACGTGTCAAATTTAAGGTTTACAACTTTAAGAACAAATATAAATTATTACCACATATCAATACAGAACAAACCCCTACAATCTCTAAATAAAATAATAAAATAAATCACCTTAGCAGTAAAACAGAGTGAGACATGTTTTATTCAAAATGTATCAAAACTGGTTTATGTACCAATAAATAAATATTGGTACATAAACAAGTAATACTGTGTATTTTTGTGTGCAACCAAAACACCAATAATATAAAAACATGCTTAATGTGTGACTTATTTATAAACAAGCCCAAATTACTGAACTCTTATTTAGAAATGTCTATGCTTTACTACTTCCAGCTGCTCATTAAAAAGATGAGGGAGTTAAGTAAACATTATCATAATTCATCAACAGTAGATTATTGGCATGAATGTATGGTACATCTATTGGCATAAATGTATGCTATTCATTGATTGTGAACTGCTGTGAAACCTGTAGAACAAGCAACAGCACTGCATTTTTACTTTAAAACATGCAGTGTTCCCATTTAGTAAATCATTCCCTTTGAAGTTTAATATTCACATTAAGCCATTTTGCAACTCTTGTTTTTCTGTGCCCAATTTTAAGACCTCTTAAACGGATAATTACGACTCTTCTTATATCATTTGAAATATTTAAGACTTAAGGATCTGCTGGGACCCCGTTAATGATCCTGACTGGTGATCCTCACTATGAATGGGTTTTGCCCTCAGTTTAGAACAACCCTTCAAGCATCATCCCTTTCTGTGCATAAATGGCCAGAAGAATTGATCCACTTTCTGCCTAAATAATTATTGTGCTCCTTGTTAAAAATGTGAAGATACCAGTTCATGAACTAACGTTCACTATTTGTTTACAGCAGCAAAGATGTGCAACTGTACCTTTGCTAGTTCTGGAGTTTTGAAATTGATGATCTTCCCAAACTCTTTGGCATGAAACACTGATTTGACTCGCTCCTATGAAAATCAAAACAAGATCAATCATATTTTCATCATCATAAGAGAAATCCTTGTTCGGGAGGTTTTTCATTTGGATCAAACATGTAGGCCATGATATTATTGGTTAATATTTTTAATACTCTCTCTCAGACCACATGGCCTGGATTACCTCATTACTTCACCTTTCAGAGGTGAATAAACTGTTAATGAATGATTATGTAAGAAAGAACAGTAACACAAGTTAACTACTTGGGTTAAGTTTTAGGGTTAGTACCTTATTATAGTGTAAGCACATACTATATACACATGTACAAGAGGACTATAAATTAAAGTGCTAAACAAATATTTGCATATAAAGAATAACTTGCACAATAAGACCAGTGTGATTTAGATTTAATGTTGTTTATAAATGCACAAAATCAAACTCTGTGTTACGTATGATGATGTACCTTCGCTTCTATGCGCAGTCTCCTGCCCTCCACGATCATGGGCGCTGTGGTAAACTCATCAAACAGATACTGCCACTCACACGTCAGCTGCCCAAATGTGCCCTTAGTCACGAAAAATATCCCCCTGAAAGAAGAAAATCACACAGACACGAGCTGAAAAGCTTCAATCAAATAAAAACGGCTGTAGCACGTGACTTGAATAACTAGGATAGAATAGTACATGCGTAAATAATAAATTGCATGCAAAAATATACAGTTCTTAGGAAATAAATGCATTTTTACATTTCTAGCAAATTTTTTTTTGATCTTCCTAAAGGCTGCAGTACCCAGTTTCTGTAGTGCATGTAGTGTATTCCAGCCTTTAATGTTTAACATATGGAAAAAGAGGAAAGTTTTATGCCCTAAGTTTAATTATTGGGTTTAGGGATTTGTTGAGATTCCTCTCCTGAAGTATGAGCAGTGCTTGCTTAAGCAATCACAAGTTTTTCTTGCATAAAATCATTTTTACTGAAAACAAATAAACATGCATCATGGCACGGTACATGTGCATGGTATTTTTAAGCTCAATAATAGTTGCATTCAAAGCTAAAAAAAATGTAAATAATTTATTTTGAATAGAGCTCAGGGTGTTTACATGAAGGCTTTTATAAGCTGAAGCCAAACAGCTGTGACATGCTTAATGCAATTTGTGCATGCTTAAAACCAAATTACCCATTCATCTAAATGTCCCCATGTGCCATTGCCCATGTAAAACGAGGGGTTTAAATAATTCACCTACCTTTTAGTGATCATCAGGAAATCGGATTCGTTCACCTTAGCATGAGCAAAGTATCTGTACTTGGCAAACCTTCCGTTTTCAATATTCTACAAACCAAATGGAGAAACCCATTAATATTAAAAAAAAAAAAAAAAAAAAAAAAAAAAAAAAAAAAACAATCCTGAGAACATCTAGGATCAAATGTTTTCTGGCCATCATGTTCCTGAGATATGGTGATGGAGTGAGTATAATGACACAAGAACTGATGAAAAGACACACAGTGGCAACAAAACTTCAAAATCACCTACTCATCTTCATATACAATCGCACTAGGATTCTTAAAACCATTTTTTATTTCGTTCTAAAGCACTTTCACGTTGCCTATAGTTCAGACTGGTGTGTTTGAATGTGCTCTGGATGCAAGAATGCAAATTTCTAAAATTTCCCTAGTAAAAAGACTAGGGAAGAAAATAATTTAATGCAAAATTTAAGCAAAGGTTTAGTCACAACGTTTTCTAAAGAGACTAAAGTCACAGCACACACCCCAGCTCCTTCGTAAAGTGTCTATAAATCCATTAAATGCGATGTCATTTGAAATGCATTGTGGGATTGATGGGTGTGGAATGGGTTAATGATGAAAAAAATGCACTTGGAAACAGACTTTATTCAGGAAAAATAACAGATGATGGGGTGGGACAACAAATCAGAAGGAATAAAACCAAGATTCCTAATCATAAAACAGCAATATTTACATTTAAAATATATGAACTACTCTATCAGCTAGACACTACCTGAATTACATAAACACATTGTAAATTATTCTGATTTTAGATGCAAATTACACAAACAAACTGAACATTTATTGAAAGCCCTGAGAAAAGCACTTAAAGAGACACATTTTCCTCATCCTCATCAGTGTCAGAGCTATTCATCTGAAAGATGGCCGCTCTGCTCTGTGAACATGACAAGAGAGGAGAGCTGCAGTCAGTGTGATGTTAATGTGAACACCAGTACAGGCTGTGTACTAAACCAGAGACACTAATACTACCAGTACTAGTACATCTAACAATACTGAGATAATGTCTGCAACTCCTGCAGTTACAAGCTACACCACACATCACAAAAACATACTAGGACAATGACTGCTGGGAATTACTTAAGTAGTTTTACATAATGAATTACATAATTTGGTTTTGTTTTAGTTTGATTTGAGTTCATTTAATATTTTAGACTGTTTGTTTTTACATTTTAGTTTACTGTTTTTATAACATAAAAGAATAGAAATTTATAATACTATATATTGCAAAAAAGTTTGAATTTTTAAATTTGAAGTTTTACACATATATCCTGTACAATCTCTCAGCTACAAGTTATTATTTAAAATATTAACACCTCTTTTATATCTGATGATACAATTTCAAACCCTTGGCCTGTGTTGGTCTATTTGGTTCCTGTTGTGTTTTGGACGCTGTGATGTTTCTTAACTAGTTTAACCAGCAAGACTTCCTTGGTCAACCAGTTCAGCAGAAAGACTGTTCCGGTTGACCAGCTTCACCATCTAGACATATTCTAATCCACAATCTAGACTAATATAAAACCAGCATAAACCAGCCTGGACAAGCATGAAAATTCATGTTGGTCAAAACTGGTTGTTTAACGGTGGGTGTTTAAGAAAATGGCATAGAATTTTGAAGCAAGAAACAACTGCAAGTAAATCAGAAACTTGTTATTGTATATTTACAATATATGTATAATGTTATGCATATCTGTATCTGGGTAGATGACATGGATATAATCATCATATATTTTCAACATATATTAGAATTTACGTTTAATTACATGTTTCCATTCAAGGTTTTTTTTTTTTTATTATTAATAAAAATATGACCACTTTTAATCAGCAACGATGCATAAAACTGTCAAAAGTGACAGTAAAGACATTTAAAAAGTATAATATAAGAATCTATAATATTCCAAATAAATGCCGATCTTTTGAACTGAGCAGTTTAACTGTTTTCAACATTGATAATTATGTTTCTTGAGCAGCAAATCAGCATATTAAAATGCAAGATCATGTGACACTGAAGACTGGAATAATGATGCTGAAAATTCAATATATTCCAATAGAAAACAATTATTTAAAATTGTAATAATATTTCAGTTTTTACTGTATTTTTGATTATATAAATGCAGCTTTGGTGAGACTTATTTTTTGATGTTTTAATTTGTAATGTAAGAGATGTCATGTCAACTACCCATTTCCGTTGCTTATTATATTGTCCAATCCTATTATTTTTGTCTTTAAAACTTTTTTAATGCACCGCCATTATCTTGAACACCAGGAGTGTGACAGCAGGAAGTGAAGTGTCATGTGTCACCTGCAGCATCTGGCTGCCTATGCCCTCTCTCTCCTTATACGGCCGGATGACTCCATCCTCATGGATGAAACGAGGAGGACGTAAACTCTCCACATCTTGAGACGTCTCCGCAGCTCTGTATTCAAATCATGCCAGAAAACACATAAAATCATGGACTAACAAAGACTCTTTCCTAAACAATGCACACAGATACACAGACATATTCAGAGACCTTTTGATGCCTTGGAAGGTGCTGCTGGCCATGTCAATGATGCCCCCTGTTGGTCTGGTCAGAGCTCCGACCAAACCTTTCCCCACACCCTTAAAGAAACCTGCCGCTCCTTCCTTCTGAGCTCCTACAGAAACACACACACACACACACACACACACGAGATGCCTATTAAACTGAGCACACAGGAAAGCTGGATTCTTGACAGTGATAACTGAACATCTTTACCTTTAATGGGTTTAGTCACAATGCCCGTGATGCCGCTCACAAACCCCTGTGTGATGATGAGGAGAAGACTTCATATTTACAGACTGACTTCCCACAAAAAACAAACAAAACTACTCTACTGAATGCAAAATATGCACTATAGACTTGTCAGATGTCAATCAATTAAACATTTTTACTAAATTAAAGGGATAGTTCACCCAAAAATTAAAATTAAAATTAAAAATTAAAAAACCTGCAAGACCTTCGTTCATCTTCGGAACACAAATTAAGATATTTTTGATGAAATCTGAGAGCTCTCTGACCCTTCCATAGACAGCAAGGATCCTAACATGATCAAGGTCCAGAAACGTAGCAAGGACATTGTTAAAATAGTCCATGTGACATCAGTGGTTCAACCGTAATTTTACAAAGCTACGAGAATACTTTTTGTGCGCAAAGAAAACAAAAATAACGACTTTATTCAACAATTCGTCTTCTCCACGTCACCCTATAGCGCCTTTTTGGAGAGTATCACATACGTAAACAACGTATGCAATGTATATACGCGGATACGTTGTTTACATTCAGATCAAAGCTTAAACAACGTAAACAGTGTATCTGTGTATAGTGCTGCTGACACAGAACACTCTCCAAAAATGGCACTATAGGGTGACGCATAGGGAGACGAATTGTTGAATAAAGTCGTTATTTTTGTTTTCTTTGCGCACAAAAAGTATTCTCGTAGCTTTGTAAAATTACAGTTGAACCACTGATGTCACATGGACTATTTTAACAATGTCCTTGCTACGTTTCTGAGCCTTGATCATGTTAGGATCCTTGCTGTCTATGGAAGGGTCAGAGAGCTCTCAGATTTAATCAAAAATATCTTAATTTGTGTTCTGAAGATGAACGGAGGTCTTGCAGGTTTGGAACGACATGAGGGTGAGTAATTAATGACAGAATTTTCATTTTTGGGTGAACTATCCCTTTAATTACATGATAAGCTGATCAGTTACCTGAATTAACCATAAATAATCATATTATTAGGACAATATTGTGGAAAAGCATTGAATAGATATTAAAAAAGTGGCTTTAATAGATTTATTTTCCTGGCATATAACCTCTATTGTTATAATTCTTTTTTTTTTTGTATCTTATGTATATGGGCAGACCTTGGGCTCTGCTGTAAATCCTTATAAATCTAAAATGTTTAATAAATAAAGAATTTTAAAAAAGTGTCTTTAGAAGTCAATGTATTGGTTTTTTGGAAGAAAATAATTGCTCCAAAGGTGGGAAAATGTATGTATGAGAGCAGGACTAATTTTACATTTTTTTTTTTTGCAAATCACACTAAATTAATACATTAAACTGACAGTCCTACACTGTAAAAAACAAAACAAAAAAAACAACTGGATTATGATTTACATGAAAATACTATTTCTGTCTTTCCAATTCAAAATTTCACATTTAATTAAATGTCTGACTTGTCATTTCTATGTAATTATTTGTAAAATTTACTAGAAATTTCAGAATGAAAATGGCTTCACCCTTTTTTTTCCTATGTACTGTATATTTTTGGTTATATCTATTGACACAGTTTTTCCCAAACTAGGATTTATGAACTAAGGGAACTGCGGGGTGTTCATGAATTGATAAAAATCTAATAAAAAACAAAATCTTTAAAATGTAAATAAAGGCAAATCATTTTAACATTAAAACAAACAAAAATAAAACACTAAAAAGTTTACATAATTTATTTGTTTATCTGCATGTTGTGACCATTGACCAACACCTCAACTTGAAGGTAAGGTTCAACATTAAAAACTTGCCATTATGTCATTCCAAACCTGTATGATGTACTATATTCTGCACATCAAAAAAAAAGATATTTTGAAGAACGTTGGTAACCAAACAGTTTCAGTTCCCTTTTATTTCCATTAAATATATATATATATATATATATATATATATATATATATATATATATATATATATATATAAAAAAAAAAAAAAATACAATAGAATTTCAATGAGAACCGAAACTCTTTGGTTACCAAAATATCTTCAAAATATTTTAAGTCAAACAGGTCTGAAACAACGTAAGGCTGAGCAAATGATTAATTAAATTTGTTGGGTGAACTATCTGTTTGGTCAAAGTTTCTGTTGTCAACTCACAGAGACGAGTCCCTTCCCTCCTCGTGTCAGGCCTTCTCTCAGTCCGCTGGGCTGCTTGTTCATGGCCTCTCGTCTCTTCTGCTGATACTCCTCATCCATGGTCATGGCAGCCACACCTTTAGCCATCGCTCCCGTGATCCGAGACGCCGCTCCGGCCAGACCGCCTGAGAGGACAAGAGATGGACGGCTCAGAATATAAGTGGAACAAGATTGATATGAGCCTCATGTGACAACTTTTGATTGGAGAGTTCATAATTGCATAGATCACTCATAATATTAGTGTATTATTAAATATAGCAAAAAGAGAGAACGTACCCACAGCTCCTCCAACCAGAGCCTTCACACCGAGTGCCATGCCCTCCATAAACTCCTCTGGTCCCTGTATGGCACCCTGACAAACCAACATTCAGTGTTATTTTATATCATTAAGATACTATTAACAGTTTTTTTTTTTATTAAAATTTGTATTATTGTATTACATTTATTTTTTTTTCTGTAATTTTTTGTACGTTTTATTATTATTATTATTAATTTTTTTTTTTTTATTAATTTTTATTTCAATTTTAGTTTTAGTACATGAAAATGAGAAATGATGCTTTGGCAGCTAGCTAAAATAAAATATATATTTTTAGTATTTTATTTATATTATATTTCACTTAATATTTATTTCATTTCAAGTACCTAAAATGTTTTTAATTTTAGTTAACCATAATGACATTAACATGACAATAAACAGAAGTAATTAATTATAAATAGTTGTGTTCAATAAAAGAACAAGTCGTGTGTTTGTAACAAATTTAAATTTGAAAACTGTCAGTTTAGAGGGCCACATATTCTTCATCTTATCAATCCTGTCAAAAGAGTTGAAGCTTCACCTGATAAGGCTCATAAAAGAAGGCCTCGACACCTTCAGACAGACCGCGGATCAGTCCGAACGGATTCCCGAGGACATCTAAACCCAAAACCAGAACATACATCTGCTTGATAGCCTGAAACAAACAGCACACAAACACAGACAATTGAATGTATATGTTTAAAACACACTGAAATCATCATCAGTTGGTGAATGTTAAAGGGGTGGTTGACTTTTTTTTCTAGGCTTGATTGTGTTTATGGGGTGCAGTCTAACATGTGTTAATGCTTCGTTTGTAAAAAAAAAAAAAAAAAAAAAAAAAAAAAATGCATTATTTTTCACATAATTTACCTTTATTCTACACCGCTCTGTTCCTTCTCCTATAAACGCGCTGATCATTTTCTGCTTTTATGAAGCCCCTCCCTCAGAAATACACAGTGGGCTGAGATTGGTCAGCTGGCTCAGTGTGTTGTGATTGGCTAAACCGCCTCTAGTGCACGTCTAAACGTCACACCCCTCAGGTCAGCGGCATGTGCTCCGGTTGTATTGTAAACAATGGCGTCGTCTATGTTGCTTTTCAATTTAAGCCTGACTGAGACCCAGAGAATATTAGTGAAGAGGATCGCGCAGAACCTGTGCAAGCACGGCTCTTAATGGTATGTTTTTTTGTTAGTTGCTGTCTCATACTTTTAGATACACTGTTATTTGTAAATGCTACTGCTTCTGTTAGATTTTAATATACGGTTTTATCCTGATTAAAGCTTTAATACAGCACAGCAACCGCACGCGCGTCCATGTATAACTCTTCTCATAGCTATGTGAAAATAAGTGAATAAATGGAAAAGTTAATTTGCAGAGAGAGAGAGATGCAGAGCGTGTGCAGAGCAGGATGACGCGAGGAACAGTATTAAGAACCGCTTCTTTAGAACATTGATTTTGAAACTTGCGAATCTATTAGAATCGTTAGAAGACAGAATCGCGATTCGTATATGAATAGATTTTTACGTGCAACCCTAGTTTTCTCTTCTCTAAAGCAGCACAACATGGCCTCGCCCCCTTTGGTGCGTGTTCCCAGGGGCGGGTTTATCTAGAAGTAACTCGTTGTAGTCCCTACAAGCCGTTTTTGTAGGCATTAAATTGCCATAAATTTAAAAGACGATATCTCCGTTTGCATTGAACTTTCAGCGACGCAACTTTGCAGATGTTTATGCTCAAACAGCAACATTACACACTAACTAACGTTAAAAAAGTGAAATCGCAATCAACCACCCCTTTAAAGGTGAAAGCTCACCTGTTTGGAATAATGGCGGATGACCTCCGACTGCAACTGCTGAGTGGTGCGGAACTGGTACGTCAGCTCAAAAAACGCAAGTCTGGAGAAAGACAGGACACAAATGTAAGCATTTCCAATAAAATAGATTTCTAGGTAATAAATATACACTTCAACATCACATAAGAGACTTTGTATGTACTGTATATAATTTAGTATGCATGGAATATCCACTAAACCTACTACTTTTGCCAAAATGTGAAATACAGAATCAGACCACACTACACTGGGTATGGTGCCCTTGATTTGATCTTGCCCTTCTTATTTTAAAAACGTGCACTACCAACAAAAGTAACAACCACATTAATTTCTGAAAAGATAGCTGGATAAAACTTGAGGCTATATTACAATTTGACAAGCCATTTATTATTACACTACATATTGCATACTGTTTCATATACTGTACAATTTTATAATGAATTAAGCAGCTCGTCGTTATTATCATTAATACTAAAACCAACTAAATTAACTAAAAGTATAAAAATGTTAACTAAAATAAAGCTGAAATAAAATATATGAGATGAAAAACTGCCTTGGCAATTAAGTGAAATCACTGAAAGCACTAAAATTACTAGGTGGAAACAAAAACTATAGCTAAAACAACAAAGTAATACTAAATGTAAATAACAAATAAACTAAAACTAATTTAAAACTAAATAGTAACAAAATCTAAGTAAAATTGACAAAAGCACCAAAATTACTAGAAACTAAAATGCAAAAATAATTAATTCAAAATTAAAAAAAAAAAGTATTCAAAAATAATTAATTCAAAATATAAAAAAGTATAATAGTAAATAAATAATAATTGCATTCAATATATACATAATATATATACATAATGCTTGTCTAATAATGAATCCTCATTGCATATGCACAGTATTGCTCCCTTGACATACAGCTCTAGCTTGTCTTGGTCTTTCCACTAGAGGACAGTGTGACAGCAGAAAAACTGAGGTCAAGAGTGTGTTTTGTTGACAGCATAACCACATGTGAAATCCAGAAATACCCATCGTGTGAAGTGAGGGTTCAGCTGGGCAGACAGGAATGAGGAACTAGAGGGATTTCCTGCCGCAGTGAGAGCGAGTGCGGTGAAGTGAGTGTATGTACTTGAAGAGGACGTCCTGAGCGTCAGTGAGTGTCGCTCCAATGCTCTTCAGCAGGAGGTTGAGAGACTGAAGGGGAATGACCTCTCTCTCTCTTTCTTTCTTATTCCCGTCTTCACCACCGGTGCTCAGAGAGAAACTCAAGTGAAGCTGCCCCACAAAAACACAGTTACACACTACACTGTATACTCAGAATGTGTTGATTTTAAAAACTACTTTTTGCCTTCAGTAAGCTAAGTTTGTCATAAATATTAAATGTTATTCTGTGGTCACAGTGAATTGGACAGAGATTTTGGTAACTGACCTTGATGGGCGAGATGTGGAAGTACTCGTACAGGCTGATGGGTGACGTGTCTGTCGCTGAACTATGATTCAACTCAGTCTTCAGATAATCAATGTCCTTCTCAAACAACTCCACCTACAGTACAACACCACACACATACATCAACAGATCAAATACACTAGCGTTCAAAACTTTGGGGTCGGTAAGATTTTTTAAGTCTCTTATCCTCACCCAGGCTGCATTTATTTGATCAAAAATACAGTAAAAATTGTAATTTTGTGAAATATTATTTTCATTCAAAACAATTGTTTTCTATTAGAATATATTTTAAAATGTAATTTATTCCCGTGATCAAAGCTGAATTTTCAGCATCATTACTCCGGTCTTCAGCGTCACATGATCCTTCAGAATTCATTCGAATATGACGATTTGAAATAGAAAGTTCAAAAGAACAGCATTTCATGGAAATGTATAAATAAAATATATAAATATTAAAATATTTTGTAACATTATAAATCTGTTACTGTCACTTTTGTTTAATTTAATGCATTGTTGAATAAAAGTATTATTTTCTTAAAAAAATCTTTCAGGCCACAAATTTTGAATGGCAGTGTATGTAATATAAAATATACTGTAATAACAAAGAGTGTGGATGAACTAGAGGGAGAAGTGTCTGCTCAGTACTGAAAGTATCAATAGAGTATGGAGTTGCCACTCATAAAGAAGAATCAATCACTTGTAGGTTTCACAGATGCCTATGTAGACCCTTGTGCTGTAGGAGTGTTACTGTACCTCCTGTTCAGACGTGACAGCACTGGCGTGCTCTGCAGTGAAGAGCTCAAGCATGGCATACAGGAACCCAAGATCTATCCGCAGGTCCATCTCCTGAATCAACACTTTAAAATACCTGCAAAGCAGAAATGAAGCATGTTTTGCAGTTTCTTTGAGAGCAAGAGATGAAAAGAAATTGTATGAGGAGGAAACATACTTGATGCGAAGAATGTCTGAATGTCCGGCTGCTCTGGTGATGATGCTAACATCAGCGAGTGGTTTGGGCTCTGAAATAATAAATAAATAAATAAAAAACAATAAAATGTAATAAACTTTACTGTATCAATGCCAGACTGGTTAGACACTAAAATAAAATAAATAAAATTAAATAAAATTAAATATAAAATTAAATAAAATAAAATATAAAATAAAATAAAATAAAATAAAATAAAATAAAATAAAATAAAATAAAATAAAATATTTTGCATTGGCCTTTGAGTGAATAGGCCTCAAGGCTGTGGATCGACTGACCTGAGTCCATGCTGACTGATTTGGGAGGTTTGATGGGGTAGAACACAAATGGGAAGATGGCTCCAGGCAACTGATTTTGGATCTGAGGAGTAAACAGGGGCATTTTCATGTTCACTGACCATACTAACTGTATGAATTATTGTGCGTCACAATTATTGAATTGTGCTGATCTAGGCTTTGTGGTTGCTCTAATCACATGGTTATAACTCGTATTTTTATAATGTGCCTGAAGCTGGATTGCTTTACTGGGGGTGAAGCAGACCTGAATCCTGTTGATCTGGACTCGGTAGGTTTTCTGGCGGGTGGAGACACTGTACTCCACCTTTAGTGCTGGCAGGAAGTTCCTCCTGAGCGGCGCATCAAAGGGCTGCATTATCCTCATGTCCACCCCATTAGCAGCAAATAACACCTGATGAACATTCAGTACAGCCAGCGTGGATTAAAACAGACATAACCTTCTCTGAATAACTTCTGTCCTTGTTGCAGCCCATGTTATTCAACAACTTGATAATGGGGTTGCAGATGCAGATATCTTTAAGTGCAAGGTGACCGATGTCAATATAACAGCCATTATATCACACTATTTCATTTAAACAGTAAATAACATGCATAAAAAAAACTGTAAGCAAAATTTAATATTTATTGGGTCACACTTTATTTTAAGGTCCACTGTTAGCTATTAACTATGATTTTTGCCTCAAACTCCTAAATACTGCTTATTAGTAGTTAGTAATGTAGTTGTTAAGTTTAGGTATGGGGTAGGTTTATGTATGTAGAATATGGTCATGTGCTTTATAAGTACTAATAAACAGCTAATATGCTAGTAATATGCATGCTAATAAGCAACTAGTTAATTTATTTAAATTAGTTAATTAGAAATAAATCATTTGACCATGAATCAATTGAAATAAAAAAAAAAAATCAATCATATGATATGTGACTGAAATCTAAATGTTAATGCTAAGTTGCGTTTCCAGCACTTATTGGCCACAGTCAAGAATTAATGCATGCCAAGTATATTTCAGCCTAATAAGACCCAATCATAAACCAGGGTTATTTGCATGTAGAAGCCTTAAAGGTACAGTAGCAAAAACACTGTTTAATTCTGATGGTGACAACTCATTTAAAATAAGGCATCTTGCCTTTAAAGGGGGCCTATTATGCAAAAATCACTTTTATAAGGTGTTTGAACACAGTTGTGTGCTGCAGTGTGTGAAAACAACCAGCCTGTAATGGTAAAAATCCACCCACTCATTTTTTTTATAATCCCAATAAATCATAAACAGAACAAGTGATTCCAGATTTCTCCCTAGGTACACGTCACCATAGTGAAAAAGTCCCACCCATTTGTGACGCTCTGTGGCCAATTAGCATAGACACAGGCCTGAGTAAGAAGCAGCAGTCCGCCATTACTGGAGATATACAATGTCAGTGCCTTAAAGAGGCAATACAAGTGTTGTGTTTTGGGAAGCACCAATGAACATAGGAGCTGCATAGACTCCCTCCATTTGAGCCGCTAAGGACACTGTGGTTAAGTTTCATTTTCGAAGGAAATGTACCAAGAAAAAAAAAAAAAAAACGCTAAAGTCATGCCAATCATTTTACACCCGACTGCCTCACAAACAAGGGTCATTTCAACGCTGGATTTTCGCAGTATGATTCTGAAAGAGGGATCAAGACCAACACTTCATGCGCGAACGTCAGCACCAGACAAAGCAAGTGCTTCATATTTTGTTTTCAAATAGCCTTTCTGAAAGAGCTTCTTGACACTCTGTAATGTTGCTAAAGCTACCATCGTCTCTGCCTGTTTTCACTGATGCTGCCTTTTCGTGCTACCAGAACGATCGTAAATATTAATGTGGCAGTTAAAAAAAAAATGCCTATAAAGCAATGTGAGTCAATCGCATGAGAGTTTCTGACAGTTTCAGTGCGTGAGATTGTTGTGTGTTGCTGGTGTGCCGGCAGGAGCATTAGCTTTTGAAGCTCCGCCTCTTTCTATAAAGGGGGCCGGGAGCACCAGCTCATTTGCTTTCAAAGGGACAAAGACAAAAACGGCGGGTTTTGGCTCATACCCTAAAAGTGTCAACTAAAACAAAGCTATAAAAAAATGATCTGCATGGTATTTTGAGCTAAAACTTCACATACACACTCTGGAGACATCAGAGACTTATTTTACATCTTGTAAAAAGAGGCATAATAGGTCCCCTTTAAGGGCTGTGCACTAACCTGGTAGTCGTTTTCTAGGTCAATGATGATGCTGTCCACTGGCCCGCTTTCCATATAATCTCTGTAGCGCTGCTCCAACATCGCCGCCTCTTTAACACTCAAAACCTTCCATCGGCTACGCTTCTTAGGCTTGGTTTCCCACACCACATCAGAACTGACCAACACAAGCAAATTATATTCATTTGATCTATTTCAATAAGCAAAATATGAAGAGTTTATTTGCAAAAACATATCTCCATTTTGTAAATTTTTCAAAAATCATGTTTTTTTTTGTGTTATCATGTTTTTATTGTTTTACTGTGTTAGTTTTATTTTTAGTTATTTTTTAACCTAATCAAAATAACCCAACTGTAGTTTGATTGAGATTAATTGGAATGCACAATGAAAAAACATGATTTTTGAAAATTTTTAAAAATGTAGTTATCCGTTTTTGCAAATGAACTCTTCATATATTCTAGGTTGATGTGGACGCTAATATAGTTGCCATTATAGTTATCATTCTTGTTGTGAAAGAACCTAAAATGTGCTTAACACTTTTTTTGTGTCAGACGTATGCCACCATGACCCCCAGCAGTACCTGGTGATGCCAATGAAGGCCACTTCCTGGCTGGCGGTGTTGTTGACCAGTGAAATGCCCATGTTCTGTAACGAGATGCAGGTTTCCTGTTCTGCAAGCTCTATTTTCTCGTTATCGCAAATCTTCTTGAAGACACACGGCTCGGTGGTGAAAAGTGCCACACGCTGGAGGCCTTCATAAAATGAGATGACAAACAATTTTCTCTCCTTGTTCACATCCAATAACTGGTCCTATAGAACAAATGAAAACAGGGACCCAAACGAACATTTAGTTGCACATCTTCAATGAAGAGTGAGGTTTATAGTATTTAAATTAATGCAATTTATCACAATCAAATGTTGTATTATCAATCATCAGATCTGATTTTTATTTCTAACCTCTTCGCTCTTGAGCTCTCCTTTGTATTTGCCCCATTTCCAGCTCAGTATTCTTGAGCCGGTGGGCTCGGCCCAGGTGTAATACACCGCCTCACCTGGAGCCAGCTCATCCATTTCTGCCTGAGAGCTGCTAGAATAAAACCATTAGTTCAGACTTACTACATAATATATAACATCATCACAAAACATCCAACAACTGCAACAAACTTCAACAAATTCTGCACAACACAAAAAAAATGAAATGTTTGGGGTTAGTAATTTACATTGTAACAAAAGGTTTCTATTTCAAATAAATGCTGTTCTTTTGAACTTTCTATTCATCAAATAATCCTGAATAAAATGTATCATGGTTTCCACAAAAATATTAAGCAGAACATAAGAAATGTTTCTTGAGTAGCAAATCAGCATATTATGATTTCTAAAGGATCATGTGACACTGAAGACTGGAGTAATGATACTGAAAATTCAGCTCTGCATCACAGCAATAAATTACATTTTAAAATATATTCAAATACAAAACAGTTCTTTTAAAATGTCATAATATTTTACAAATATTACTGTTTTTACTACAATATCAAATGCAGCCTTGGTGACCAAGAGAGACTTCTTTGAAAAACATTAAAATATCTTAAAGACCTCAAACTACGTTAAAAAATACTGCAAAAAGAAGAAGATTAGGAAATTATTTTATGCAACAGAGATTGTTGAAGTTTGTTTAGACTATATAAAAGTGAGACACTTCCACAAGTTACACTTTCTAATTTGAGAGATGAATTTGAAATCATGACGTCAATGCAGCCGCAGCAAGCAGGCGCTCACAGGTGTACAACACAGCATATTGAAACCACAGAAATTATAGGCCCATAGTATTAACAAAATAATATCCGAGAATAATTTACACTTGATATACAGCACAGGCAGTTAACTTCCCTTTAACAGTAGCCAAAGTCACAATAACCAAGTGTCCAATGAGAGAAAAAAGAAAATAATTCATGCTCTGTATCTTATCAGTTCCACTGAGACACAAGAGAATACATTTCATTTGTTAGGAAGTGGAAATGAAAGCAGCTGTAAGCACAGAATCAGGAAGCAAGTAGGTTAATTTCTGTTGTTTTGTCCACAAGGTGCAAAACACCTGACGAGTTGTAAAATCATCATCAAGAAGAGAAAGATTCACTTCAGACTGCAACCTTTTGCTGTGGAAAGAAAATGAGTTAAAGACGTTAACTGTACTCATGTTTTTCCCCAAAGTATTTCAGAAAGGGTCGAGCAGCTCCCTTCACCAAATCCCATGTTAGCTTGCAAGGAAAAGAAAGAAATACTGTTTCATGCGTCTCAACCAACATCTCTTTGTCTGTCAGTGTGAAAGTGTGTACCAGAGGGATTCAGTCTCTTCACAAACTGATAAAGAGAGATCCACTCTCTCATCCCGAAGCCAAGTAGAAGCTTTTCGCTTACTGGTGCTAGAAAGAAAGAAGGATACAACAAAAATGCAACAAAATAAAATATAAAACACTCTAGCAACATAAATACAAAACAGTAAGCACATCGCAAAACTGACAATTAAAGCATTTAAAAATGAATACAGACTGTAGTGTAAAGTTTCAGTGAATGCTAAAAGAGCAAAGATTGCTACATTTGATCACAAAGAAAAAAAAAAAAACTTAAAAAAAATAAATAAATAAAAAAAACACTTGAAAGTGGTTTTAAATTTTGGTTTACCAGCTGCTCCCATCTATGAACTGCAATGGCATTTTTAACTTAATTGGCAAATGGATAAAGAAAGCAAAAATGTTATTTTAATGCTTAAAAATAACACTTAAAATGATTTATCATTTTTTAAAATTTGTTATATTTAAGTATACTTTGAAGCACAAATTAAATAAATGTCTACATACTTGACAATTTCCGAAGTGATTTATTTACATTTTTATTTTTGAATTAAAACATGGATAACTGAATACTTTGTTTTATTTTTATAAGCAACATATATATTATAAGCAATCCTAATCTCCCATAACAGTGCACATTAAGATGAAAATAATACAGTGAGAGATTTATTATTTAATGATATATTATGTTTTCCTATTATATTGTACACATTTTGATAAGGATTTTTGATAAGAACTTTTTGGTTGATCAAATTTGTGTAAAAAAAAAAAAATAAAAAAAAAAAGGAAGAAAAAAAAAAAAAACCTTAACTGTAGGCTTTGTGTAGCACCACTTTTCTGTTTTTCTTTTTTTAATCAGAAAAAAGAAATTATATTTTGCCTGATGCTTCCAAGGCTATGACAAATCATTCAATTTGAACCCCAAATTTCTACCAAACTACCAACCATCACTATTTCGATACATCTAATTCAGAAGAATTTACAATCACAATGTTCAATTCCTCAATAAAAACGAAATCCTTGCAAGGCATATACACGTACAGCATACGATCAACAGAGCCAAAGACCACCGGACTGTCCTTACTGCTGCCTCTCGTTGTGTCTTTCTCTTATACTTTGATCTTGCACAGTTCTGTTTGCACTTTGATCTTGCACAGTGTGTTTGTCATGCTCACCTCTGGTGGAACTGTAGTGTCTCGTCTTTAGTGTGGTTGATGAGGAGGAACGGAGCGGCACCATCGTGGTAGTCAGAGAACCGGATCACAGCAGAATGTTCTGTCAGATTCACATCCACAATAATACCACCCAACTACAAACAAGAGGAAACAAAAAAAGGATAAATCGAGGGAGAGTGTGCTTGTGTACGGTATCTCTCAAATCTGTGTAGGAAACACTAACTCACGGTTTTATCCAGATGCAGCAGGAGGCAGTTCTCTGGCTGGTGGAAGTAAAACGCCCGTGGTGATGACTGACTGCCCTCCACTTTGACTCGGAGTTTCTTTGAATCTTTTTCTGGCCAGAATGGAACAGCAGCCTAAGAAGCAGATGGATAAATCTCAACATTCAGAGAATGAACATTTCTCCTGGTACAATCGGTTGTATTTCCTGACCTGTCCGGGTCGGGCCTCTGTCCACTGATCCAGACCTTCCTCACAGACTTGGATTATGTGCTTGGTTCTGTTCACCAGCATGTAGAAGGGCAGGAACGTCACCAACCGTGTCAAACTGAAGCTGGTTGCATCTATCTTCACTCCCACCTAACAGCAAACCAAATATTACTCAACAAATATTCAATTCAAGACAATGTGGCATTCGAAACCCTTTTTTAATTTTGTAATCGGACATATTTCTGAGTTAACTGAGTATACTGAATGCCCAAAAAAAACAGATCATGGGACTAGATTTTATCCATCAGTAATTTGATTTGATTGGACTGTTAAAGTGATTATCAATCTAATGCTATTTTACTATGATTTACTATTAGTATTAGTGTTGTCAAACAATTAATCGCATCCAAAATAAAAGTTTTTGTTTACATAATATATGTTAGTGTACTGTGTATATTTATTATGTATATGTATATATGTGTATATATATATATATATATATATATATATATATATATATATGTGTGTGTGTGTGTGTGTGTGTGTGTGTGTGTGTGTATATATATATATATATACACATATACACACACACAGTGGTGTGAAAAATTGTTTGCCCCCTTCCTGATTTTTTATTTTTTTGCATGTTTGTCACACTTTAATGTTTCAGATCATCAAACAAATTTAAATATTAATCAAATATAACACAAGTAAACACAACATGCAGTTTTTAAATGAAGGCTTTTTTTTATGAAGGGAAAACAAAATCCAAACCCACATGGCCCTGTGTGAAAAAGTGTTTGCCCCCTCACCCCGTTAAAACATAACTGTGGTTTATCACACCTGAGTTCAGTTTCTCTAGCCACACCCAGGCCTGATTACTTCCACACCTGTTTGCAATAAAAAAAATCACTTAAATAGGACCTGCCTGACAAAGTGAAGTAGACCAAAAGATCCTCAAAAGCTACACATCATGTTGAGATCCAAAGAAATTCAGGAACAAATGAGAAAGAAAGTTATTGAGATCTATCAGTCTGGAAAAGGTTATAAAGCCATTTCTAAAGCTTTGGGACTCCAGCGAACCACAGTGAGAGCCATTATCCACAAATGGCGAAAACATGGAACAGTGGTGAACCTTCCCAGGAGTGGCCGGCCGAACAAAATTACTCCAAGAGCGCAGTGACAACTCATCCAAGAGGTCACAAAAGACCCCAGAACAACATCCAAAGAACTGCAGGCCTCACTTGCCTCAGTTAAGGTCAGTGTTCATGACTCCACCATAAGAAAGAGACTGGGCAAAAATGGCCTGCATGGCAGAGTTCCAAGACGAAAACCGCTGCTGAGCAAAAAGAACATAAAGGCTCGTCTTAGTTTTGCCAGAAAACATCTTGATGATCCCCAAGACTTTTGGGAAAATACTCTGTGGACTAACCAGACAAAAGTTGAACTTTTTGGAAGGTGTGTGTCCCATTACATCTGGCGTAAAGTAACACAGCATTTCAGAAAAAGAACATCATACCAACAGTAAAATATGGTTGTGGTAGTGTGATAGTCTGGGGCTGTTTTGCAGCTTCAAGATCTGGAAGACTTGCTGTGATAAATGGAACCATGAATTCTGCTGTCTACCAAAAAATCCTGAAGGACAATGTCCGGCCATCTGTTTGTGACCTCAAGCTGAAGCGAACTTGGGTTCTGCAGCAGGACAATGAACCAAAACACACCAGCAAGTCCACCTCTGAATGGCTGAAGAAAAACAAAAAGAAGACTTTGGAGTGGCCTAGTCAAAGTCCTGACCTGAATCCTATTTAGATGCCGTGGCATGACCTTAAAAAGGCGGTTCATGCTCGAAAACCCTCCAGTGTGGCTGAATTACAATTCTTCAAAGATGAGTGGGCCAAAATTCCTCCACAACGCTGTAACAGACTCATTGCAATTTATCGCAAACGCTTGATTGCAGTTGTTCCTGCTAAGGGTGGCCCAACAAGTTATGATGTTTAGGGGGCAAATACTTTTTCACACAGGGCCATGTGGGTTTGAATTTTGTTTTCGCTTCATAATAAAAAATTTCATTCAAAAACTGCATGTTGTGTTTACTTGTGTTATTTTTGATTAATATTTAAATTAATTTGATGATCTGAAACATTAAAGTGTGACAAACATGCAAAAAAAAAGGAAAAATCAGGAAGGGGGCAAACAATTTTTCACACCACTGTGTATGTATGTGTGTGTGTGTGTGTGTGTATCTATATATATATAAATAAATAAAAATACACACACATACAATATATATTTTGAAAATATTTACACGTATTTACATGTATATATTTATATTTTTTTATATTACAGATAAATATACTTAATAAAAAAATATACTTAACATATTTTTCTTTAATATATACATGTATGTGTGTGTATTTATATAGACATATTAAATATACACAGTACACACATATATATTATGTAAACAAACTTTTATTTTGGATGCGATTAATCGCGATTAATCATTTGACAGCATTGATTAGTATTTAGTATTATATACTATTATAGCTTTAAATTTTATTTTTATATTTTCAGTTTTCATTTTAATCTTAGTTTAAGTTTTAGTAATTCTGATGTGCTTTTGATACTTTAGTTTTGCATTTTTTAACATTTCTATTTAGGTATCATATGTTATTATTTCAGATTTAGTTGTAGTAATTTTAAACAAACATTTTAAAGTTTTTTTTCCCCCCATCTAATATTTACATTTTAATATTTTATTTCAGCTTAATTTCAGTTAACGATGTTAGTGGTTTTGGTATATATCTATCTATCTATTATATATATATATATATATATATATATATATATATATATATATATATATATATATATATATATATATATATATATATCTATATATATCTATATGTATATGTGTGTATATATATATATATATATATATATATATATATATATATATATATATATATATATATATATATATATATATATATATATATATCTGTCTATATCTATATCTATATATATCTATATATCTATATATCTATCTATCTATCTATCTATCTATCTATCTATCTATCTACCTCTTCAGTCTGATAAAAGAACATTTTAGAGTAAACAAACAATATCAAAATTTAAAAAAAAAAAAAAAAAAATGATTGGCTCTTTTAACCAAAAGACACGGATTCCATTCCTATAGATCTAATAATGAAGGTTGTATATTTCTCCCATTAAATTTGTAAAAAGTGGTCAATTTCCTCTATATACTGTCTTTGGGAAAAACACGCACCAGAAATAAGATCTAGAACAAGTATTAAGAAAGTAAATAAAATCAATTTTGATTTCCCTTTAACTTAATGTATTAAAATCTGATGGTTGTAATGAAAGAACTCTCACCATGTAATCCTTCTGTTTCCCTTTGCATTTGACGTCACCATAACTCCCAACAGTGTCAATGGAGAAATCATCTGATAATTCACTTTCTGAAATCATCAAGCGAATCTGTAAACAACAGTGACAGAATGAGAAGTAAGAAACTTGATCAATAAAACAGCTGAATGTTTACTATATGCTTGATGACCTTCTTCCAAACCTTGTTGTTCTGCAGAAAGTTGCGTGGCTTGAAAGAGAAGAGGAGGGGCATGTCGTAGTCCTTTGCGTGTTTGCGATGAAGATCATCTGCCTTGTACTGCAACAGTCTGCCTGTCTTATTCACCATCCAGTACGGGGAGTGGATGGCCACCACCACCTGACCCTCCTCCTTCTTAACATGGACAGCGATGTCCAGCTCCGGTCTCGCCTCCGTCTCCTCGTCCGCTCCCAGCGAGCGGAATTTGATGAAGCTGATCTCGTCACAGTCGCTGCACAGACTATACATGGACTCCCAGTCCTGCTGCAGGTATCCCAGCAGCTTCAGCTCCAGAATGGAGAAATCCATGATCGCCGTGTGGATCTGGGAGGAGTGGCCTGCTTTCAGTTCGGAAGGGGGGAAATCTCCATTGGCCTGTAAACAAAACAGTTTTGTAAAATATGGAACTATAAATCAAATACCTGTTACATGCCTGAAAGTACTCTTTTTGATAGAAATTCCAATCTATTCTATAGAAATTCCAAGCAGACTTTGACTTGGGTGGACAGGATGTAATCCAGCATTTTAAAACGCAGATATGACAATTGTTGAGTTTTTTTTTTTTTTTTTTTAGTTTTTTTGGACAATTAGTTGTTATACTTGGAACTGAGAAACAATTGCCAAAAAATAATTGTTAATTTCATTATTTTAGTGTAAACATGTCATGTTTATATTTAAACAATGTTGATGGATTTTTATAGTTGTGAGTTAAATGATGAAAATATCAAAATGATTTATCATTTAAAAAAATAATAATTTGTTAAACAAGCGTTAAAATTATCAGGTGATTATAATTATTTGGGGTGCACTTGTATTAAAATTTATGTCTGACACTTATAAGCTGATACTTTGATTCATGTTATGGCTTATAAACAATAAATCCCCATAATGTAATTTTCATAATCATAATTTATTAATCATAATTTATCATTAGAAACTAAAATTAATAATCAGTTAAATAATCATTAAAATTATCAGGTAAAAATGTTTATATCAGGATGCACTCATTTTAAAATTTATGTCCAATACTGATAAGCAGATATACTGTATGTAATCTCCTTTATTAAAATTCAATACTATTTTGTCTGAATAAATAAATAATAAAAACATTAACTACTAAAATAAAATAATAAAAAAAAATGCTAAAAATGAATTTGAGTATGAGAAATGTATATTTATTATATTATATTTATGATATTTATTTTTTTGTTAAAAGATGGACTTTCATGAGATGGCAAAATTAATATTCATGTTAAAATAAGGGAAATGAGCATGCCCAGTTAAATGTCCAATATCAGACGATTTTGTAGCCAATATTAACTGAGACAGATAAATTAAGTGTCTCTGATATCGTCAGATAACCAATATGGTACCGTTACAGTGGGCATCCCTCTTAACTGTAATATAATAATTGTGCCACGTCAAACCACACATATCTGACTCAGTGGAGAAGGACTGTAAAGTCTTGTGTACCTTTATTTTGAAGGTGATGGGGTACGGCAGGAGGTTGCGGAGGAGAACGGTGGGCCACAGGTGCAGAATGATGGGCTTGTCAAACTCCTCCTCAGTGCTGTGTGACATCAAAGCGTCTGGAACAGGAATCATGTTGACCTTCAGCATCTGGGTGCTGTCTCCATGATGATGGCAGGTTTTCTCCAGACACTCTCCGGGCTTCTGAATCACCTCAGTATAAGTGAAACCCTCGGAGCGGTAGTACTGCTCCTCGCCTTCAGTTACAGGCTGCAGCTTCAGTTCAGCTCTGCAAAATGATTATAATAATAATAATAATAATAATAACTGAAAATGGTAAAATATAAATTTAAGATACATATGCAGGATGAAAGAATGGTTCAGGTTCATTACAAATTATAATGTAATTAATATTTTAGCTTTTCATGGACATTTTTCATCCTTTCTTTCACCCTGAGATTTAAACACGCTATTTTTTAATCAAACTTAGTCAAACTTAAAGCTATAACATTACTTAAATATGAATTAACAATAATAATAATAATAATAATAATAATAATAATAATAATAATTATTATTATTATTATTATTATTATTATTATACTAACAACTAAAATCAAATCATTTTAAATGCTAAAATTAAATGAATTTAATAAAAAATGTAAATGTAGGCATCACAAAATTATAATGTAGAGCATGAAAAAAGGATATTTATTTTGAGAATTGTTGCTTTTAAAGATAAACTAAGTGAGATGTGGCAAAATTAATATAAATGTTAAAACAGGGGAAATGAGCATGCACAGTTGGCAGATTTGTATCTAATATAAAAATCTAATAAATTAAGATATCCCTAAAATTGGCAGATAACTGATATGATACTGTGACAGTGGACATCCCTAATAATTATAAAAAACAAGTAATAAAAAGTAATTATTATTATTATTATTATTATTATTATTATTATTATTATTATTAATTTAAATGTATAATCTCTAGAAAAAAAACTCTTAAAATGTTTGCTTCCTAAGTAAATTACTTTTTTTCTGAACAACTAGACAAAAATACTGGGAGGAGGAGTTTTTTGGAGTGTATGTTTGTGAAAGTCAACAGTTAAACAGCGCTGACAGTCCTGTGCTGTAACTGACCTGTAGGAGCCCAGCGGCACACAGAACTCCTCTGTAGGCAAAGAGATGCCCAGACACTCAGATCCCTCATAAACACGGAACGCCACCGAAAAGTGATTGATAATCTAGAAAATCAATTCAAAACCATAACATCATCAACTACCAAACTCTCAACAATACAATAAAATTTCCATTTATTAAATGCTGTAGCTAATTTGATTATGTTCACAGCTACTAATAAGAGTATATTACAGAATTATCTCTCAAAATCAGTGTAAAAATGTGTGTAGGCTTAATGAGGAGTCTTTTTTTAAAGGGAAGGGTCTGCTGTATGTGTGTGTGTGTGTGTGTGTGTGTGTGTGTGTGTGTGTGTGTGTGTGTGTGTGTGTGTGTGTGTATGCGTATGTTTTAAATATATCTACCTGGAAAGGAGAGCGAATCTTGACATATTTGCTTCCCTCGACGGTGTAAATCTGACAGACAAAGAAGCGTGTGACACCTGAGTCACGGTGCATGACGCTGTACATGTCCCGTCCTGTTTTGATTAGTGGGATCACACTTGCGGTAGTGTGGCCAACTGGAGCTTGAGAAGAGGAAAAAGAAAAAAAAATAGCTTTTGTCTTGCAATTTTGCAGAATGCAACTATAAAACTAATAAAATATGCAGGTTTAAATTAATTTCAAGTAATTTGTCACTCCTTAGTGTGACAATGGATACCTATATTGTACACACTGAAAAATAAATGTTCGTTATTAGCATCTATGGTTCACTGAAGAACCTTTAACATTAATGGAACTTTTCCATTCCACAAAAGGTTCTTTATAGTGAACAAAGTTCTTTAGATTATCAAAAATTCTTCAAAAACAATGTTTCTTTTAAGACCAGTTTATTTAAAGGTTCTTAGGGAACCCAATAATGGTTCTTCTATTGCATTGCTGTGAAAACCACCTTTTGGAAACATTATTGTTAAGAGTGTACTAGTAATTTTGTGACATATATTCATAAAGGTCTTGCATATAGGTCATGGGTTGTTACTGAGTCTTACTGGGCTGTATGTAGTTTTTGGCACTGAGGCTGGTCATGGCTGAGAATTGGTCACTGGACTCAGCGGTGAGGGTGTAGTCCATATTCAGGCTCTCTCCATCCTGGAGCTCCACCACACGATTTTTAGACTCTTTACCGATGGGTCTAAACACTTCGCTGTGCAGCACTGACAACGGCAAACCCAAACGATTCTTCACCACAAACGGAGCCTGGTCTGTTTGAAAGCACTCAGCGGTCTGCTTTGTGGCCTCTGCAAATGCCTGCAATCCAAACAGAAGAAACCACTCATCTGTAACATCTGTCAAGGAAAGACAGCCCTTTTTAACCATCTCAACACACTCCAATCATCTCAACCTATTACCATTCCTAGATTGCTGAGCATGTGGAGGCCGCACTTGGAGAGGGTGACGTTAAGTTGGTCTTTACTTGTGAAGCTGATGACCGTTTTATAGTCAGGCACGCTGCCGTCCACCTCATCAGATACTCCAGAATATGATACTGGCTTCTTCTTCATCTGTAGACATAACATTATTTGTTTTTTGAACTCATGAAAAGTTCTGTTAGAAACAGGTTAGGCATGAAATGAAACGTAACCTTCATTGCTAGAGTCCATGGTCTGAAGCCATCTTTTTCCTCATCGTCCAGTGGCTCCAACAGTGGTTCCCATAAACCCATCATCTCATTATAATAATTCACCTACAGGAAACAAACAACTTGTTGCAGGATACAAAAAAACTGGACAGAGTATCAATAGATATTTTGGTAATGTCACATTTCACTGTTTTTTCAGCATCTCACGCCATGAGAGATGTTAAAATGGTGCGCAGGTTAAAAGTAGAAGTTCCAAGACTAGCAAAGTAGTTCAAATGGTTCTGCTACTATTTGACACTAGGACTCTGCTGACTAGATTAAAATTCCTCTAGAAACTATGTAAAACTGTGTGTCATTTTCTTTGTGTAATAACATGTAACAGGCAAAAATACATGGAATTAAATTAAATTAAATGATTTCGATTAATCGTGCAGCCCCAGCCAAGAATACTTGATTACTCGTGTCACGCCTATAAGCAACTTTGGATAAGCATTTCTCAAATGCTTAAATGTAAATCAATCACGATAACTCTCAGAATAGTTTTAGCATGTTAATGTGTATATGACAATGTTAATATATTTGGTCTTTGTGCACTAGATTTGCTACACACAGCTGCTGTAGAGCAAGTATGGACACACTACTGTCAATAGATACTCAGACACACTGCTGTGAGCATGTAAGATATGCTGCTGTATGAATATGCATACATAAATCCAGTAGCAAATCTAGACAGGTGGTGCTGGGGGAGGTGGAGGGTTTCAGAGGAACTCAAATAGACAGAGCAGGACAAGTTTACAGTAAAAACTGAACCAGATTATTTAAATGCTGTGCAAGCAATCTCATCAGTTACAGAATCTGCCAATGAGCTAATGCTAATGCTATGTAATAAATTAAGTAATTGCCAGCAGACTGCATATAAAGGGCCTATCAGCCTGCGCTATCTAAAGTTTCATGAACTGGATACATGTACAATGCATTACAATATCCTCTGACCTCCAGGTCCAGGTGACAGTGCAGGTTAATGAGAGTACTCCAGTTTTTCACGTCTCCCTGGAACGAGGCTTTGGCCAGCAGCATGGGCACAGTACGATGGCCCACCCCAGCCTCCAGAGTTAGGCAGATGGAGTGGATGTTCATTTTGAGAGACTCTCCATGAGGAACGAGCGGAATGACAGACTGGGTGACTTTCTCTTCTTCCTCCTCCAGGAACCAGAGCTTTAGATCTCGCAGGTTGCGACGTTCCCATAGATCCTGTGGCACGGGACTCTCCAGCTCCTCAGGCGTCTCGGCTGCAGGGCTCAGCGCTGACTGAATGGTGATAACGGTGTTTATGATGATGGGAGACACCTTAGGGAACAGGAAAAAGAGTCGATTTTTTAATGATTTTACACCCTTTTACTGATCCTCAGAATAAAAAAAAAACAGGTTTGTCGCTATACCTTTAAGTCACTAAGATTTCAAAATATGAAATGATCACAATTTCACATGTTAAGCCTCACCTTGAGCGTGAGGGAGCTGATGGACAGCTCGATGGTCTGAGGCTGGGAAGGCGACTGGTTGCTCTGGAAGAACACCTGACAGGGTTGGAGCACCGTCGTCACGTTGTGCTCCCGCTTCTCTCGCAGGAGTGGACATGCCACCACCTTCAGGTCTGAAATGGCGGCCGTCATCGACTGACCACTGGGCTCGTTCTTCATCACCAGCTCACACTGCGTCGTCATAACGAGAGCCGGAGCTTCAGCGCGTGTGAGGTCGGCCACAAAAACGATCTCAGGATTCTTTACCACAATGTTCATCTCAGTTTTGGCAACCACTGGCACAGCAGGAACCCCTAGCAAAGGAAAGACACAATTGATTCACCACTGATTCATGTCATTTTATGACACAATGCTTCCCCGCCATTGACAATTTTCCGGCATTCCATGTTTTCACTCTTATGCGGTATGGGGGCGCTATTATTTGTCTTTCACATTTCGTATTAGAACCTCCGGAACAAAACGTTGCTTTTATCAAGTGTTGCATCAAGAATGCTTGAAGCTAGAACAACATGTTTTTTTTTTGTTCCGTTCTTTCATTTGAAATATTGTCTGTTCAAATATTCAGACAACAAAATGATCAAAACTGCTAAATTTGACTTAAGACTATCTTAAGTCTAATAACACTATCTTGAAGAAGACCTGTCTTTATCAAGGTGGTACTGAAGTGCAGTCACTAACCTGGGTCTTTAGATGAACTGGCGGGTTTGTTGTTTTTAGGGGGACCAGAGAAGCCGTCTGCCATAGCTTTAAGAAAGATATCAGCTACTGTGAGCAGGAACTCCATACTGGCACACAGATAGATGTCCTGAACCAGGGTGTCCAGCACGGTGCCGTCCCGGCCTTGTCGGTAACTCACGTCTACCATCAC